>WEIV01014895.1:81930-121282 GCA_013390005.1 Calyptomena viridis | reverse complement strand
CGCCCTCCCTGAGCAGCTGTTCCAGGGCTCTGCCACCCTCAACCTGCAGAAGTTCTTCCTCATGGTGAGTTTCAACGCTTGGCCATTGCTCCTCGTTCTGTCACTGAGAACCACTGGAAAGAGTCTGGCTGGCACCCCGCCGCCTAGGAGATATTTATATGTACTAGCGAGATCAGAAGCTGTGCAATACACATCAGGTAGGCACAGCATCCAGACCACCTCCTCCTCTCGAAATCCGTCCGACCAGAACCACCAGTCGCCACCCAACCACTCCAGACCCGCCGGGCATTGACAGAGGGCACGGGCGGGGCTGTGCCGGGCGGGGCGGGGACGNAAGCGCTGCAGAAGTTCTGAGAGGCCTGAAGCTGAGTCGGGGGGGGTAGGTCGGGTATCAGGGAAAGGTATCACCCCCAGAGGGTGCTTGGGCGATGGAACGGGGTTTGGTCACAGCACCAAGGCTGACAGAGCCCAAGGAATGTTTGGACAACGCCTTTAGGCACATGAGATTGTTGGAGTGTCCCGTGCAGGGCCAGGAGTGGGACTGGATGATCCTCAGGGGTCCCTTCCAACTCTGTGATTGCATATTCTATGATTCTTGATCATTAAACCCATCAGGTGATGACTCCAAGGTTCACTCATGCTTCAGGGACATCGCTAAAGTGGCCAAAGCCTGGGCAGAGACAACAAACAGCTGGCTATTAACTAGTGTCTGTGCAGGTTTCCAGCTCAGCTGACCAGATAAGCCAAGATAAAACACTGCAGGAGATCCTGAGAAGGCAAAGTTTTTGCTTGTCAGGCAAACTATCTTAGAAAGATGTGTGCACTTACTTTGGCGTTATCATCTGGTAGATACTGAAATTGCTTCTCTGCTCGGGAGGAGAGGCTCCAGTTGAGGGCAGTTTGGAAATTTCAGTGAATATCTGATAACCAGAGAAAGGAGAAATAAGAGACTTATCCATAGTTACATTACATTTTTCACTGTGGAGAGAAACACATCCTTGCAGACAAGTTGGGACGATGCTAAAATCACACCTTTTTTGCTTTTGGTGTGGGTGTTTAATATTGAAGCCCTCCATGCTGCCAGACAGGTGACATTTTCCTCTATTTTTTTTTTGTCTTTCACATTTTCATTTGGAACCCTGAGGTTTCTAGGTGTGTGTGCCCATTTCCAGCTTCACTACTTTGTGTAACTTGTTTAATACAGCAAGTTTCAGGTGCTTTCTGTGGTTAAAGTTTTGCCCAGAGAGTGAAAGCATCACTGATTCCATCAGGGTTTTTGTGCTATTGATTCGTTAAGCTGGGAGCAGTGGCCTTGGAGCAGGCTGCCTACGGCTTGGGTGGGAGGGAGAGTATTATCTCAGCTACCATTAGGAATTCAGCTCTGTACAGGAGGGCTTTCATGTGGCTGTGTTAAATAAAAGCTGGGTGTTCATATAATGATGTTTCCCCCCTCTTACTAGTTCACCAAGAAAAGCAACTTCCCTTGTTAGAGGCAAGTAAGCAAATGGGTTTTTCAAGGCCTGGCATGTGGATTATATTATATTCTGGAAACTTGCTGATACTTTGCTTTTACAAGTTTGGACTATTGTGTGATTCCCAGGGCACTGGAAAGATTAAAAGATCTTGCCTTCTGCTTTGTCTTTTAACTTGGTTTGATTATTTTTTTCCCATGTTAAAACAACAGTGAAAACTAAGGACATTTAATTAAAAAGTTTGCCAACACAAAATGCATGTTCTACATGGGAGATAGAGAGCAGGGAGCTGAAAAACAGAGACTTTTCAATGAGTGAGTCACCGAGACAACACAACTAAAATGTTGCCTTTCTTCTCTGGTTTCAGACAACCATTCCCTCCCTAATTGCATAGATAAGAGAGACTGAGGTTCTCCTGGGCAAACTGTTTTAAGCATTAAGGAATTTCTTGTCAAGTCTGCCAGTACTGCTCTGGAGCTGAAGAATGGGGGAACGGGGAGTTAGTTGTACCTGCACCTTTGTCCTGTTCCCAAGTTAGGGCCTGATTCCCTGAAAAATACCACAAAAGTGGGAAAGATTCTTAGTCAGAAAGGGCCTGGAAATAACACACACTGCTGCTGTTCATTGGCATGATCTGCTTACGGGTTCTGTGAGATTAGAAAGATGAGCCTCGTGATAGAAGTAGCTCCAAGAAAACTGCATGACTGGGCTGAGTTTGTGCCAGAATGTAGCAATATCTTAGCCTTGAGGCCTCTCTTTAAGCTTCTTGCAGAGTATAAAATGAATGTAGCAGGCTTTGCTCTCGAGTGGATGAGGAACATGCTCATGGAACAGATTCTGCTGGCTCGGTTCTAACAGCAGTGCTCAGCAAAGCTGAGAAGCAGCACAGCCCTACTTTTGTGACAGCTTGACACCTGGGATCATTGCAATAATTATGGAGAGACTCAAAATACAAAGTCTGACTTTGATCAAGCCTGGACAATGCCATACAATCCGTGTGCCTGGAAACACACGTTTTGTGCTTAGGCATTTTTAAATGCTAGGTCACTGAATTGTAGAATAATGAGAGACCTCTGCGTGTTCAGCCTCCTGCTCAAAGCCAAGTGAACTGCAAAGTTAGATTAAATAGCTCAACTCAAAATTCAGCTGAGTTTTAAAACTCTCTAAGAATAGAGCCACAACAACCCCACTGGATAGCCTGTCCCACTGCCTAACCACTCTCATTATTGCTGTTAGAATAATGAGCAGCATCCTCGTAGGTGGCCACTCAGATCTATATTTTGGTTAGTATGTTCTCAGGTGAATATATCACAGAGTAGATGAGCTCACTCTAAAATAAAAGTAAAATAAAAAGGTACAACAAGAAAATAATTGTAATTTGAAACCATGTAATTTTTAATTTAGTCAAAATTCAGCCTTGTGTTAGGTTCTGTGCTGAGTATGTTTAAAGGTGTTCCTGTTCCAAAGAGTTTCCCATCTAATGAGACCCAGGCAGACCCAGGTTCTTTTTATGCTTGGCAATTAGTTCCATCACATGCTGGGATTTGCAGAGGAGCTAGGAATTCCCCTTAGCTCTCCCCAATTTCCAGTGGGATTCTTTTAATCACATGGTCATCCTTCTTCACAGAAGGGATGGGGACAAAGGACCCACTTTTCTTGTTTTCTGCTCTCAGCCCTAGTTCAAGTCTTAGGAGTTATTTTCTCAAAAGAAGAAATGTATGTCTGTCTTAAGTAGAGATTTAAGTCCGTGAACAGATGGAAAAATATTAAATTCTCTGTCTTATCAGGAGACTGCCTACAAATTATCTAATCTCTCATAGTGACTGTAACTTTTCATTAACACTCTATTTTCTATGTTAAAGCATACCAAGACCACCAGCTAATTCCAACTGTCATGTATTGAACTAGTAACCAGGAAGGGAATAGCTTGTTTTTATTTCAGCAGTCCCTCATACTATCAGCCCTAGATTACCTGACTTTATGCTGATGACTAAGCATACTTCATAATTTAATAATTGCAATATTGATCTAGACAGCTTTAAAAAAAAGGTGCCTTGCCTAATTATGTTAACTGGTGAGCCTTGAGGGGTCTTGTGGGTATGTGACATACAATTAAATACTACCTAATTAAGAATTTCCCTGATGTTGTGATAGTCTCTTGAGTAAATGCTATTTGCATGTCTCCATTCTTATCCAAGAACATCTTGTATTTTCCTGATTAGCAGTTTCCCCCTGGTCTCTGTGGTGCAATTTGGAAGAAGGGGAAGTGGGGGGAGTGTGGTGGTGGTGAAGCATTTTGTAAGCTTTCATGAACAATTAAAAAAATTAATTAATAAAAATCTGTCTAGACAGCGTTTGAAGTTACAGCAAAGTCTGGTGAGTGCTCAGCAGCTGTGCTGGGGCTCTGCAGTGAAGGAAGAGCAGGAGACAGTAAGACATTTGCACTGTGGTGTTGTGGCAGAGCAGTGTGAGCCACAGCAGCTGGGCCACCCCGGTGGGTTCCCTGGCTGGGCTTCACTCATGTCACTTCACAGGTCACTCCTCCAGCAACTAGTTTTGTTTTAAATTAGAGCATTGATAGGTGTTTAAGTAGCAGGGTGTCAGTCGATCTTAATTTTAGGGGTTTTAGTGTCTTAATGCACCTATCTGCATACAGCTTTCCTGTGTTCACTGAGTAACTTAGGCTTTTGAATTCTCCTCATTTCACAGCTTTCTTCTTTTTTTTTTTTGGTGGGATTGTATTTCAGAGGGGTTTTTGATAGTTGGTTTTCTTTTTTATATACCAAGGTCAGTATAAATGCCAATTGGAGCCTTTCTCACAGCTAGAAATAATGGAAGAGTGCCTGTATCCCATGGAACCCCTGATATGGCCAGGGTTCAGCCTTTCTTTTATGAGGCTGTTAATAGAGCCCATCTTCCATATTCTTGTTTTCACAAATGTTTAGAGAGCAAATATGAGAAATCTCCCTTTGTTGGATTGACCAGCAGGCTCCAAAATGAGTGAGCACATGGATATAGCTATAGAAAAAGCCTGAAGTGATATACTGTTGTTCCCATTTGCTGTGTGAATAAACATGTAGAGTATGTCTCCTTGGTTACAGAAATGGCAAGTGCTGGTGAAGAGAATCCTGGTGCCACTTGTTACAGTACAATCCTTTCTTCTTGGATTTGTCCCCTTGAACACTAGGATCAGGATCATTAAGGACACGTGCAAAGTACAGAATTTGTGATGGCATTATCGTATTTAGGGCACTGTTGGCACTGGTGGCTTCACCAGGAGTAAACAGAGCTGTGTGCTGTGGCAGGATCAGGTTCTCAGAATCCTGGAAGATGCCTTCAGGTCTGTTAATACTGCAGTAAGGTTGGACCACTGCTCTGAACAGACTGGAAGGAAGTAAAATGAGGATTTACTGAGGACTGGAGTGAAATTCTGGGAGCTGCAGGCATGACTATCCATGGACTTCTTGGTGATGGGATGCCAGATTGTCATGTATAAACTGTGCTAGCATAGTGTGAGTCAGATTGCCTGGCTTTCTGTGCAAACTCTTCTGGAGTTCCAAAATCAATAACCCATTTAGAAAAGACTAAGTGGGCCCTGAATCAGCTGTTGACAGAGATGACAACAAGAATGAACAACCACAGTGTAGCACCACAGGAAATACTCAGCAAGAGAAGTGGAGAAAAATGACTTTGTCTTCACTGTCCCAGCTGCCTTACCAACTTTCTGCACTGGCTCCAGGTCTCTTCCAGACAAGATGGTGTCATTTCATGTTGATCCTCCCAGGGTTCTCCCAACTTGCTGACCTGTCTTCCTCTTTTTTTTTCATAGGCCATCATTCTGGTACACTGGCTGCTCACAGTGTGGTGAGTGATTGGTGTCTGGCCTGGATGAGAAGAGGGTATTCCTTCAAACTAGGAATGGGACATTCTCAGGGAATCAGCGCTCCCTGTTTGTGTCTGTGTGCAAGAAGGCCCTAAATCTAAGAGAGTATGGGAACGGGGATGAATGTAAACTGTTGCAGGCTTATAGTGAATTTGGGATGAGTGTTTTTGTCTTGTTTGGCAGGGATGAGTGTTTTTGTCTTGTTTGGCAGGGGATGCATGAATTACATATTGCCACCCTCATATGCCTGGGGAAACTTCAGTGTCCTTGCAGTGGGGATCTGGGCCATTGTGCAGCGAGACTCCCTCGATGCCATCGTGATGGTGAGTGTGAGGGTATTGACCTTCCTCAGGCTGCTCAGGCAGAGGGTGGAGGGCAGAGTCTGAGCCAGTGAGGATTTTCAGCTGTTCCCAATACAGCAGTGAACAAGTCAATTCTCTGTTTGGGTTTTTGAAGAGCATGTAAATCTATAAGCTCTCTAAACCATGGTGAGAAGGATTCGCTATCAATTATTTTTCTTCTCAGAGATGAGACATACCTGATTCTTGCTTTTTTTATCTGCTGTTGTGACTTGTAATGCCAGAGGAGGACTCAAAGTGTTTAATATGCCTGAGTGGAGGGACTTTATAAAACCCTTCTCTGAATATTGAAGAGATTGTCAAACAAAATTAAACAGTCCTGGAATGTATTATGAGGAGGTGTCTGACAGATGTGAAGAAAATGCACAAAGTACACGATCATTCATCTAGGAGTATGTGTGTATCTGGAGCAGTGTCAAGAGTTAGCCATGTGTGATACTGGGGTGAGGGACAATTGTGTGAACACAGATCTCACAGGAAATAGATTCTGTCACTGACTGTTACTGCTACTGGTTAAACCCCTGTTCAGTGCATGTCCTTCTCTCCCCTTGTCTCCAGTTCCTGACTGGCCTGCTGCTCACAGTGCTCACAGACATCATTCACATCTCTGTCTCCTACCCTTCCCATGACCTCAGTGATACAACACGTTTCAGTCTGGGCATGGCCATCTTCAGCCTCCTCCTCAAGCCCCTGTCCTGCTATTTGGTGTATCGAATGTATCGGGAGCGTGGAGGAGAGTACACCTTCAACATAGGTAGGATGTGTCCTCTGCTTCCATGCCAGTGTGGGCCTTCTCCTCGGGTGCCTTGCACTTTGGAACCTTCAGCCTGAGCTCTGTGCAGCTGGATTTTGTCCCCCTTTCCAGGGAGATGGAGTGCTTGCTCTCTCTTGCTTATGTCTGTTCTCCCATTCTGTGGTTCTGGCATGTCTTTGGCCTTAAATTTGTATTCTTTCTCTCCTCCCATGCAGACCTGGAGTCCTTGTCTGACAGCTCCTTTGCCCACAACGGTATTGTGATAGGCCTTTCCTCTCTTCCTCCTCTTGCATTTGTGTGTGCATGTTGGAAGCCTTTGGGTGTCCTTTCTTTGCCAACTTTTTTTTTCCTTCTGAGGAAAAGTAGAGGCAGTATCTTCTCTAGCTGGATTATGCATGAGAGGGAAAGAAGATGGATTTCCAGCTCCAAGCTTTCTGGGGGCCTCACATGTCCTTGATTTGGACCTCCATTTCCTCACCTGGAAAATGCAGCTTTGGCCTGGAGACACTAATTTTTCTCCTGGTTGTACTTGATAATTTGGCAGCCTTGCCAGAGAGAACGGGCTGTGGCTGGATGTTCTGGGTCTTAGCTCTGCCAAGCATGCCTGGTGCTAGTTCATGCCTGGGCAGCTGCCAGGGATTGTTTGTTGTGTGGGAGTTCATGCTGGCAAAACCAGCAGCCTGGCACAGCTCTCTGCCATCCTGAGGCGGCTGTGCAGGACAAAGGGTGGTGTAACTGCATTACAATGTTTGGAAGCTGTCACTTGTGCTGCTTTGGTGTTAGCAAAACTCCTGTGAAGAGAGGTGGCGGACAAGGAGAAGCCATGGGATTTGAAATGTGTATCCCATGGAAAGTGTAGGTATCACTGAGTTCATCCCTTTGCTTGGAATTTGGGAGGACTCCTTTTCAACCACACTATCCCAAACCAGGCATGAGAGTCTCCTCTCAGGCACAGGTGTGAATTCAGACACCTTGTAGTTTCATATCCCCTCCTTAACTGACTATCTCACAAGATTTTCAGTACAAACTGTGCTGTTTTGTGTTGAATGTGCTTGACAAATTTCCTCTAATTTCCCTGCTATCTGGCAATTTCCTTTTGAACCTAGCAGTGTTACATTTTTCCTGGTTTTCTCTGTCTCATTTTCTTTCCACACAAAATCCCTTTCTGTTGCTTGGCAGCATCATTGCTGCTTAGAACAAACCCCTCATATGGTTTGGTGCCTACCTGTGATTCAAATTGTTTTCTCCTCGTGGCAGATGCATGGCCCATAGACACAGAGCTGTCCATGTACATTCTCTGTCTCTCTCTTCTTTCCGTGCTCTTTCCCTGGACAGTAACATAATTTCATACAGAAATTATGTGTTCACAGTGCAATTGGGAGCACTGCTGAATTCAAATTAAGTGCTGTGGTGTGCACACTGCATTGTTGGGAATAGTGGTTCATGGATGAACCATGCCTTTCAGTCTATGCCGTCAGCTGGCCATGGTTCCTGCTTCTTCTGCCTTTGTTCATTTTTCCATGAGCTCTCATACACTTGATGTTGCTGAAATATGCTGTTACAGGAACCTGTTATGATGCAATGGGGTATTGTGGGTCTTGCTTTCCTCACAGCCACATGGCTACTGAGAGCAGTTCTCAAGGAATGAAGAGGCATGTTCAAATGCACTTAGTTTCCTTGTTTTGGAAGGATGAGTTTATTACCTCCTGCCTGTGTAGTGAGGATCACAGACTCCAGGTGCTGGGGAGCTGGTAGAGCAGCTAACGTGGTGTGCTCCCAAGCTGTTGGTTTCTTCTAAAGGGTTCCCCAAGCTTGTTCTCTTCCATCTCCATCCAGGTGTCACCAGTTCAGGCCAGGATCGCAGTGCCTACGAGCCCATTGATCAGCCAGAAGCCCCTCCACAGTGGCCTCCCCCGAGCAAGGCAGCCCAGCCACCCTACTGAGGCACCTGGAACCCAGGATGGACACTGCCCTTGCCCAGGCTTGGCTTCCACTCTTCCCGTGTCTGTTCTCATGGAGCAACACCCGCTGCTGAGCAAACAGGAGGGGATCTGATAGTTCTTTTGCCTCCCTGAAGGTTGGGCACATGGGTTCCTGCAGTAAGTCCAGAAGATCTTGGAGGTGTCGTGTTAAGCACTGTGACTCACTGTAATCCCAAAGCACTGTCCTTTCCTCCTAAATCCCTCCTCAGTATGTGATGCACCTCCTGCAATCTTCCAAGTCCTGCATTGTGCATCCTCTTTGTTGTAAGGGAACCACTAAAGTACCCCTGGGCAAGCTCTCTTTAAAAGCCTTATGGACTGCCCTTAAACAATACAGTTTAGCCTGCTTTTACGCAGATATATTTCCAGGAAACATCTGGGAGTTCTCAAGAGCAGTTTGTGATGGTGTTATTTAACTAAGATATATGACCTCCTAAGATTTATAACTCCCATTTGTAACTCTCTGTTAGCTCTGGTGGTTTGCACAAAGCTGGGCTTGGTATAAAATGCTCTTACTGGGCCAGGGGCTGCTTGTGCTCCCAGTGTCTGGTCTTGAGTTTTATTGACTGATGCTTTTATCCAAGTTGAATGTCCTTCAGGATATTTAAAATGACTGTTGAATGTAGATCATAGTTACTTTGTGCCTTGAAATGTTCCTTTTGCCTTCAGCTGCCTGTCTTAACAGAACTTGAAATGTTACATTTTTCTACAAAAACTATAAAATGAACAGTTTTTCTGTGTTAGAAAAAGTTAAACTGGTCACTTATGTCTCATTTGAAAATGTAGTTATTCCTGGGGGTTTGGGGGTTTGGTTTGTAGCCAGACAGTCTGGGAGGGTCATTATGGGGAAAGGTTTTCAGAGCTCTAATGGCTTTTAGTCTAAGTTTTACTCTTAGAAGTAGAGGGTACTGCTTGTAAATATGTGGGTGGGAAGGTGAGCAAATAAAATGGGGATTGGGGAAAGGAAAAGATGGATTTATTTACACTGCAGAGGTGAGCTCCATGGAGTGTGACAAACCATAAACTCTAATGTTATGCACAATAAATCTGCCCTGCTGCGGCTTTTAGGTAAAATTCTAAAACAAACGAAATACCAGAAACAAACAAAAAAAATTTCAACAGGATTCTTTTACAGAAGAAAAAGAGTATGTCAGCTTTGGCAGAATTCTAGTGCTAGGAATTTCTGAAGCAGGTTCCTTTTCAAAGTTTACATCTATTATTCTACAAATGCATTTCTCTTTACTGCTGCTGAATTGATTCTTCAGTGACCAAGAGCCCTGATAAGTTTGCTCTAACCTCTAAAACCATGCCATTTGTATTTTTAAAACCAAGCAGTTTTCTCTCAATTTTGAACATAAGCAGATGCTTCCTCTACTCTGCTGGACAGACACTACAGTGACCTGCTGGTGTACCTGGACCTTCCTCATTGATACTTGGACCAAGCACATGGTAAATGCCATAAAAGTGCAATAGTCAGATTTACTCTTTTAAAATGAGTGTTGTGCATTCATTTTACAGGCATGTAATGGAGTACGGAACAGGAATCAGTCTGTTCATGTCATCAGATAGGGAAGGAAGAATAGGTAGGCAGAAACTTCTGGGGGCTTGTTTTGTTGCAGAGCCTTTATGTTAATGGGGTTTTTCAGATCTTTAGAACTGTACAGTGACAGCACAGATTCCCAAATAACACATTTAAATGCTCAGGTTTTTAGTTCAGTAGACCAGTGAAACACAGAAATCGCTGCTTTAAATGCAGTGGTTTTTGGGTGTTTGCACAATCAGTTTTATCTAGTGAGGCCTTCCCAGCCATCCTCCATTGAAAATACTCATCTAGCTGACCTGCTGTGCACTTTTGTGTGGAGAATATGGCACATTTGGGAGCTCAGGGGAGTAGAGCAAGGCAGGAGTTACACAAGGCTTACAGAGCCTCACGGATACCTATTTTGGGCAGTAAATCTGAGAGGTGATGATAAAATCGGGCCCTCTCCTGGCTTTCAAGAGAGGGTGTTTATACCTGGTTCAGTAGGGTGTGAGGGGATTCATGGAGCTGCTGCGCCAGAGCATGGCCTTGCTGATCCGGGGGCCCTTGGAGCTTCTCAGCGGGGTCTCCCCAACCAGGCAGGAACGATGCTCCGTTCGAGTGGTTTTGCTTTGTTTTTTTAAAATCGAGTGCTGCTGTGCCCGGGGGTTTGGTGGTGAGCGGGCAGCCCGGGGCAGGTTCCTCCCTCGCTCCCTCAGCGGTGGTGGGTTCGGGGCGAGGAGGAGGAGAACATGGCGCCTGCCCTGAGGCGCTGCCCGGGACAGGTCCGGCCTCACCCCGGGGTGAGCCGCCCTCAGCCCGGCCGGGGCCCGGCTTTAATTAGCCGTGGCCAGAGCGGCTTTCCCGCGCCCATCTGCAGCCCCGGTGACCGGCAGCGCTGCTAATCGCCGGGATAAGCTGCTTACGGAGCCCCAGCTGGAGCGGGCGCTGGGTCCGGGCGCCGAGGGGCACGAGGCTGGTTGTCCCCGCGAAGGAGGTGCCGGCACAGAGGTGTGTGGTCGGTCCCCGAGGTCCTGGCGAGGCCCGGCGGTGCCTCTCCGAGTGAGTAAGTGCCCACGAGGAGCGTGGAGCCCGCGGGGGTGGCGAGCGGGGCTCGGGGGTGGCGAGCGGGGCTCGGGGGTGGCGAGCGGGGCTCGGGGGTGGCTTCCCGCTCCCAGCGCGGCATCCTGGGACACCGGGTGGTGCTCGGGTGGCGGCAGCTGGTGAGGGAACAGCACTGGTGTGTGTTTGTGCCTGTCGGGAGAGGGGTCACAGCGACAACCCGGGGCTGGCGCGGGGGAAAAGGCCTGGTTTGTAAGGCACGTGAAGTGACATCTCGGACCAGTCACTGCTCCCGACTTGGGATGTGAAATGGATCAGCCTTGGATCCGCGGGGCTGGGGGAAATCATCGTTGTCTGTTTGGTACTTAGGTGTTTATTATGGGTCTGGCATTGTTATTATGTCGCTGAAATGGCATTCGCTTGGTAGAGCTTCGTTTACTTTGACGAACTGTGCTATTTACTTCCTTTTGCTTATAACAGCAGAAATAAGTTGATCATCTTTATTTGCTTAATTGGATTTGTTTCAGGTTTTAATGCATTACTGTGCTGCTGCAAATTGTATATATAATAAGCATGTGTTAAGTGTTTCATTTGGAAACATTAAAAACTAATATAAGATCCATTGGTCATCGATTTTGCAGTTCACAATGTGTTGAGAACCTGGTACCTGGCAGGAAGAACCGAAATGGAGAGCTAAAAAAATCACATGAGTTATAAAGAAAATAGATTATATCTAGGTTCTTGAGCATAAAGTAATCTGGTAGCCAGGTTTGGGGTGTTAATGGAGCAAAACAACACTGATAAAAATGGTGGGTTTATGTCCTTTCACAATTTAAATCCTTTGTCACACCCTTTGTGATACATTGCTTGTTGACTGGATATTCCTGGGATGCAGGAAGTGCTTCCATGGAAAACCACTGCATTTTGTGGTCATACTTCATGCAGTGATAGGCACTCTAAGGAAGGCAGCTGTGCTTTGTCTGTTCACTCTATAGTTGCCAACTTCAACTTGTCTGGAAAAAATAATGGGATCTTTCCGTCCATGGCACCCTCAGTGATGTATGAATGGCAGTAACAGCAGTTCCCAGGATAATTGCAACACTGCCTGTCTCCTGCTGCTTTAGGAACTGAGTTTGCCCCCCAGTTTGGGGTGATTACTGGAGGAGTTTGCATGTGAGAGGGACAAGGCTCTTACAAACAGGGATAACTGAGGCTCAAACGCTTCCTTCGAAGAGAATGAGATAAACACAGTTTGGAAACAGAGTGCAATTTGACAGGAGGCTTTCTGGGATTAGAGTGTGTTTGAAAAAGACAATGGGCATTGATTTCATAGTCCGTGCTGTCTCTTTTCAGATTGACTAGGGGTTTTTAAGATTATAGAGGTATGTGTGTCTTTATACAATACCATTTTCACTTTTTAAAAGAGAAGTGGAAAAGAATAATAGTTAGAGTGACAGTGATTGACAACTTGCTTTTAAAATTTGAAGGAATGAAAGCAAAGTCCTCTCAAATTGCACTTACCTGTTAGCAGCAACTTGGGAATCTATTCTCAGCATGAGTGTTGTATGTATAACCATTAGTTTTAGTGGCTAGACTGCAAATTAGGCCTCACAGCTGTGTTATAACTGTTCCAGGTTAGAGGACAGTGTAGGTTCTCTGGGTGTGTAAACATGGTTTCTTCCTTTAGTGTGGACAAAAAGAAGTTAGTCTATAGAGCCCTGAAACTTTGCAGGGCTGTAGCAAGATATGTGGGCAAATATTCACTTTTTAAGCAGTTAAAGAGTACCTTAAGTTGAGGGCTCTACCTTTCCTATGAGCCCTGGAAAAAAATACGAGTGTGGAGAAGATCTGAACTGAATTTCCAGTCAATGAAGAGGGGTAAGCATTATACTCCAGCTGGAACCGTGTTGCTCTGACTTCTGTGAACACATTGTCTTTCAGACCTGTTCTTGATTAGTGTCATGTAGATCTGGTGAGATGTAAGGGAAAGCTGCTACACACTGCCTTGTCTTGGCAGCAGGATAATTCAGCCTTGCTAGCATCAAGTTCTTTTTGAAGCTGCAAGTGCATAATGCTGAAAGTCTTTGTTTTCCAGGTTTTTTGTTGAGAACTGAATCCGTCCCTTTCAATCATTCCTGCTCTGCCAGACATGATTGTCTGATGAGAAACAGGAAGAGAGTAGTGTCCTTAACATTTGAGGGCTGAGGCTGGTGGATCAGAGATGAGAAATTCACAAGGAAAGTATCCAAAGCCTTTGGCAAACTAGGCAAGATGTGACAGGAAACACACATGCTCCTTTGTTTATTTTTCTTCTTCTTTTCCTTCAGAGCAAAGAAACATTCAGAAGAACGTGAATTTTGGTCTGTATTTGGGCACTAGAAGTCAAGTAGACGTTTCTCATCCCTGGCTTGAGGCTGCAGCATTCAGTGTAAGCCCAGGCAGCAGCACAAGGCTGGTTGTACCACACCTCTCAGCTGGGAAGAGATCCCAGTCTGAGACAGACTAATCTCTCCTGCCCTTCTCAGCTCTTCAGGACATTGTCACTCAGTTCTCCAGTTTCTGCAGCAGAATAATCTCTGCTCTGGGCTGCAGCACAACAAGTGTGTGGCTCTCGGGAGTCCCCGTCTTGTTTTGTCAGTTCTGCCTTGCACTTTGTGGTTTAGAAGGGAGGAGTGAGACACTGACTTTCCTCAACAACAGCATCAGGAAGCAAAGGCAGCTGGTCACTGCTCCACACACACTGCTCACCAGTGCCATTTAGAAAGTAGGGACAAGAATAGTGGCTGTCCAGTGGAAACCATCAGCATCAGCCTCCTGCTGCTTCTTGTATGGATCCTGTGAACCCTTCACTGGTCAGTGCACGTTTGTCATCTCATGCTGCAGATTCCCCTTTTAGACATGAATTAGTGGTGTGTCCCTCTTCGAGGAGCTCCAGTGAAGGTGTGAACGCTTGTCATAGTTCAGCCCTGACCTCGGGGGATCTTGATCCATCCAGTTTGGAGTCTTTTCAGTATCTTTTGCAATCCTCACGGATTTCTGCTAGCTTGTACTGTTCAATCCAGAGGCTTAAGCACGAAAGTGCTTTGATGGGGATACGGGGCTCCCTCCCTCTGGAGCCCAGGTCTTCTCCAGTCAGTGGCCGTTTGTGCTTTGCTCCTGATGATGCAGCTCCCAGTGTCCTGACCATGGGAGAACAGCTCGCTGCAGCAAAGACCAGTGCTGCTCAGGCAAGATTGAAATGGGGTGTTCCATTTGCAAAAGACTGGAGCCTTAGTGCAGTGACAAGGGACTTCAGTCATGCAGAACCTCGCTCTGTCTCTCATAGATATGGATACATGGACTCAAATACATGGAGAACCAAAATTGCAGGTGACATCCAACCACAAACCCCTGCTTCTGGGGTGGGCTCTGGCAGAGTGGTGGATACAGCAGCAGAATCCTCGTACAATTGCTCCCCTTATTTCAGATGCCAGTCCCAGGCAAAGCCAACTCTGGAAACTGGTTGTCTTTATGTTCACACAAAAAGTCATTCCCCCAAAAAGGTTCTTAAAGGAGAAGAGACATCTAATGAGGCATCTCCATGTGCTGAATCATGGAAAAAAGACCTTCCAGCCAGTCTGTATCCAGAGGGTCTGCAGGTGTCACTGGAGACAGATTTCAGGGGAGCTCAGATGAACGTTGGTGTAGCCATGTATGGGACTCCAAGGGAGGTGTGTGTCAGGGTCGCTTCTCCTCCTGGAGACAAAGAGTTTACACCAGGCCAGCAGCTTAGGGTTAAATCTGTAGGAGTCAACAACTCTGAACCTCGTGTTAAGTGCAGCAAAGAGTCAGAAGAGGAGTGTGACTCCAGACCACGAGCAGCCAGAACAGTTGCAGGCAGCAGCCAGTGCAGCCTGTTGGGTATTCAGGCTGAAGAAGGCTTTGGTGAATATTGTGGTGTAGATTGTATGAATGTGACCAGAGGAGGAAGGAGAAACAAGTATTCCTACCAAAGCAGCTGGAGGAATTTGCAAGCTGATGCCAATCTCGACCAGTCTGAAGAACATCCTGTGGAGAGGAGTGCCAAAGAACCACGGTGCTGTGAAGAAGGGAGCCAGACACAGGGAACTGTGTCCAGAGAGGTGAGGGTGTGCTCACTGTGAAGCATCCTTGGCCACAGGTACTACTTGTGCTTGTTTCTGCCACTTGCTAGAGGTGCAGAGTTGAGGTACAAGTGGTGGGGATGCTTGTCCTATAGTTTTTTCCTGGTACTGAATGACTAGAATCTCTTCTCCATCCCAACATGTGTCTTTCCATCTTACACTCTTCTTCCTAAAGACCAGCTTGTTAACTTGGTTGTTCTGGGAATGTTAACACCTGTTTTGTTCTCTGGATCTGCATGCTGAGGGAAGGCATTAAACTGATTTTTACTCTGTGCATTGTTGCGGGGCCCTGAGATTTCAGGGGTTTTGTGCTTTTTCCTGTCTGAAGAGTATTCACAGAGCAGTGATGGGGGCAGTGTCCAAGGCATCTGCAAAATACCTGACTCTGAGGCAGCACTGCTCTGATCTCCATCCAAAATGACTGGTGCCACAAAGACAAATTCTTCAACAGGGTGGAGTAATGGGAATAATTGTGAGTTACTGTCTTTTATCTGTTTGCAGGTCTCTGAGAACAGCTTCTGGTCATTGAAGGTGAATGAACAAAGGTAAAAAGCCTGTGTGAGTGTTCTGGTAGTTAACAGAGGAGGAAAACTGCTGGAAAGTGGCTGAGGAGCCCTGTTCCTTGGAATATTTGATTTTAGGACTTAACCTACATTATTCTCCCATGGCTGGCTGAGGAGCTCCATCCATTTCTTTTCAAAGCCTTGCCATCGAGAATGGAGCATCCTCTAAAAATAATTTCTGCATATTTTAAATTCTATCTTCTAAATTCAGCCTTGGTTGCTGCTAGCAATGAAGAGCATTGGTACCTTCAGTGCTGCTCCTCAGTGCAGCAAATTCCAGCGTGCTCAGCACACAGTTAGAGACAATCAAGAGCTGGGCTTATCCGTGAGATCGGTTTCAATTTTGTGACCTGTGGATAAAATGTGTGTGACCTTGCTACCAATTTAGCAATTCCTTAATTTGATGTGAGGCTGCAGGTTTTTCACTCTTTAGAGAGAATGATTTGAAATAACCTCTTTACAGCATGATGGCTGAACTCTCATTGCCACCTCCTGGCTGGTTTAACTTTCATTTCTGTTAATGGGATCTCACTTTTGTTTTTTTTTTTCTTTTTAAGTTTCCAGCACTCGTGTGACAGACAAATCCTAAGAAGGTGTTTCCAAGCCTGGAGGAGACACATCCTTTGGAAGAGAGCAGCAGCCAGGCAGCTGGAGGTGGCCCAGCAAAGACATGCTTCAACTCTGCTGGCTGCCAGCTTCCACAGGGTGAGGCCAGGCTGGGAACAGTGGAAGAGATGCCGTGAGCTTTGTGCAGTCAGACAAGGCAGAAATCCTATTTGGATAGGGAGGAGGAAGGGGTATCCTAGTTGAAATTCAGTGATGGGGACCCCGATGCCAGTACTCTGCAGGGTTCTAATCATGTGGTTTCTTCTTCAGTGGAAGGAAGCTGTGGCAAAACAGAGCAAGAAGGAAGCTCTGCAGCCTGAGCCATATTCTTATACCCAAAGTTCATCAGCAGGGGGTTTTGGAGTAGGAAGATTAGCAACTATGACAACCTCAGCTCAGCATCAGCTTACAACAGGATACTCAAAAGAAGCAGAGCAGGCTCGTAGGTAAGCTTAGAGTGTTCTCATTCTGTTATCTTGGACACAGGGAGGTTTATAAACACTGGGAGATTTTTTCTCAAATGATGGTAGACTTGTTTCCATGCCCTCGGGTGTATTGCTGCAGATAAACACTGCCAGAATTTGTAACTTAGTTTCAAGAACTAAACAATCCTATTTCAGAGCTCTGTGCCCTATTGGTTGCAGTCCAATTTGAGCATCTGACAGAAATACTCCTGCACTAATTCTTGGCTTCAGCTGTCACCTGCATCTGTGAAACAGGTGTAAATGAGACTGGAGTGAGGCAGTACTACAGTCTCTAGCAGTAGTTTGACAGTAGAGGTTTCAGAAGAAAAGCCTTTTGTTGAACCTTCTGATTCTGAAGGCAGAAGAAAGAACAAGTCCAGAAAAAAAGAGAGAGGAGAGTTCTGGCTTCTGTTCTGTGAGTGCCCCTTTGGAAGGTGGATGTTAAAGCATGCTTGTGGTCCTTTCAGGGTGGAGGGAGAGCTGTGGACACAGCTTTGTCGTAGGCAGAGAGGAGATGAGTTCTGCTGGAGAGCTGAAGCAATCAGAGACATGAGGCGCCTGGCTGGTGAGCACACATTCCATAGCCTTGGAACACTTCACCGTGTTTTTAATCTGTGTCTAGTTGTTGCTTTGACCTGACTCTTCCAGAACCTGATCCTGCAAATAGCTGGGACAGTATCTGTGATGGTAGAGGGTGGTGACTCACCATGTCATACACCTTTTGCCTTGTTCCTTGTGTGAATTCAGCTGCAGCAAGTGCTGTTGCATCAGCAGTGTGAGCTGCCTCCCTTAAATGCCCTTTCTCAGGCAGCTGGAGTTCAGCCAGGGAATGTTTGCTGAGTGACACCAGGTTGTTCAGAGTTCTTCTGAGTTATTTTTCTCCCTGTTATCCCTTCCTGCCCTGCGACACAGCAGCATTCAGACTGTGGCGCCTGCAGAAGGAGCTGCTGAGCAAAGAGGAAACCAGGCTTTTGGAAGCCCGAGCCCTGCTGGAAAAGAAGAAGCTACAAAGCATTTTCTGGATGTGGCGTTCCCGATGCTTGGAAACGAAACAGATTTTAGCACTGACAACTCAAAGCCAAAGAAATTTGGTCTCCCGGTGAGTTCATGGGGTCTGGTTTTCATGTGAAAAGTCTGTTTACTGTGAAGATCCAAGGAATAACAGAACCAATCAAGACAGTGATGTGTTGTTCCATCTTAAAGCCATATATGCTTTTGTTTTAGGAGTTAATAAAGGTGAAAGTAGAGGTAGAAACAAGAAAAGGAACTATTGTGGCCAGAAATATTATGACTTTCCCTCTGTGTCTGCCAAAGCTTTTTGGTCCTGAGCTTTGAAGTCCTGAAAGACCAAACCCAAGAGTAGCCACTGTGCTGCTGTGCTCTGAGCATGACAGTGGCTTTTTACTGAAATAAATGAATAGAAGCTCAGTTTCTGTCTGTCTTTCCTAAACTAAACCCAGTCTCAGGAAGAGACACAAGCTTGTACACGTGTTTTTCCATGTAGTTTTATTTTGCTTTGGTATTATCAGGTGCTTCAATGCATGGAAGGAGAGTGCTGAGCAGAAGGCACTTGACAGATGCAACCTGGCCCATCTCAGAGCAGTATCACTGAGGAAACACTTCCAGCAGTGGGCTGAGATGCTGCAGGTCAGAGAAGGTGATAAGCAGGCAGTGGTGAACCTCTTCCTCCTGCGATGGAGGCAGCATCATGGTGAGCAGCTTGGGGCCTGTGCAGAATCTAAGGTTTGGAGGTGCTTGGGCTCCTTTTTCCTGTTCTTTTACAATGAAAACCAGCTGAAAACAGCCTGGTAACAGAGAGGCTCAGTTGATACAGGGGCTGAACAAACCAGAGTGGACAGAGGTCTAGTTCTGGATGTGTCAGTGAAGCTACAGGGAGATTTGTTGCTCTGCTTCATAAACCTAGCAGAAATTCTTAAACCTTGCTGAAAAGAAGCACTTTGAGGGCTGGGCTGAGCTGGGAATGCCTTCTGACAAACGATCTCTTGTTCTTTATGTAACTGGTTAAGGGGCAGTTTTAAGCTCAGAAGCTGACCAGACAGTGACAGAAAGGCCTGAAGGGCAGCCATCGTGGACTGTGGAGAGACAGTTTCTGGAGAAAACAGGCTGCTCTTTTGATGACATCTGCCAAAAGCTGAAGCTGCAGAGAGTGTATCTGCTGTGGAAAGCAAGGCTGTGTGAGCATCACAAAGCTGAGTGAGTGCACAAGAGCCAGTTCCTGGAGCCCTGCCCTTGTTAGTAGTGTCCTCTTGACTTTCTGCTCCATCTGGAAGAACCTTTTTTACTCCATCTATCATCCATCATGTCTGTACTACTGTCCCTCTCTGATATCCCTTTTCTGTCACTGCTGTCTCAATATTTTCTGTCTCAGTTCTTTTTCTCAGACTTTGGAGCAGAGTAGACTCAGAAAAGCTCTGGAATTATGGCACCAAAAGTATCTCATGCTGAAGACAATTGAACGAAGTTCTAAGCATTCACACAGAGCTGTCTATGAGGAACCTCTTGCCATGTTGTTTTCTGAGGACCTCTCAACATCATCTGGCTTTGATAGCAGTGCTCCAGCTACTCTGACCTCTCAAAGCTCATTGGAAAAGGTGAGGAGACCCTGAAACATCTGGGCTACTCTGAGGTATTAAATTGCTTGGATTTTTCAGGGGAAAATTTCTGCTTCAACGTTATATTGTTACCAGTAAACTGTGCTTAGTATTTATGCCTGAAGAGCACTGAGCCTGTAATTTAAATTCCACTGGGTCCTGGAATTTAAATGGAATCAGAAAGTGTAAAGTCAATGCTCTCTGTGCCCTTTCTGGTTCATCATTTAGTGTTGTGGGGAGGTGCTGAGCTAATAAGATTCTCTTGTGTACTTGTTTGTGGTCGCAAGGTGGAAGGGATGAGGTTAAAAGAGCCTCATAACTGGAAAATGCATATACTCGTTCCCCCTTTTCTCAGTATAGAAATATGTGTATTTCTGCATTCAGTATAGAAATAACTTTCCCATCACTAACATGTTTGCACTCCAGAGCTGTACTCACTAGCCTGCAGTTCCTTTAGATGCATTTTGGTTTTCCCCAAGTCCTTGCTAAAAAGAGGAGCAAATGCATGGTCAGAACTGTTACCTGAGTGCACACAAGGACACACCTCACAGGGTGTTCCTCCCCTCACACCTGCAGGAATGCAGCCTCAGTGACAGCAGCCAGCATGGCTTCTCCTCCCTTCTCATCACTGAGGATGTCACACACCTGCCATGTCACAGTTCTTTGCTGCAACTGCACCAATGCACAGAGCTGCCAACTGAGCTGGGTGGGGAGCTGTGCTTGCAGACCTCCTTTCTTCCACAGAGCACTGGATCTAGGTGAGTTGGAGACTGGTTCTTTGGGATGCTGTTAGCAGTGGCCCCTTGTTTGGTCTGGCTGAATTCCTTCCTTCTGGATAATCCCTTATATCATTTCATCACACCATCCTTTTGAGTACTTTATCCTCTTGTTTCTTTCTCTTTTTCCCCAACACTCTTGTCTTACAGAAGAAATTGGTTTGTGGGAAATCAGTTCCAGTCTTTGGTGCTGCAGGGGCCAGACAATAATGCTCAGTCTCTCACCAGTTACTGTGCATGGGAAGAGGTGAGGCTGGAAAGTGGTGCATAAAATGTAAATGTACAAGTGTTTTCTGCATAGCCCAATTTAGCAAAGAGCCCTTGGGGTTCAGTGTCAGCATATGGAAGGTCTCACTGCTGTTCTGTCTTTGTTCTTTTCTCTCAGACAGAAGCTTTGGGAGATTGGAGATTTTCTCAGGGTAACTCTTCCCTGTCATTTGCCACTTGAGTGGAAATGGTCCAGATGTCAAGGGTTTAAAGGGGATGTGTTAGCCCCTCATGTCTGGATGTTCATGTGGGGTGTGTGGGTTGGCAACAGAGCAGGACAATCATAGAAGTCACAGCAGCAAGGAGAAAGGGCTGAGCTGCATGAAGTAACTGTGCTATAACAGCAGTTCAGGGCCCTTTTTTGCCTTTCTGGATTACAGGACTGCAGTTCTGACAAGGAAGTGAAGAGTTGCTGGCAGCAAGCAGAGAAATGCTGCCTGCAGAGGTACTTCATTGTCTGGTCAGCTCGGACTCAACAACATGTAAAGGCCCAGCAGTACTGCAGGCACTTTCAGCTCTCTCGGTAGGGGTTGTGCTTTCCAGAAGTTTCCTAAAGCTCTCTGATTTGAAAGCTTTAAACTCCCTTTTTTTAAAAGAAAATCTTCCTCTAGCTATCTTTTTCTGTCCTCAGTGAGAGTTTTGCAGGCCATTTTTTTTGTTTTTTTTCCAGCTTCAAAATTATTGTATCTCAACAATAATTTCTGTTTTGATGAGATGCTCTACAAATTAGAGCAAGCCCAGCATAGCTGATAACAAGTCCTAATAACTTCCTGTCCACTGAACTGGCCTTGCTCTCTACTGATTCTGAAGTTGAAGAGCACAACAGGCTTGGCACAGCCAGGACAGAACACCTTACTCCCAAAACTTGCCCTGTCCTTTATTTTCCCTGACATTTAATGGGAAAAGGATGCTAACAGATCAGATGTATTTCTAAGACTCCCTCTTCTGTATGTTTGTTGCTAAAATTTCAGTTGCAAGGGTGTGAATCTCTCTGTGAGTTGTTCCTGCAGCTGGTGCAATGACCTTGTCTTTCTCAGAGCCTTTCTCAGCTGGCACCACTGGGTCGTGGAAAATAAGAACCGAAAAGCAGCAGCAGCCCTAAAACATGGACTTCATTGCTGCCAGGTGGCTTTCAGCCTGTGGAAAAGGAGACTGGCCCAGAAAGTGGAAGTTGACCGGAGATTCAGGTGTCACATTCACCAGATCACTGCTGATGCTCTGTGGCATTGGCATTCCTGCTGGCAAAGTGAGTGACCCCATCCCACATCCTTGTGTCTGTAGGAGAGGGGTGCTGTGGGAATGGTTGGGATGGAGAAAGCCTCACTTCTGGCTGTAATTCTGTGCACTGCTCATCTGGAAAGGCACATACTAGTCCAGGGGTCAGTAAGTGCCACTTGTCACTCTGTCACTGCATTCTTCTGTCTATCAGCAGGACAAGTGCCCTGCTGTTTTGTAGTGCTTTGTTAAGGAAGATGCTCCTTTGGCACCTGTACCTGCACTGCAGGTGCAAGGAGTGTTCAAGCAGTACATTTCAGCGTCTTGGGAGTTAAATGGAGTTCAGTGCAGCATTCCAAGCTCGAACATGTCTCCTCAGACCCACCAGTCAGGCTTTGCTTCATTAGGAATAGGGTGTATCTTTTCTTCGCTCAAAGAATTCCACATGTTTTAAGTGTTACTTACACTGTGGCGTAGAAGGAGCACTCCCAATTTTTGATGGAAAACTGCCTTGCAGATGAGTGGAAGTGATCTATGATACCTTGTAGGGAAAATTAGACTGCCCTGCAGACAGGAAACTATGTTGGGCTCACAAGGTGTTGTGCTCTCTCCCAGGGAATCGTGCTCTGAGGGAGCTGCAGCAGCAATGGGCTCAGCACAGCTGCCAGGAGAAGAAGAGGCTGGTCCTGCAGACATGGTGTTACCAAACAAGGAAACTGAAATATGCTGCTTTGTTCTGGGAACGTCTTCTCCTGCACAGGTTTGTTTCGTGACCTCAAACCATTTCCAAGGGAAGCTGTGAGTGAAGAGCAATTTATGTAGCAGAGAATTCAATATATTCAGAGCAGAGCTTGGGTTTGAAAATGCAGATAATTTGTGTGTGAATGGAGCTTCTTTAGGAACACTTCCCTAGGGATGCTTCTATGTTAAGAAGTCTCTTACCCATAGCCTCACACTCCCCATCTCATTCTTCTCATTCAAAACTTCTTTTCTTCCTCGAACTTGTGTTCAGTCTTAGTTATGCAATGTTGTATTTGTACTCTAAGCAAGGGAGATGCAAACAAACTTGTGTAGTTTAAAAAACTGAAAGCCTTGTTTTCACTGGAATTATTCGGTATTTGCTGAAAGGAATAGTGGGCTGAGGCCTTACAGAGATCTGATGTTTACCATCCTGAGTCTTTTAGGATTCTGGACACAGTGTGTTGATTTTAATTTAATGTGAAAAATTGGGTTCAATATATTCCTGTAGGAAAGCAATATCCAGTAAAGCCTGTGAAGGGAGAACCATGATATTCAATTCATCTTGGTGTTAGTTACAATATAGGTGAAGCTGTAATACGGTTTACAGTTTTATGTTGCAGATCCTGAAAACACAAGAATTTAATTTGTTTTCTCTCTTAGCTGTGTTCAGTGGCTTTCTCATTGAAAACAGTTTTGTTTGTGGTTTATGTTGTGTGAGGCTGGTGCCTGCCTGAAGTGCAGAGAAGTGTCCAGCTGCAGTGAACCAGGAATTGTTCTGGTGTTTTTCTTTGAAATAATTCAGGAGGATAAGAATGAATAAGATTATTTATCCCAAGGGTTCATGTAAGGCATGAGAGGTGCAGGTTTGGCCCTAGCAGGTTTCCTTTTGAATTGCAGGGTCAGGCTGAGAGGAAATGAAGCTCTACAGAGGAAAGACCAACTAAAAACCCATAAAAACTTTGGTAGCTGTGATGCTGCACTCACCCCACTCAATTGCATTTTCCTCTGCAAATCCATCTCTGTGGTGGCTCCCTGATGGGAATTGTGTTTGGGAGAAGTCCTTAATGTTACTCCTTCCTGTCAAGTGTGACTCCATCATTAATCTGCCTTCTGAGCCTCCTTTGATGAGAGAGCACTTCTAATTTCTCACCTGGCTATGGCACAGGCTGAGCCCTGTCTCTTCTGAGGGGGGCATTTTTCATGCTAGGATAACCTGCAATAGATTCTCTTGATCTTCCAAGAAGCCTGCCAGGCAGAGGATATTTACACCTCTGCCCTATGGTGCAGTGGGGTGATTTGCATAATGAAAGTCCAAGTGGAACGAGGAACCGACAGGATAAGCCAGGAGTTAAAAGTAGATTGGATTCTAGGGTGGCCCCCTGTGCATCAGCCTGCAAGATACAGAGAGATTATTGTGGGTGCAGATTTACAGTGCTGTGAATAGTAACTCCCGTAAACATTGATTTTTTGGAATAAAATTGTCTCCATAACGATTCTAGTTGTACATCCCACGTACACAGGCCCCTAGTTTGTGACAGCCAAGAAACAAAATCTGAATCTTGACAACAAGCTGCTGTCTTAAATGCAGCAAAGAGGCTTCAGAAATCTGCTGGGTTCCATGCTGAAGGAGATTTTAGCAGTTGTATTCTCATCCCATAAAGAAAAAGCCTTCATCAGACATCATCCTTATGGTCAGCTGCTGGCTCAGAGGAGGATCGAAGACTGACTAATTTAATTCCTCTTTATTTGAGGGATCCACTGTGTGTGGTAGCAGGGCAGCCTAGGAAAAGTGTTTGTTTTGTAGGCAAAGGAAAAGCATAGTGTAAGGCTGGATTCAGTTTGCAGAGGCCTTTGAAGAGGAAGAAATGCTAAAATGGCCAGAGGGAAGCAGACGTACTCCTGGGCTTTGAGTAGTTGAGAGGCAACTGTGTTGGGAATATGAAGTGAAATGAGGACAAGTTTTCAGCAGAAATACATTGTAGTGGAGGGATCTGAACTTACACCTCCCAAAGACAATGCACTGGGGAATTAAGTAGCGTGGAGAAAGATCCATAAATGTTGATTGCAGAAGGAATAATGGGAACAGCCATTTTGTTGGTGAATGCTCTTTGGCTTGCTCTGACCATTTATGTGGGACACTGCAGACTGAGTGAGAGGGTGGAATTTGGTCTGACATAGAAATGTGACTTTAGGCATTGCCACTTTTGGTGCTTGTACTGTGTTTCAGGTGCCTCGTCACCTGGGCCCAGGTCACTGCGTGTAGACTGAGGCAGCACGAAGCCCTCTCTGACTTTAAAAGGGTCAGAGAGCACCATCTCCTAGTTGTGAGCTTTACTGAGTGGAGGAACAAATGCTTGAGAGCTGAGCAGCGAGTGCCAGGAGAGAGAAACCACAGGTGGCAGGAGCCCTCTCCAGGTAAAGCCTGTCACCGCTGGCGAGTGGCTGCAAGAGGACAGCAAGTCCTGCGCCTGGGATCTGTGGCTGCTGTCAAACAGGTAAGAGATGAAGATTCCTGCGAGACAGTTATTAACTGCCTGTTCCCTCCTGAAGACTCAGTGAGTCACGAGGCAGTGAAATACAGTGACAAGGCTTGTATAGAAGCCTGTTTGATTTGTGGTGACTGCTTAGTGCCTGCTTTGAAATTCTTTACAGACTGTGCACAAAACTTCACCATAATCTGGCACTGATTGCAGTAACCATCTGGAGCACAGCAATAAGGAAAGGGGACACTTTGACCAGAGAGATGAGAGCACTCCTTCTCTGCTCAAAGATGAGATGGGATAATCACTGTCCCTGCAGAGCAGAGTGAGCTGTCAGAGTTGCAGCCTTTTTCAAAAGGCCCACAGCTCTCAAGCCACAAAGAGGTCGATTGATTTGGAAGGGCTGAGTCAGTCCTGCTGGGATCTCATCTGTGCAGTTTCCAGCCTGGGGTCTAGCACATTGAACTACCTGCAGGGCTGTGAGCATAAATGTATCTCTGAGGCTGGTTTGTGTGAGTGCTGTCTGCGTGTGCTGTGTTTACTCTTGGCTGCAGCTGTGTAATTTCAATTTGCAGGCCTGCAACTACTGGACCAAAGCAGCTGCCTTTTCCCAGTGCTCACGGCAGCGCAGTACCCTGATAGGGGCTAGGAAAAGCAGGAAGATGGCTCTGTCCTGGTCTATGAGTAAGATGTTCCTTCCTGTCTTCCTTTCACGGGGCCATGTGGGGAGTGTGTGTGAGGAGGGAAGGAGTGTGGTGTTTGCCAGACAAATGACTGGGATTCCTCTGTGGAGTAGGAGCTCATTGCAGCCAAACTGTCTGTGGGTTGTCTCTGTGTTGCAGAGCCAAAGGACTAAGGGCTCATGGCAGCTCTGATCTCTCCCTCTCCAGCTGCAGGGTTAACTCCTGTGTGATTCCTTTTTCCTTTCTTAGAAAGCAGAAGAGGCAGAGAAGAGGGTTCAGCACTGGCTGGACTTTTCCCCAGTGCCATTCAGCGCTGGCTGCTGATCTACAGAAACCAAAACAGGGCTGAAAAGCTGCTGCTCCCTCACCTGGTGGAGAGACCTGTTGTGGTAGGACCTTCTCATGCACATGGAAGGATCCGGGAGAACAAAGCAGAGGTGGACTTGGAGGACTGGGATGAGAAGTGTCTCGGGTAAGTGGAGTGGAGGGCTCTGGGCTTCCTCTTGCTGCTGCCATCAGGAAAAGGCTCCCTTGTAGGGCTCTTGGGCTGGTAAAGCTTATTTGCCTCCCTTGCCTGCAGGAGGAAGTATCTGAGATGGTGGCGTCACACTGTGGTCCTTCGCCGGTGCCAGCGTGACAGGAGACTGCTCTGCCTGGCAAGGGGGTGGCATCAGTGGAAGGAAACCAGCAGGGTGGTGATACTGGCTCAGGAGCTGGTGAGTGTCTGGTGCTGCCAGGGGGGCAGGGATGGGTGTTAAAGCCTGGTCTGCCTGCAGCCTGAGAGATGAGACCTGGGGGTTTAACAAGGACCAGTGTTCACCAGAAATCCTGGTTTGCTGCTATGGCTGGTTTTTCCGTCATTCTTTTTGAAATGCCAGCATGGCAGACTGGCACATCTACAGATTTAGTTGTGCTTTGCCCCATCTTACAAATAGGAAGCTGAAATAGGATGATTTGTGTAGATTGTGTGTATTCTATGCAAAAAGTTCACGGTTGTTCTCGTGTGTTCCTGATACTTCCCACTGGTGTCCACAGCCTACCAAGGGCTGTCATTTGGGTTCCTCTTCTGCTCAGGCCTGTGTTCTGCCTGTCTGCTGGGCATTAGCTGTGTGAGATGTGCTCTGACCTGCCCAGGGGACAGGATGATGCCTGTATATTGAACACATCCATAGTCACTGAGGAGCTGTGGAGCTGTGCTGGGGCACAGTGGGGAACTGTCCCCTCCCCAGGGTACTGGGACTTAATTACCCACAGTATTTGCAGTAGACAGTAAGAGCTTTGTTAGTCAGTTCTGTTTGTTACCAGTGCAAAGTCATTCAAGAGGGACCCAGGAAAGCAACTGGAAGCAAGGTAGGACTCGAGGGAAGTGAGGTAATTTGCCTGCCAGAGCCCAATTAATCTGTGTACTGCCTCTTTTGCTTGCAGGACCAGCAGAGACTGATAGAAAAGGCCTGGAGGGTGTGGAGACGAAGGTATTTACAAAGCTGTGTGGTGCAGAATTTTTTGGAGGAGGAAGCCAGGAGCCTCCTGTCTCAGGTAAGCACTTAAGACTGATTCAGTTCTGTGGGCCTCAGTGGACCAAAAAGCACCCCAAAGGGACAGCTAGTGCTCCCTGTCTCTCTCTCCCTGCACAAAGCACTTGCTAAGGGAGAGGTCGAATACATCAAGGCATGGGACTTGCCAATAACAAAGGGAAATAGCTTCCAGCTTTACATGGGTTCATCTTTGGGTGTTTTTCAAAGCTTTGTGTCAGCAGTCAATTTCCCTGACGTGTGCCCCCTTCCCCGCTGTTATTAGTGATGTTAATCCACTAATCCCCTGCCTCTGGAGAGCCCACTCAGGGAAGAAACAGGCTCCACATTGGTGCAGGAGGACTGTGCTGACTTGCACTCAGGGGCAGGCAAATCACTATGAATTTGAGCAAGCAGGCAATGCCTTAGAACTCATATCCAGTTTGCTTCTCTGCCTGCCTCCCGGAGATCCATGCAGGATTAGAGCCTCCTCTAAGGACTTGGGAGCAGGTACTGAAATTAGAGGGCAGAGGGGGCATTGGTCTTTCTTCTCTCACATTGATTTGTACTCTGCATGTCACTTATTGGCTACAGGAGAGACAGGGAAGGGCTCTGAGTGAACAGTGAGACAGCTGGCAGAGCCACTGCTAGAGGGAAAGCTGTTCATGGGTTCTGTGGGAGTGGCTGCACCCCCTCAAGGGTAACCTGAGTATTTGATTTGTCCACTTTCCTCTCTCAGGCCTTTGGAAGGTGGCGGCAGCTCACAGCATTCCAGCTCAAGGACAAAGGATGCTGCTGAATGGAGGGGACTGCCTGCAGCTGCTGCTCATTTCAGGACATGTGGAGGATACAGCTCCTGTCACAACAAAGAGCTGGTCCTGTGCAGTCAAGAAAGAGAACCCTCTGCTCTTGTGATAAAAGCAGTGCTGCAGGCTTGAAGCATGACAGCCAAAGGACACCCAGGGAGAGATGGTACCCAGTGAAAGGTCCCCTTTAAAGGACTTGTATCCTACTTCCTTAGCAGCACAAATGGAAAAAGTTACTCCCCCTTGTAGTGAGGTTGCATTCCCTTCTCCTCTGGACCCTGCTTTTGCTGGAGTTCTGATTAAAGGTCAAAAAACACTTTGTAGGCTCTCCCTTTACTCAAGTGTATTTTTCCATTGACAGGAGTTTGGTGTCAAGCAGGAGACTATGCAAATACAGCAGTCTTAGAGATGAGCAAGAGTTTGCCTGTGCTACATCCTGTTGATTCCAAAGTGTGGATTCTCCTGGGGAGGTGCAAACACAGGTTTTTATTTTTAGATTTGGCTCTTCCTTTGGGGTGGGGGATTCCCACATGGCTCCCACCTCCTCCCCCTCTCTAGGTCCATCAGCTCTTCATTAAGCCTTTCAGTGGGTGGCCAACCTCCTGACTGCTTCCTGCTGGTTCCTTTCTGTGCTGAATGGGTGAGGGATGGAGAAACCTGCTGGGAGCAGCTGAGCACCAAAAGCTTTGCTGAGGCGAGACAGGCGTGTCTGATCCCCAACCTTCCCATTACTTGCCTCTGTGATTGATGCCCTGTAATTACCCTGGATATATGAGCCCAGTCTAAGACAGCTGTAACAAGAGGGTCTGAAGAATCTGGAAAAGGCTTTTCTTCCTCACTTATTTGGAAGAGATGCTCACAGCATGGTGGGGGATCCCAAAATCCCAGTGGGAAGTGCCCCGAGGTCTTGTTTTCCTAGCCTAGGGTAGCTTTGCAGGATTGTTAAGTACACAAAGCACCCTGAGTAGCTTCCCCAGACCTTTATTCCAAGGCTGTGGGGCCTAAGGCTGCTAAGAGTCATTAGGTCAGGAAAGATAGCCTACCCTTCCCTCTAGGCACAGGAGAAGGACCACCCCAACTCCTGTGACCCTGCAGAACTGAGCCAGAGTGGAGCTGGTTATGTCTAGTAAATCTAGGATTTAAACTTTCTCTGCTGGACCCTGGAGCTTTGGCCACTCTTGCTGTAGGAAATGTGCCAGGTTGCTTAGTTTACAAAACAACCTGAGTCTCTGCTAGAGTATGGCCTAGTACAAGAGACATTAGTATTTGTGTATTTTATTGTACATAATCTAAGAAACAGCATGATTGCTAAGGAGTCTCATCCAGAATTGATATTCATAGAGTCCTATTAAAAAGAAAACAGGAAATACAATAAAAGGAGAAAAAGTTAGGGAGAAAAGTTGAACCTTCTTCTGGAGTGAGTGCAAAATTGTATTTCTTCATAACTGCTCATATCAAGCATTTACATTTTAGGAGTGCAAAGACAAAAGCAATTTGACCTTCTTTTCTAGGTTGGTAACTTGCTACAATAATCCCCTTACACAGGCACATCTGACAGAGTGTTTCTCCCCCTAAGACAACATTTCTGTTACCAGAATCCCATGGAGTTTTATCACATTGATGCACCAGTTGTCCTATTTATTGTAATCAACACAGCTACAGAGAGTAGCAGCTCTTCATCCTGCAGAGATGGCCTTCAGGCTCAGGCTGGAGCCTCAGCTCAGGGACTGTTGTTCAGGGAGCCTTTGTGCTGGGGACAGAAGAACACGTAGTGTGGGTTTGGGAGTGTGTCATCCATCAGCACAGGAGCTGCTGCTGCTCCTTTCCCGGAAGTCAGTGGACGGAAGGAAGTAGGAGATCAGAAGAGGAGTTTTTCACTGCTGAGTTGGAGAGTTCAACAGCTCAAAAGTATCATCCACAACCTGCCAGAGGCAGTTTTCAAGTGGGAAGTCGTTGTCCACCAGGTTGACTAAGTAATAGTTGTCATGGATGTACTGGATGATCATGCGAGAGGGCGACTCCTCCTCGTAGAGCTTGGCCCACTGCTCGATCCACAGTGCAAAGGCCTCATCCTGACAAGGGAAACAGTGTTGGCAGTTGTAACATTTTTGTAGCACTTAATTTAGGACACCCAGTGTCACATGGCTGGCCAGCCTGTGGCTTGTTTCCTCTCAGTAAAAATGGCACGAGTGAAGCAAGGAGCCCTGTGCTTTCCAGTGTCCAGAGCTGAAAGGAGACATGTGCAGTGCAAGGAATGGCTCAATGCTGCCCCTGTGTGTGTGTAGGAGAGGAGAGAGCCACTGTGCAGTGTACAGTGACAGTGGTGGGTCCCAAGCCCCATTACTGGGCACTTAGTGTTTTGGAAGAGCTCTTGCTGGAGCTGAGGGAGCAGAAGGAGCAACACCTGAACCTCTGCAAGCCAATATCGCAACAGCCCTCACTTGTGAGAATTGTCACTGACTAAAACCAAGCCAGACACTGAACTTGCAGGGTGTCACAGCAATGTATCCAGCAGGAGGGAGGACTCACCTTCCAGTAGAGGAAGCTTACAGGATCCACTACAGTGGGCTGGATGATCTCCCTGCCTGGGAAGATGCCCCAGGTGACAGCATTGGGCTGGAGATCTGGAGCATTGGTGATATTCTGGCCCTGCCAAAGGAAGGAAAACCTTTCTGAAGCAGCTCCTGGAGGAGGGACTGAGTGAGCTGGAACACGTGCATTTAGCCTCTCCTTGTAAGAGACCAGGCAGCTGCTGCACATCACAGCTGACTTGCTTTACTTTCCCTTCCTCGGGTCCCAGTTTGTTTGCAGTGATATCTGAATCTTTGATATTTACCTGTCTCCCCAGGTGGTGAAAGGAAAGGTCCCTGTGCCCCACAGCCTACCTTGACATTGACAATGTGGTAGTTCACCCGCAGCTCGTATTTCTTCAGCACTTTGAGCAGTGCTGTGACGATCTCACTGGAGGCAAAGAACTCCAGGTATGCCTGCAGGGAGGGATGGGGAAAGGGGAGGAGAATCAGCCTGAAATCATGGTAGGACTGGGACAAATACAGGCAAATGAGGACAGTTGTAGAGTCTGGGCTGGCTTGGATGTTCATCCTTCAAAAATGTACTACAGGGAGGGGTTGGACAAAGGGCAGAGCTAATTAATAAGAGAGCTGCGGAAAAAAAAATCTAACTGGGAATAGCAGAGGTAACAACCCAGAACAGTGAGCTCAGGAAAGCCACATGCTTCCTGTCTGCATCCACACAAGCAGACAGGCTGGAATGAACTCCAGTGTAACCACTTCCCTGCTGCACCGGGAAGCAGCCTGTGCCAGAGAGCTTGGAAGAGGCCTGAGCTTGACCTCTGTTCTACAGCAGTGTCTTGCCAAGGCAGCCCAGCCTGGTGCAAGCAGAACTCGAGGGTCTCAGCTGGGCTCTCCCAAGCACCACTCCCTGTCCTCATCTTTTGTTCACAATCCTCCCCGTGTGTTTATACAACCGAATTCTGTACTTGCTCTGTGCTTGGCTGCTCCCAACAACTGCTCCCCCTCCCCCCATTTCCTGGCTATTGTGTGAGATGATGGATTTCCCTCACCTCGGGGGAATTTTTTCCTTTGAAAACATAACTGCATTTGCCATCTGCTGGGTCTCTGGCTTTAGCGGTTTGGATCCCTTTTGAACAAGGCTGCTTTGTTTCCCAGTATGAGCCACTTGCCTGGCATTCACCTTGATGGGAGATTCCTATCACAGCCATTAGTGGCAAGGCTGTAGGGCCTGAAATGCCTGACAGTGGGAGGCAGGACTGCTGGCAGGCCAGGGAAGGATCCTGGCAGTTGTCTGAACAGCACAGTGCTGTGGGCTGGGAGCAATTGTGGATAACACTGCATTACAGAAGGACAGACAGAGGAGTTTATAAATGCTCGGTTATCACCATGAGAAGCTGAGTGGTAGAGATATTACCTCACTGATTCCCATTTTATGAAAAACCTGCATGCTTCCTGCACCACTGAACGGGATGTTTATATCTAAAACTTCACAGCCTTCCTCTAGAAAGAGGTTACCAGCAATTACTTGCTGAGGGTAAAAACAAGAAATAACGTATGTTTAACAGCTGTTCTGAGGTGGGAGAAAACAGCCATGAAGTCAGCCAGAGAGATGATCATAGTGTGGCTCTTAAGACACCAAAGAAGCTTTGCCTCATCTCACCAAGAAAGCATTAAGATAAGAAGAAGGCAGAAAGATTATCCTGATGAAAGCCTGGGACCTCCCAACCTAACAGAGACCAAACGAGGTCATAACTCTTTGCTGCCTAGCCCGGAGCAGTACAGTACCTTTTGGAAAACATAGCCCCCACTGGGCCCCCAGCCTACAATGGGGTCTGTGGATGGTTTGCCATTGATGTTTGGCTGGGAGTTGATGGTCAGGATTCCTCTTCTGTTGACCTTCTCCAGCTGGTGCTTCAGAAGGTTGGTTTCAGTAGCCAGAGGGTCATCGTTCCAAGGCATGCACGTAACCTAGTGAGGAGAAAGGATGGAACTCAGCAGTGCCTTATGGTCTCAAACACACCTGCTTCAGGAGAGAATTCCCAGGTTTGGTTCAAGGGACAGGATATGCTCAACTCTAAGAACTAATGCTGAAATCTTTTGATACTGGTCCTGTCATACTGCAGCAGCTTTCCTTTTATGTTGAGCTCTGGCTGCTGGATCTCCTTCAACTACTGTCCCAGTAAAACTTTTTGCATAGGGAAGTGCTAACTGATGTTTAGAAGAACAATGGTACCGGGGCAAGAGGGAAAATGCACCATTGTCTGTGCCATCACTCACCTTGTAGCCATTCTTGTTGGGTTCTCCAGTGATGTAACACGTGAACACTTCAAAGACACTTTCCTCACCAGTCAGCTCCTCTCCCCACATCTTCAGAAGCTCCTCCCGGGGAGACTTGCTCTTCAGGTAGAAGAGGTAATAGTCCTTCAGTTCCCCAAAGGCTGGAGAGGAGGAGTTACCCCTGCAAGGGGAGCAGACACAGAGTTAACAGGCCTCTAAAGAAGGTGAGCTGGTTTGGAGGTGCAGGAAGACACCCAACCAGGAAAAGAAGTATCCAACAAAGCCCAACTAGACACAAAAGCCTCAACATCTTGGTGCCATTCTCACCTCATTCAATCCAAACAACTGGGGACCATTTTGTCATGAAGCCCCCTGTTTGGTGAAGCCCAAGGTGTGCCCAGGACACCCATCAAGAGAGACCAGCTGTGCATCAGGCTCTCCCACTGCAGGTGAGGGCTTACCATCGGCCATTGGGGAAGTCATCCCACTCCTGGGTCCTGTAGATGTAACTCTTAGGCCTGGAGGCCCAGAAGATGGGCCGTACATCTTCCACTCGTCTCTTGGGGTGAGCACTCACTGCCCAGGGCAGAGGCCGCCTGCATGGGAGGAGCAGATGTTAACACAGTTCCTCTGTTAACTGTCCACTAGAACCTGGAAGCTCTTCCCCTGGGGAAGGGGATTACTTGCATCTCTGGAAAGAGCAAGTAATGGGCTGAGAATAGCTCTGTTTGTCAAGAAATAGGACAGGAAACTCCTCTCCCTTTATGGAAAATCTCTTCCCACTCAGTTCACTTACAAGATGCTCAGTAGGGGTCTATTTAATGTTAAAGGATAGGACTCACAGCTGAAATTAGAAAAGGTAAGGGCAAAGCACTGTTGGAAGCAACTTAAAAGATTAAAAAAAAAAAACAGCTGTCATTTTTCCTTTGCTTCCTCTCTTGTCTATGCTTCTCTCAGTCCACAGGCTTCAGCACACTCCCTTTGTCAGCTGCAAAGAACCCTGGAAATCCAATGGGAGCTTACATAGCACCCAGCCAGTAAGAGGAGTTGTGACAGGCATCAAGAACATGTTTCTTCCAAGTGGCAGCTCTAAGAGTCTGGGGTTTTAAAGTTCCAGAACAGCTACTTTAAAGCTACTTGACCCAAAACAAATACCTTCTTCAGCTGTCCCCTCTATTCCTCCCATGCAGAAAGTTGCTAAAAAAAAGGGCAAAAAAGCAGAATAGGTGTCAACTCATCCATTGCTTGTGCCTTCAGTAGATGGGATGGATGGATGTGAAAGTGGAACTAACAGCACCCAGCGTGTTCTGCTCACCTGGGATCCTCCTTCCATAAACCCAAGCGCTTCAGGACTTCAGTCGTGGCCACTTCCCTGTTGAGGGTGTAGAAGTGGAGCCCGTGCACCATTCCACTGTCCAGCAGCTCCCGGCACATGGACACTGCCAGCTCCACCCCGTAGTTGCGGATCGCTGCATCGTTGTCCTTGATGGGTTCAATCACATCTTTGATCTCCTGAGGCACTTCCAGCTTGGAGAGCTTCACCAGCTGGCGCAGGGAGTGGTAGCCCTGGATGAGGATGCAGGGGATTTTCATTTTTCCCAGTAACATGGGTACTTGATCACAAGAGTGGCAGATTCAGAACTGGGTCTCCTGGATTCTAGTCCCAGGCCCCATCTCTAGGATGGTAACAGTCAAGGTCACATCACTTTAGGTGATTTCTTTCCATGTCCTTGCCCATGCTGACAGTGACACCACCTCAGGACTAGCAGTTCTTTACATCCCTTTTTGCCATATGGGCACAGAAAACCTTTTCAGCTTGTTGTTACCTGCCTAAGTTTATTTTAGCAAACCACCTACATAGCTGTCACGTTTAGCACTCTCACTTTCCAGAAACTTTGTGGAGGGTATTTACAGACCTCTCTCTCTCAGGCCCTGACCCACAAACACTTAATAGCCTGGATCCTTATTCCCTGCCCAAACACAAATTACTGGATTTCACCTGTATGGGGAAGATGCCAGGAATAATGGGGCAGGTGATGCCAATGGCTTGACAGTCCTTCATGAACCTGAGAAAGGTTTCTGGTCGGAAGAAAAGCTGTGTAATGATGAAGTCTGCTCCAGCAAAGACTTTCTCCTTCAGGTGCCTCAGGTCTGCCTCATAGCTCTCTGCTTCAGGATGACCCTTGGGGTAGCCTTTGGAGGGAAGGAGAGAAAAAAAAACGGAAACCCTGGTGATCAGGACAACATGCTAGAAATTAGGAAGTATCCAATCTGATTGTACTGCCACAGCCCAGGTCCAGGGAGGGACTGCTGAGCAGACTTCCCTGTCTCAGAGCATACCCCCCACTCTGCAGTGGAAGACATTTACCTGCCACACAGATGTCAAAGTAATCATCGAATTCACTGCGAATGTGCTTAACCAGGTCAACAGCATGGTTGAAACCATCTACTTCTTCCTCCCATTCCTCACCAGCAGGATCTGAAAAGATAAATCCACAGCTCTCTCCAGCTGTTTGCTGAACTCGATCTACTACTTCTGTAAAAATCTCCTGCCATCAAAAGGAAGTCAAAGAGGAAACACCCAAGGCCTGCATTTTCAACCATGGACTGGTTTTGTCTATCCTTGAGCTGGAGGGAGTGCTAACAAAGGGCTCAGATGAAATGCAGTCTCAACATTTAATTCTTGGAAAAGGAGCATCTCTAAGTCTTATTTCTCTGTTTTGTACCCTGGAATTGAACACAACAGCAGCACAGCCTCAGCTCTACACCTCACAGGAGAGAAGGATTCACCTCCACGCAGTGCCATGATGTTCTTCAACCCGAGCCTCTTGGCCTTCTGCAGATGCCCCGTGATGTCATCTTTGGTCTGGTTGCAGCATGTCATGTGCAGGATGGTCTCCAGGCCACAGTAGTTGACTGCAGTGTTGGCAATAATCATGGAAGAGGTCTCCTTGTCAGACCCTGGGTCCCCTGCAGGATGCCACGTCACATCAATGAAGAGTGGGCCACCTGCTCCCATGCGGTCAAACCTGTGGGTTTTAGAGCTGTGTCAGCCTACACCAGGTAGCCAAATCCTCTCCCTATTCCTGGGATATCTTGCTCACTACTGGAATGCCAGCAACAGGCAGAGAGAGCTTGGGTGGCAGCAGCAGGAGAGACCACAAAATGTTGCACTAAGAATTAAGCAAGTGGCCTATGTAAATAAGGAAAGCCATCCTTGAAGGCTTTATAGGGAAGAGCTCACAATCTCTTTGAAAAAGAGGCAACTGAGGTGTTCTCTGGACAATAAACTTCCTTCCTGCATGTTCTGTTACAGTGATATGGCTTCTGCAATGCAAGTCCCATTTCTTTTGAGATGGGAGACTATGCTGCAATCCCCTGATCCAAGTTAATTGAAAAGGCCACAAATATGAAAAGGTGGACCAGAACTCTATTGTGTTCCCAAGTGTGCCTAAGGGAGGAGACAAGGGCTCCCCTAAATTTTCTCTCTCCTGCTCCAAGTTGGAACAGGCCCTCTGTTTAACATATGACACTGGCATACAGCAGTTACAAAAAGAATTATCAAACACCCCCTTCTCCTTCAGGTGAGTACATGGTGGCTCCAGAATAACTTCTGGCTCTGCTGAAAACTATCACCTTTCGTTTAGAATTTAGATGACAACACCCATCTCAGAGGCTGAAACTTTAGTCCTCAGTAATACAGAAGCACAAACCATAGTGGCTAGATGATTCTAAAAGCAAGTGGGAGTCTGTTCCAGAGGCTTTGGCACACTGCCCATCAAGGAATATTTTCTGCTTTTAACAGGTACTTTTCTGCTTCACCCCAGAGCATGACAGTGGGGTTGCTCCATCTTCCCAGAGCATGGGAGAGGAGAAACAGCTTGGCCCCTCAGTAATCCCACCACAACACTTAACTCTTCTGGGCCTTCAAGGAAGACAAGTTACCTGGTGTCCATTACCCTCCTCAGCAGGAAAGCACAGCCCCACTACCTGCTTCTTCACCTGGAAGGGGAGACAGAGCATGGGGCAGAGCCTGCCTCATTAGCTATTTCCCAGCCCTCCACCACAGACATTCCTCTCTCCCCTCTCCTGCCCTGCAGCACTCACCTGGAGATGAGGTTGACAGCGGCATTGGCTGTTCGTGGAGGGAAGAACTCCAGGGAGAACCACTTGTCTCCAGCCTCCTGCCGCCGGCGCATCTTCTCCCGCAGCCGCTCGTGCCGGTCGGCGTCGAGCACCGGGGTGGAGCAGCGGGAACTGTCCTTGGAGCTCTCGCTCCCGCTGCTGCTGCCATCAGACCTGGAGCTGCAGCTGGCACTGCAGGTGTGCTGGGTCTCATTGACCATGGTGAGAGCTCTGGAGAGGGGAGCAGAGGGAGCACAGTGGGTGCAAGGCAGCACATGGGTCTCAGCAGGTGATTAGAGAAGCCGATGCCAAGACCCAACATTCATCATCATCGAGTCCCTTCTGCCAGCCCTCGCTGGAGTGGGGCACGTGGTGAAAGCACACGGAAAAGCACGTGTTTAGGTAGTGCTGAAATAACACAGCAGTTGGCTTTGGGCCACTTTGATGCAGCTCTTCTGTGCCTGCTGGGTCACATTTGGCTCTCAGAAGTCAGGTCAACATCACTTTTGCCCTGGCTACAACTCAGCAAGCCAGGATGGCCAAGTGAACCAGATGATGGCCTCTCAACTTGTGGCCTTGGGCTGGGCATGCCAGCCTTTTTTTTTTGTCTACAGCAGTTGTTTCTTGGACCATATCCATCTTCAGAATTTCCATTCTGTCTCTTCCCAAAAGGTAATGCTGCTTTACACTGTAGGTGGGAGAGCCAGTGCTAATGGGGCAGGTGCACAAGAATGCAAAAACTACTGTGTCACAAAGTACAGAATCCCCTCTAATCAGGCCACCCCCACAAACTCTGCCTTTGTTTTCTTTGCTGGGTCAGACAGCTGCATTTCCAACCAAAAGACACCACCTCCACAGCCAGCTGTGCCAGCCCCACTGCACACACTCAGCTCTTCAGCACATACACTGATCCTCTCCTCACCAACTGTGGCTGCTGGGAAACAAAATCAGCAGAGACCATCCTCTTCTCCCTGCCTTGCAACACCATCGGCTGCACTTGCCTGGCTTCACAGAAAACAAAACAGCACTGCAAGTCAGTAGTACAAGTGGGTCTGGGATGCCCAGCTCCACTTAGCTCCCCAAAATGTCTAATCCTGTGCCTTTAAAATGAAGCAGTTACAGAAGAGCTACCACAAAATTTGGATATCCATGTTATTTGCTTAGATACCTGCCAAAACTTCAAAATTGTCACCGGGAAGCAGCACGTTGTCCCAGCATTACATAACTTTGGAGCCTGTTTTGGAGGAAACTGTTGAGCGAGTCAGCTCCTGTCCTCATCATAAACTCTGTGGGTTTGGGTCAGCCAAGAAGACTTTGAACTCTTTCTTCTAATGTTTACACTCCAGTTGCCAATCAAACAAAACCCTTTGGGAGAAAGTCTACTTTTACCACCTGAGGAACCTCTCCAGCTGGCAGGGGATGTGAGGAAGAAGCGCAGGCCTTCTGCTGCCAAGAGGAGCTGGGAGCCTTAGATCTCTTGTGTACCAACACAGCAGCTGGGGCAAAAATCAGCAGCTCAGACCTACTGACAAGTGAGGCAAAAACGACTGGGTGCAGTCACAGCTCTGACCAAGCTTTCTCAGAGGACTTTGCCTGACATCCACGTGCACTAATCTGGAAGAATTAGCCCAAAGCATGTGTTGCTGATCAACCTAGGCTCAAAACCATGTGCTGTCAGCTCCCAATACCTCACTCCTAGCAAGCACAACACAGCACTGCAGGCAAATCAAAGGGACTCTGTTTTCCCACTTGAGATTTAACACCCATCACAAGGAGAAAGGGTTCTTGTATTAATATCTCTATAGGATGAGAAAAGGTCCTTATCTTACTGGCAACATCAAATCACAAAGACAGGAGAAAGACAAAATCTAAGCGAGCCCAAGCAGCATTCAGAGCAACTTCCTTACCATCAGATGCATCACAGACTCGCTGGTAGAAGCAAAAAGCAAAAAAGATAAGTCTAAACAACAAAACCAGCAGAAAATCAGACAATCTTAAAACACCTGTCAACACTCCTGCTCCCATCTCTGCCACGGAACCGAGCCCAAACATCCGTGGCTCAGCACATTGATGATACTCAGCACGGATGCACCTGTTGTGTGTACAAGATGCTGATGGCATTTTAACTTACTCCAACTCCTTCCAGCTCTGAGCTGGGATCCGCACGTCCCGTGAGCTCAGCTTTACCACGCAGGCTACACTCACTGCACAGATGCACAGCTCACACGCTGCTCCAGGGCCACGGCATCGGGCTGAGAGCCCTGCGGGCTGGATCCGCCGCTGCGACAGCGAGACAACAGCCACAGAAAGGCCAGGAGAGCCCGACACCACCGGGGGAAAAAGCGGACAGCACAGCAGCACCTGGGGTCCCTGGTGGGCCCTACCGGCAGCGGGCTGCAGCCCTTCACCTCAGCCGACCCCGCCGCGGCGGCGGGAGGGCTGTTCCCCGGCGCTGGGGCAGTAACGGGGGGGTCCCCTATTCCCGGTCCCCGCTCACCTGCGGCCGGTGCCGGGCGCTG
>WEIV01014895.1:54315-81913 GCA_013390005.1 Calyptomena viridis | reverse complement strand
CGGGCTCGGCCCCGCCCCGCTCGGCTGTGGGAGCGCCTGAGGGCGGGCGGTGAGCGGGGCCGGGGCCTCAGGGCCCGGTACCTGCTGGCCCGATACCTGCTGGCCCAGCCCCTCAGGGATGCTCGGCCCGACAATACAGCCCGTTCCCGTTCGTTTTGCTGTCGGGCCCGGCAGCTCATGCTGTCCCTACCTCGGCCCGCGTTCTTTGTCTGGGCTTCGTCCCCCGGCCCTGAGGCCGGTGCTGTCCCGGGCCCAGCTCCTCTCGCAGCTTTGTGGGGCCCTGGAGTGTCAGGGGCTCTCCCCAACCCCAGCACTGAATTGCTGTCTCTGCAAACTCCTTGTCCTGTGCTCCCCCGTAACCTGTTGCTGTGAAGGGAACTGGGATGTGGGGTAGGACTTTTCTGTGGGGAGCTCCCACACAGAAGTGATGTGGGGTGTTCTGGCTGAGAGATAAGCTCCGAGGTAAGACCCTGTAGAGTTACCCCAAAGTATGTGATGGTCTAGTAATTCACTCTCCATTTATAGGCAACAGTGGTCTTCTGTAATTTTAACTTTGCTACCAATATTCATGAGCACCTGTTCATGCATTCATTCCCCTTGTGCTTTTTCTTTGTTTTGCAGACAATCCTTGGAGAAACGCATGAAGAAGAGGATGAGATCCTTCCCCGCAAAGACTATGAGGTGGGAAATTAACTGAAAGCACCTTCTGAAATTAGTGGGAACAGAACTGCAGACAGGTTTGGATCTGTTTGTAATGGGACAAGTACTCAAAATGTATCATTAGGTTGCTTTGGCATCAGCAGAAATACCAAGAGCTGCTGTGCTTGCAAAGAACTGCTCGTCTTTACGTGTTGCTGGGATGAAGCCCTGTGAGGAGAGGTTGAACTTGTGCTGCTCAAGTCACACTCTTGTTGAGAAAATTAATTTTCAGAGTCTGCTGCTCTGCTCCACTTCTTTAGTGTGAGATTTACAGACTCTGGTGGCCTCGTTTCCTCCTGACTGTAGAAAGCATCTGTAGCTACTCGGTCACAGTTGTCTTCCTGCTGTCTCTGTTGTCATGCTGCCTCACAGCAGATCTTCCCATCTATCAGATCCTGCTTATTACAAGAGATTTTTGCTTTTTTCATGGCTGTATGGTGGCCTGGAGCTATATAGAGCAGTTGCTGTTAGTGTGAGTGTCACCAGCCCAGTCTGTTACTGCTTGGCTTGGAAAAGTGAAGATGTGGATAGAACCAGTGGTGTTTTGTGAGTAGGACTGGGAAACTATATTGCTGGTAACTTCCTCATGTGATAAGCTGAAAAATTGATGCTGTTCATCTGGGGAAGAATTCCTAGCTAGTGTTCCTGTTGTAGTGAGAGGGTAAATAAGTAGTGTGATTTATTGCACTGTCAAAGTGGAGGCACTTAGAGAAGTGAAGTATAAGTGTGGCTTCTTTAAATTAAAATTGTATTAGTTGTGCTTCTGTTTGGTTCTGTCTCTCTCAGCCTGGGCAGTAAAACTGATCTGTTTTTTCACTTCTCAGGGTCTGATTCTGCTGGAAATATTTAATTTTTTTTTCCAGGAGTTTTTTCTCCTACTATTGTTTGCAAAATGTTCTGTGGAGGAAGTAATTACTTCTCTAATATTTAGTAAGGTCTTCTAGTCATAATTTTTTTGCACAATCTGTTGCAACTGATTCTCTCAAATTGCTCTTTTGGCATTTCAGAGCTTGGATTATGATCGCTGTATCAATGACCCATACTTGGAAGTTTTGGAGAGCATGGACAACAAGGTAGGACCTTGTTCTTTGGTTTTCTTTCATAAGCTTGAGAGCTAAAACTGTGGAAATTGCTCAGAAAACTTGTGGATTGAAAGTGCTCAAAGCATTGTTGGATATGGCTTTGAGCAACCTGGTCAAGTGGGAGGTGTCCCTGCCCATGGCAGGGGTAGAATGAGGTGGGCATTAAGGTCCCCTCCAACCCAAACCAGTCTGTGATTCTAAATATGTAGATTTTTTTCTTATTTATGAAAAAATNAACCAGTCTGTGATTCTAAATATGCTCCACTGCACAAAGTTTTGTAGATTTTTTTCTTATGAAAAAAATTCTGTCTTTTGCTTTCCCCATGGAAAGAATAAAAACCTATGTGGAGATTATAGCTCCCAGCATCTTTTCTGATCTGTTGCTTTGATTTGACTTTTTTTTTTTTCTTTGTTTTGTCCTCTTTCTAAACAGAAAGCCCAGAGATATGAAGCAGTGAAGTGGGTGCTGGTTTTTGCTATTGGAGTCTGCACAGGACTGGTAAGGGTCATACTGTTTGGGGAATGAGGAAAATTCAGGAGACCAAGCAGGAATAATTTAGAAGTCAATGGCCAAGGAGTAAAGAGGAGGAAACATTCCTTTTCGTGAGGTGGAGAGTTTAGTAGTCTTTTGGGAATTAGAGCACATTGTTGCTAGATTATTTTCCAAGAAGCCTTTTTTTTCTCTTAGAATGTGCTGTTCTTTCTTTACAAAGTATTCTGGCAAATCCTTTACTTCTGCATACAAGAAAACTTATCCAAAATGAGCACTTCATAAAGAAAGGGATGCAAACTTACAGCTGAACTGTATTTTGTGTGTTTGGCAGTACTAGTGTCCCTGCATGTGCTTTGAAAATTAGCTCAGCTGACTATGCCTCAGTTAAACAACAGCTTTCTTCTGTACTCTGAAGTATGTTGAGGTGTTAAAAATGCTGCTGCATTAGTCCTCTGAAATGCATCTCTTCAGGATTAATTCTAGGCTGGGTCTGTCCCAGTGAGAGAGGCAGGATATCTGAGCTTCTACAGTTACTTTACTCCAATGCTTCTTATGGTTTTACATCCTTTGTCCTCCCATGTGTGAATTCCTCTGTTGTTAGAGAGTGGGTTTTGTTACTTGTGTGTAGTAATTCCTGGTGGCAAGTCTGCCTTCTCTTTCCCAGGTGGGGCTCTTTGTGGATTTCTTCGTGCGCCTCTTCACCCAGCTCAAGTTCCGGCTGGTAGAAAGCTGTATCTTTTACCTCGTGTGTGGGGCCCTGGTGGACTGAAAGACCTTTTCTTTTCTGTTCCATGTTTTGCTCAGAGCAGCTGACTCTCACACTTCAGCCATTGGTCATGTTGTTCATGATTAGGCAAGTTTTCAACTCGGTTATGTAATTCAGCCCTTGAAACCAAGAAATGTTTCCAGTATCAGGCGCATAAGCAGAGGCTGAAAGAACAAGTGGTTTCCCTTCCTTATAACTCAGTCTTGAGCTCTGAAAAGGAAGCCTGGTTTCCTGATGGGTTGTTTCAGCTGTTCTGGCTGGGTTAGGAAGCACAGGCTTGGCTGGGGACACCCAGATTGTGTTAATTTGGGGAATGTTGTCTTCCTTGACTGTCCCTGCAGCGGTGGAGGAATGCTCTGAGAAGGGCTGCCTTGCACTGTCCTTGCTGGAGCTGCTGGGGTTCAACCTGACCTTTGTTTTTCTTGCCAGTCTTCTGGTCCTGATCCAAGTAAGACTTATCTCCATTGCTGCTCCTTACACAGCCTCCTTTCCCTCTCACACAGCTCCTGGGTATGAAATACCCTTGGCAGAAGCACTCTCTGCCCCAACACACCAAACTAGCTACACAGTGCTAATTGATTTAGCTAAGCAGGACCTCTGGGTCCCTTGCTTTCTGATGAGATGTTTTTGGTCAGGTGTGAAATCAGTGCAGCACAGTGTCTGTGTTTCTTTTCTGCAGCCTGTGGCAGCTGGATCAGGAATTCCTGAAATCAAGTGCTACCTCAATGGGGTGAAGGTTCCAGGGGTTGTGCGTCTGCGGACAGTGGTGTGCAAAGCTATGGGAGTGCTCTTCAGTGTGGCTGGGGGTAAGGAGGGCTCTGCTGTGCTGATCTTGTTGGGGGAAGGAGTCACTGAAGGGGAAAAATGCTGTCCTTGCTTACACAGGGCACAGAAGGCTTATCCTGCCTTTCCAGCAAAATTGTTTTGGTGGCCTGGAGCAGAATCATGAGCCCTGAGTGCATTTCTAGAGTAGAAAATAGAAGGATCAGGACTCTCAGGGGAACAGGTGTTTTTCTGAGTGGGCTTGTCAACTGTGACTCTATCCAAGAGGAAGACCTGAGAATTTTCCAGGACACGTTGTCTGGAGCAGCCAGAAGGCAGCTATGTTCTAGGCAGCAGGGCAGAGTAACCTGGAGAGTTCAGAGTCCTTGTAACAGTTGTCTTTGAATGATTCCACCCACTTGGAGTGCAAAGTCTGTGCAAGTCATCACAAACATTTGGGAGTTGAGGGAGCAGGGGGTCAGCACCCCTCTGTGAGGAGCTGCAGGCTTGGCACAGGGACCTGTGCCATGGGACCATGGGAGTGGGAGCTCATCACTGCTGGCATTGTCAGCAAGGGAGGGTGGCAATGGTGGAAAAGTGTTGCCTCATCAGTCCTGTTTTTCCAGGTCTTTTTGTCGGGAAGGAGGGTCCAATGATTCACAGTGGTGCTGTTGTGGGTGCTGGCTTGCCACAGGTTAGTGCTGGCCTGGGTCACTGTCCTGGTCACACCACTGCTTTGTAAGAGTAAGTTGCCATCTCCTGTGTCTCTAAATCTTTACTTTGTTTGTAGTTCCAGAGCATCTCTCTGAGGAAGATCCAATTTAACTTTCCCTATTTCCGCAGTGACAGGTACTGTACCCAGGATATGGAGGAGGGGAGGAGGATGAGTGAGCAGACTTTCCTGGGAGAAAGGTGGTGGGCTGGGCTGAATCAGTCAGTTGTTTTTCAGTTTCTCTCTAGTGTCCTGCAGTTTCATTCTGCAGCAGGACCACACCAGTCGTGACTCCTCCCTGCTGCTCTGGTCTCCATCTTCATAGATGTTCTCTATCCATTTAAAACCTTTAATCTGAATGGTTAAATGGCTTCATTGTTGGGAACAATCCCAGTTACCCCTTAGAACAGGTTATACTACAGAGAAGGCTGGTTCACCTGAATGTGAACAAATTCTTGCCTTTCCTCTCTGTAATTCTTTCAAGTGATGCTGGAGTCCCATGGTTTGGGATGGTTCCTCATGTACTGGGCAGTTGTGTAGTGCCAGAATTTGGTCTGTGTTCATGCCAAATGAGTACAATGAAATGAAATAAAAAAGCAAAGTGCTGCAACAACTAATGAACAAATGATGGTGTCTGCCATGGCCAGCACTTCTCCCAGCTGTCACTCCTGTATCCCTGAGATATAACCATAGATGGGAGTGGTTTCTTTGCAGAAACTAAGTATCCCCAGAGCTCTGATTTGCTAAACTGAGATTGTTTTCCTCTTTATTTCAGGGATAAAAGGGATTTTGTATCCGCTGGAGCGGCTGCAGGGGTTGCAGCTGCCTTTGGAGCCCCAATTGGAGGCACTCTTTTTAGCTTGGAAGAAGGTTCCTCTTTTTGGAACCAGGGACTTACATGGAAAGTGGTGAGTGATGACTCTCTTTCTGCATGTCTCTTCCTTTGGGAGGGCTTATCCATGAGGGCATTCAGATTATCCTGTCTCCTCCAGAGCTCTCCTGGCAGGAGGGAGATTGCCTGCTCTATTAGTGCTCCTGAATTGCTACAGATCAAGAGCAGAGATGAGTCTGGTACTATCTGGAACCGTGGGGCAGCTCTGGGCAGCAGATTTAGTGTACCTGGGAGAAAGTGCTTTTGTGTCTGTGCTCTTTGGAGTCTGCTCCCTTCCTCAGGCATAAGTCTCAGGGAAGAGCTGACTGTGCTAATCTTAATTTTGGGAGGCTTTATTTCTTCCCTTTTTTTTTTCCCCCAACTTCCACAGCTATTCTGTTCCATGGCTGCCACCTTCACTCTGAATTTTTTCCGCTCTGGCATTCAGTTTGGAAGTTGGGGGTCTTTCCAGCTCCCTGGGCTGCTGAACTTTGGGGAGTTTAAGGTAGGATTTAGTGTTATTTCCCCCCTGCTCTCGTCTCTTGTTAGTTCAGTGTTTCTTTATGTTAGTTTTGGGGAAGGGTTTTTTGATACATGCTTGTATTTCAGAGGAGAGCAATTGATACTTAGCTGCAATACATTGATATCCTCAAAAAGAACTCTTCCCCTTTGATCTTAACTTCTCAAAATCTGCTGTGAGACAGAAGCACTGGTAGGAAATTACAGCAACTACTGTAATGGGGGTTTTTATGCTTTTCTGCACGTAGTGCTCTGAGTCTGATAAGAAATGCCACCTCTGGACAGCTGTGGACTTGGGCTTCTTCATTCTGATGGGGATTGTGGGAGGCCTTCTCGGGGCCACCTTCAACTGCCTGAACAAGAGACTGGCCAAGTACCGCATGCGGAACGTGCATCCCAAGCCAAAGCTGGTCAGGTATTTGTGCTCTCTTGAGTTTGTGCAGGGATCTCTGGTCCCTGTTCAGTGTCCCAAACCAAAACCATCAGTCTAGAAAACCCAGTGAGTAGAATTGGAGGAAACCCCACCCTTGTTTTAGAAATCACAGAACAAAGTCCCCACAGAACTTCAAAGTGAACACCAGAAACCAGATGTTGCAGTCTCTGTGCATTATTGTAATTACTCTGGTAATACAGAGAGAGCTGCAACCCCCCTTACAGGGGAAGGGAGCTCTTTGTCATAAGGGCTGAACAAACCAGAGCTTTGTCTCCATGCAGAATTTTTTTGTCTTGTCCAAACAGATGTGAAAGGAATAGCTGATCTCACTCTTTTTATTTTTTATTATCTTGGTTAATTAAATCCACAACTGAGCTAATATCTGTGCTATTTAGAGAGGGAATTGCTGTGTTATTCTGAAAGTAGCTGTTTGTTTGCTCTAGACAATTCCTAAATAGAAGCCTGGGTTTAAAAAGAAAAAAGAAGTGTGTTTTGGAAGTTAGAAAAGAGATTGAGAGACTATGCATCACCCTCTCCAGTCCTGTCTAGCCTTTTACCCTGCAAGGATGTACAGAACATAGTTTCCATGTGAACAGCCTCATCACTGAACCCTTCCCTGGGGCTTTTTGTGTGTGACTGCTGTGTGCTCTCTGGGCTCAAATAACTCTTTTTTGGGCCAAGCAATTAAAAAGGGAAGTTAAGGCAAATTCCCGGGAGCCAACTTATAATTCAACTTGACTTGCAGTGTCCCTGTTCTGATGCTGAGCTGTGGTGACTGCTGCTTCTTGCAGCTTTACCACAGTCATGTGGACAGCTGGGACTGGGATACGGTGCTGAATGTGGCTTCATTGTGGTGTCTGTTGTGTCTTTCAGAGTCCTGGAGAGCCTGCTGGTGTCGCTGACCACCACAGTCGTGGTCTTTGTAGCCTCCATGGTTCTGGGGGAGTGCCGGCAGATGGCTTCCACCACTCCCAGTGGCAACGACACCCTGAGCCTGCAGGTGAGGGATCTTCTGTGAAGAGACCATTCCCTGTCATACTGTTCACCCTGCACAGAAGCACAGGCACATAATGAGTTTTTGACAGCGTGCAGTGCATAACAGAACTGCAGGGAGAGCCTGTGCAGGAGCTTAGGGTAATAATGAAAGCTACAGTTGTGCTTTTGTACTTTGGCAAAGCAGCTCAGGCTCTGGGTCAGGGAGCCCATAGATGCTGTAGCCCCCATCTCTGCTGTAGATGTTTTGTCTGGACTTCCCAAAATGTGGCTAACAGCCCTGTACAGAAGGGTTACTCCCCGTCTGCCCAAAAAGGAGACAGTGACTTTTCACTCTTCCTGTCCTTTGTGTCCTGCATTAGGATACGTCAGAAGATATAAATTCAAGCATCAAAACTTTTTTCTGCCCAAATGAAACCTACAATGACATGGCCACACTGTTCTTCAACCCTCAGGAGTCAGCTATCCTGCAGCTCTTCCACCAGGACGGTGAGTAAGGAGACAGTGCCCCATCCCATGCTTAGGCTTCAGAGCTTCATCTTGCCTGGAACAGCCTTGTCATAAGCACCACAAGGCAAGGAGCATTTCAGGCCTTCATGGCTCTGGAGATCTGATAGTACAACAGGTGAAAGCCTCTTTCATGAGAAGAAAGACCTGCTTTTCCTCTCTTTTCACTTACTCATTGTCTGCATGTATGTTTGCCTGGGACACTCAGTAGTTGCTGTGAGATGAGCCTGCTGTGAGCTGCAGGGTGGATGGTGTGAGACTGTCTCTGTCTGACAGACCTTTAGTCATGACTCTTCTTGTGTTGCAGGTACTTTCAGCCCAGTCACCCTGTCCCTGTTCTTCCTTCTCTATTTCTTACTCTCCTGCTGGACATATGGGATCTCTGTGCCCAGTGGGCTGTTTGTGCCATCCCTGCTTTGTGGGGCTGCCTTCGGACGCCTGGTCGCCAACCTCCTCAAAAGGTGCATCGAGTGTGTGTGCGTGTGAGGGATGTGCTGCAGGTGCACCCTGAGCTCCCAGGCAGGTGTTTCTAACGTGGGGGCTCTGTGCTCTGCCCTAGTTACATTGGCCTGGATCACATCTACTCGGGAACCTTTGCGCTGATCGGGGCGGCAGCGTTCCTGGGGGGAGTGGTCCGCATGACCATCAGCCTGACCGTCATCCTCATCGAGTCCACCAACGAGATCACCTATGGCCTCCCCATAATGGTCACCCTCATGGTGAGTGCAGGCCCTTAGCTCTGCCTTCCTGCAGGCTGCCTGAACAGCTGCTGGCCCTGAAGTCTCTGTTCCTTCTGGGGCTGTGATAAGCCAAGGAGTCTTGCACTTAAGAGCAACAACTCAGTAGACCTCATTTACTCTGCAGGTAGCTAAATGGACAGGAGACTTTTTCAACAAAGGCATCTATGACATCCATGTGAACTTGAGAGGAGTGCCTCTTCTGGAGTGGGAAACAGAGGTGGAAATGGATAAGTAAGGCTGCTGCTCTTGGAGGGGCTGTGGGTTGGACTTCGTGGTGGGGTTCTTGCTCAAAAAGCAAGGGGATGATGCTTTGTCTCCAACAAACCTTGCTGCTCTGAGGAGCAGCTGTGAAGGCTGCTGCAAAAGGAGTTGGGAGTCGTTCATTAGGCCTGTGACAGGAAAGAGATGCTGAAGCCCTTTCCAGGCAGGGGTTGGTGGGTGGAGATCTGAGAGGTGGATTTGTGAGGTTCAGCAAGAACTCTGTGGAAACATTCCGCTGGACTGTGCTTCTTGCAGAATGTCATCTTCTTCCTACCTGTCTTCTTTTCCCAGTAGTGTTTAAACACTTTGAAACATTTTCCCTTTCTTATAGTGCATAATTGATACAATGTTCTGTTAAAAAATTTTGAAAAATCAATTGTGCCGTCACTGTGATACCACAGTGAAGGTGAGCACACAGCTACAGGGAGCTGGCAGAACTAAACTGTAGCAGACTCCTTGAGGATCTCATTTTGGGACTGCTTTGTTTCCTTGTTTGTCCATCACCAGCCTTCTGTCACTGATGTGATGCATGCAGCAATCTTGGATTTCTGTTTCTTCAGACTACGAGCCAGCGACATCATGGAACCCAACCTGACCTACGTGTACCCACACACCCGGATCCAGTCCCTCGTGAGCATCCTGCGCACAACTGTCCATCATGCCTTCCCTGTGGTGACTGAGAATCGGGGCAACGAGAGGGAGTTCATGAAGGGCAATCAACTCATAAGTAACAACATCAAATTCAAGGTAGGAAGTGGCTCGTTTGATAAGCTGAAGAAGCAGGGAGCTTTGTTTTGCAGATGGAAGGGCCTTGCTTTAGTTATTTAGGCTGTTGTGAATAATTCGGGTCAGACATAAGCACCTGCTACAATACAGAATTTTTAAGAACTCGGTTTCATTCCATTTTCTGGGTCATGGTAAAGGCAGAAGAGTGGGCTGCGTTCCTAGGGGCAAATGTTAAGAGGACAGCATAACCTGTTCAAGACAGACATGGAAAAGTTTGGATTTAGCACTGAAATACAGTCCTGTTGGCTGTTCTTGCAAGCACTGCATCTTATCTGGTGGCATAAAGCTGTGACCAAAGAGTTCATAGTCACTCTTGGATAACTCGAGTTGGTTACTGAGTATCTTAAAATTGTTTGTTGTATCCAGAAATCCAGCATCCTCACCCGGGCTGGAGAGCAGCGCAAGCGTAGCCAGTCCATGAAGTCCTACCCTTCCAGTGAGCTGCGCAACATGTGTGACGAGCACATAGCAACAGAGGAGCCTCCTGAAAAGGAGGACCTGCTGCAGCAGATGCTGGAGAGAAGGTGAGATCCTGGTAGGCACAAACAGGCTGTTTCTGTATGTTGAGATGTGTTGTAGTGCTTCATACCGTCCCCGTCGTTCCATACGTCAGAGGAAACTGTGCTGGTAGAAGTTTTAGAAGTGTCTTGTCAGGTCTCACCAGCCCATGCTGGGGCTCACACCTGTGACTGAGACCCAGGCTAAAGGTTCGTGTCCAACCTGTTAAATTGCCTTCAACCACCTATCCAGAAATATGTCCTGGAGAGTATGGAATACCTGGGGAGATCTCCTCTCTGTAGAAATGGATGCCCTCTGGTCTGCCAAAACCCAAGGCCTCTGCAGCTACTGACCAGGTGCCGTGATACTGATACCACCTCTGTGGTAACTGGGCTGTCACCAGGCTTGTGTTGCAGTTGGTTCCAAGTAGAAGCCCAGTCTAGTGAATCATTTTCTCAGTTAGTGATTGTGACTCTCATGAGTGGCATCCTGACCCTGACATTTTGCCAAATGCTTTCGCTTTTATTAGAATCTGAATAACTTGGCACTGAAAATTGCTTTAGTAGCAGGTAATCAGAAATTGAGAGTTAGGAGACTGTTTCTGTTCTGCTGCTGTTCTCATACTCTGCCTGTGTAATGGCTCTTGACCCCTCCCTGCTGTTTTGTGGAGTAAGGACTCACTTCTCCCTATCAAGAGTCCCTGAAATGTTCAGGAAAAGGTTGCAAATTGCTGAAATAGCTGCTGGTTTAGAAGCAGGGGTATGTGGCTCTCCTTAAGTTCATGCAGCTTATAACCACAAATGGTGTTAAATCTGTCACAGGTACACTCCCTACCCCAACCTGTACCCTGACCAGTCTCCCAGTGAGGAGTGGACCATGGAGGAACGTTTCAGACCCCTGACTTTCCATGGCTTGATCTTGCGCTCACAGCTGGTCACCCTTCTTGACAGGGGGGTTTGCTACTCTGAGAGCCAGTCGGTGAGTTTTCCTGGTTGGGAATTGTAGCAGAGACATCCCTGCCCTCTCAGCTGAGGAAGTTGGGAACAATATTCATGGGCCGCCAAAAAGAATTTACCTATTTTTTTTACACTTTAAGGAATGCATGTGTTTTTTAAAAGTTGCAGACAGGTAATGCGAGTTGTCCCTTGCAGTTCTTAGGCAAAAGGGAATTGAATTTCTGTTTAAATAGCCTCAGGAAAAGAAAAAAAAATATAGCAGCAGACTCATTAGTTGCATAAAGATGCCATCCTGTCAGAACTGGAGAATGGAGGGCAGATATTAAATACAAATAAAGCACCCAGCAGTGTACACTGTGTGTTTTAGTGCTGTGTGCCAAGGTATTACCAAAACTGTATCAGCTGTGTCACTGAGAGCAGTATGAGCATCTATGTCTGAGGCCCTGCTGCCCTCCAGTGCCGAGAGTAGATGTGTCAGGGGTTGGGGAGCAGATCTGTTGTCTGGCAGGTAAAGGCCTGTAAAGGTTTGGGTTTATACTGAGAGGTACTAACAGTACCTATGCAAAGGAAGATATGTGGATGTGGTGGGAGAAGGACATCTGGGGGAGCAGCTGAGTGCCATTGTTTGCTGTGCTGCTTGCAGCCCTTGTACTGTCTGGGGTGGTGACACATGGGGGATTTCAGTGGGGTTTGTTTCCACTGCAGAGTGCAAGCCAACCCCGTCTGTCCCACGCAGAGATGTCAGAGGATTACCCTCGCTATCCAGATATCCATGACCTGGACCTCACGTTGCTGAACCCTCGCATGATAGTGGTAAGATAAGCACTGCAGTGTGACAGCATCTCCTGGGATATAGTTAGGAGTGTCCCAAGCCATGGAAAAACACCCTTGGGTGCAGTGACCAGCATCCTGTGCCCGTCATGCACTCAGCCTTCTCTGCATGTGGAAATCAAGCCTCTTACCTGCCGTGAGGTAACATCCACAAGTGCTTTACTTCCAGAGTAAGGTGCTGGCTGTCCAGTTTAACTTCCTCCAAACCAAAGTAATTTCATATTTGTGCAGGAGTAGCAGATGCTCCCAGTCCAATACTTTGTCCAGAGATCAGTGCTGTGGAGGACTTGTAGGTTATTCCCAGAGATAGTGAGAATGCCTCTTGTAAATAACATGATTGTTTTCCTTCCTTAGGATGTCACCCCGTACATGAACCCATCACCCTTTACTGTCTCCCCAAATACTCACGTGTCACAAGTCTTCAACCTGTTCAGGACGATGGGACTCAGGCATTTACCGGTTGTGAACGCGGTTGGAGAGGTGAGTCCTTACCTGCATCCTATCTGAGCAAGGAGGCCTCTGTGTTAGTGCAGTGTCTTCCACCTTTGGGACAATTAAGATCTCTTTTAACATCAAACAGACATGCTCTAAAGAGGTCAGAAGGTGATCATCTCAGGGCCCTGGAGTGTTGTTGATTACTGTGACTTTGTCTTTGGTGTTCCAGCCTGCTTCCCCTTTACCTGCAAAGGGCAGGACATGCATCTCCTGTCTCAGGTTTCCAGCATGTGGAAGCTTTTACAGTCTTGTGTCTGTTGAGAGGCCTTGATCTTACCAGAGGCCACTAATCTGCCTTCCCTTTGACAGGTTTACTCAAGGCCAAGAGCAAAATTTCCTCCGTATGGAGGCAGGAGGTTTTTCTGCTGGAAGGGAACTTGCATTCTATCCTGCTCATAGGAGCAGCAAATAAAGGAGTGTATAAATGGTTTGTGCTTGATTCACTGACCTTGTCTCTGCCATCTACAATGCTCAGGAACAGTCAGTAGATGTCAGCAACCTCCTATAAACATAATGAGAAACTGTTTGCCTGAAGCCTGAACTGTTCTGTGTGAGGCAACACTGCTTTTTCTGCCTCCTGGGGTTTCCCCACAGCTACTCTGCAGAACCTGTGAGTGGCAAACGAGAGATACTGGCTTGTTCCATTTAGTACAAGATGCTCTTGCAGTACTAGAGAACAGCCTAGTTCTAAACTCTTCCAATGACTAAAATCAATGAGGTGTTTCACCAGCTGAAATGTGTGATTTGTTTGCTTCTGCAGCAGGCTGGGAGAGGGTGCAGTGTGCAGCCACCACTTATCTCACCTATTTCTCTGTTTTGGCCTTTGGAACTTCCTAGAATGTGTATGATAGGAGCTCTCTGCAGTCACATCATGTGGGATCCCAGAAATGCCTCGAGTGAAGCCATAAAAGATATCTTTGTCATTTCCAATTGCAGTTTCACTTTCCAGAGGATTTGGTTACCTCTGTATGCTCTCTGACGTGGACAGGATGTCCCTTTCTAGGCAGGAGTAACTACTGCTGTGTCCAGACATGGCAGCAATGGTTAAGCTTTGTGTTTGGGTGTAGTTAAAACAGTGTCATGCCTGGAGATAAGTGCTGGGAGAGGGAGGGGCATTGTTTCTATGAGATGTGAACTTGAACTCATAACTCAGCGTTGGCCAAGAACTGCCTGCAGGTTTCCTCTTCTTGGGGGATTGGAAAGAGCGACAGCTCTACCATGGATGTGTTTTAGTGGCACATGTGTGATGCTGACTTGTGTCTTTTTTCCCTCTTTTCTTCCTCTTTAAGATTGTGGGGATAATCACTCGGCACAACCTGACCCACGAATTCCTGCAGGCAAGACTGAGACAACACTATCAGACCATTTGATGCTCGTGCCCCACTGTCAGTGTGGTCTCCTCCCTGTTCCAAGCCTGCACACACGCTCCCATCCTGCTTGGACCCCACAAGGCCCAAGACTTGCCGTTTGGCTTCTCACATGCACATCAAGCCTGGGGAACTGGAAACTTCTTTCTAGCCAGAGAATTAGAGGAGCTGCCTGGGCCCAGGGCTGTTGGTTGGTCTCAGGCACTTGGTTTGGCCACTCTCGATCCAGGTGTTTTCTTTCCCTGTCCCCCAGTTATCTCCTCCATCAGGTGTTGTCCTGACACTGTGTCATTTTGGTTTGGGGCTTTTTTTAAGAGTTGGAAGAAAGGGCCATCAAGCTCCACTGTGTCCTATGCAGAGAACTGCTGCATCTTTCCTTCCTGTATGAATCCCTTTTTCTCTTCCTCCCTTGTTCCTGCAACTGTTGCCTTATTTGTGTGAGAAGGGGGTTGCTGTCAAGGCTGAGAGGGGATACTGAAGTTTGCAGAAATAGCTGCTCTTGGAGGATGGCTTTTCTCAAAAACAGTATTAAAAAACACAGCCTTTTGGAAATATACCTCTCTCTGTGAGTGCTCCCAGTTGCCCATGTTTTTCCACTCTGGCTTCATGTGTTCCTCATTTCTCTCCTTGTTTCGTGGGGAAATGTCCCTGCTGTGATGTTTCTGACAGAGATTACTTTTGAAAGCAGCTCAACAAATCAGCAGTTCAAAATGGTTAAATTTCACTGTTTGGGTTTATAAATATTTAATGCATTTGCAGAGCAGTTCAGAGAAGGGAGATGTGTTAGCTGTTGCTATGATCTCTCGGAGGCTCTTCAAGGCACTTTGTGGCACTGCTCTTTGTCACTGACACTCCTGCATTTCTTGGGCATTTGTAGGCACTGCATGCTTGTACTGATTGAGCAGTGGGAGCCTGGGACACCTTTCCAGCTGGAGTTAGAGCCCAGGGAACCTCATGTCCTCAGAGCATGGAGGAGTGTTGCTTTCTGGAGGCAAATAGAACTGATGGTGTCTGTGCCTGATGGAATTACCTGTGTGTCACAAGAGGAGCTCGTGTAGCTTCAGGCTGCCCTTCAGGAGGGATCCTTGGTGCTGGTGGCTAAGGCAGGATCTGCTCCAGGTGATAAGTGAGGCTGTCTGCGCTCTGAAAATGCTTGGGATAATGTTTGCAACTGCAACAATCTGCAAGGGTCAAATCATTAGAAGCCAGTTGCAGCCAGTTCAGTGCTTTAGCAGGGACCATCCTGGCCAGCACCTGTATTGTTCCAGCAGGCACCTGCCCTCCTGAGTTCTGTGTGCAGATAACCCTCAGTGGGAAGCCAGCCCTGTGCCTCCAGGGGCTGCAGAGCTGATTGCCTTGATAAAGCACAGAGCAGTCCCTCAGCCAAGAGACTGGGCCGAGGAACAGGGGGAATGCATCCCAGAAAAGCTTCTACACAGCCTCTGAGCCCTCCAGTTAACCTGTTTGCTGCCATAAGGAGCTGGCTGGGTGGGAGTTGTGACAGAAGGAAGTCAGACATTATTGATTTCTGTATTTCCTTAGAGCACAGGAGTTGGCATCAGCTACTACTCTTGATTTGCAAGTTCTTCCTTTCCCAATAAGTAGATGGAGGATGTTTGTTCTCGCTGGATAGTCTCTGCAGATGATGTCTAAAATACCTGTGTTCCCTGAGCTCTGGTCTTACACTGAGCTGTCCCAAGACACCTCCAGCACCCTTCTGCACTCCCTGAACCTGCACTGTAGGGTTGAAATGTGCTTCTGTTAACCCACCTTTCATTCAGAGGATTTGTGCTCCTGGGTAGTTACAAATCACAAGAATCCTGTTTTTGTGGGATTTCAGATCACTCTAATGTGGAATTAGCAGTCCTGTCCTGTTGGAGCACCTGTCAAGAATGCCCTGTGTCTCTCCATGACAAATGTTTTCCCTTTTGATCATGTTGAGTGTGTATGGAAGGTTCCCTCTCTTCCTGCACACGGAGAGGGCTCCTTCAATTGTTTACCCTGAGCTGGTCCTGCTTTGGTTCTGTACACAAACCACAGGATATTTTGCTGCAGGATGTCTTGTCATTGCTACTGAGGCCAGAGTTGGGCAACTCAGACAAGTCAGGCTAGAGAATCTTGTCTGGGTTTTTCTGAGCACCAGCTGCTTCTCCATGAGAAGGCCCCTTGCCTTCAGCCTGCTGTCAGCTCTGTCTGCTCTGCCTGGGCATCTTACTCAGATGTTTCAGCTGGAAAACACACCCTTTCATTCTTTTAGTGAAGAAGTTTTAAGTGAGGCTGGTAGGTGACCCTGTCAGCTGCTTTAAAGGGAAATCTGAGAGTGCAGTTACTGCTCTGTCACCTGCAGGAAGGGAATGGCAAGTTCACCTGACATTTGGAAATGCAGTATTTCCCTTCTGCTGAGGGCTGATGCCAAGGGGCTTGTGTTGAATCAGTCTTGTTCTCACACTTTGGTCACTTCATTCCTTTCTCACAACACACTAACTGCTTCTCCTCTGGCTCTGATTGCTTTAGTGATTTACCAAGGAACTTACTCTAACATAGGTGCCTGTAACCTTTTACTCAGAGCAACACTAAAGGAATAATAACCCAGAACTGGACTAGTTCTGATGGCAAGGTTAGGGGGTTAGTCTGGGGCCTTCTCCCCTGCCCCATGGTCTCCTGTGCAGTGTTAATTATGCAGTTTTGAATTGTTAATTACTGTGAGCCATTCCAATGGTAGCAACTTACCTTTGTTTGGTTTTGTTTTGCACTGTTTTTTGTTATGAAATGATGTAAGCTAATTCCATGGTGTATATAAATTGTATTTTTTTTAAATTTGTATGAATATATTTTTATTTGAACTATGGCACTTGGGAAGTATTCGTGTAACCATAACACGGTCTGGGAGTAAAATGTTTATGTGTCTCCTTCAGCACTTTCAAGGCCTTTTGATGTTTCTAGTATTGTTTTATTTTTGCCCTTTTGATGTTTCTAGTATTGTTTTACTTTTTGCCCTTTATGATAATAAAGCTAGTAGACCATGGCAACATCTAAGAGCATGATTTGAGGTAGTTGCTATTCGTGGGCTGTGTGGATCTAACAGTTTGTGCAGAGTGTGCTCTGAGGGTGGGCACAGAGGAATGTCTGATCCTTTAGGTTGTGACCACTGTAGTCCCACATTCTCCCATAACAGCTCTTTCAGAGGAGGGAATTGCCAAATGCTTGATAAGGAGCTGAAATGTGCACATTGTGCTGCTTTCCTTACCTGAGAACTCACCTTCCTCCCAGTAGTTAATGAAAGAGGTTTAGAGGGCACCTCTTGTTTTGCAGATGGCTCCTCCAGGATGTGAACATTCCATCCAGGTGCACACAGGGAGGAACAGAGGGTGGCTGCCCTGAGCTTTGGCTCTGTGTGTGTGAGGAGGGAACGAAGCTGCCCTTCTTGTCCAGGGTGCTGAAGCAGTGCTGGGACACTCGGCCTCTTCTGCACCTCTTTGTTCAAATGCAGGGTGTGGAAAGGCTTGTTGGTAGCTGGAATGAGACATCAGTGAGTTCCACCATCTGGGAAGGGATGATCAGTCTGTGGTTTGGGTGTTGAGATCACAGTTTAAAAGTGAGCAGAATGTCCCTTTCTCCAGGCTGCTTCAAAACTGCAGAAATAAGGGCACGAATTACTGTATGGGCTGTGTGCTTGGACACAGATTTTAATGATTACTTAAGCATATATACCAGTTTCAATAGATGAACACAGAACACAATTGTGTGTTGAAAACTCCTGACTCTAACAGATAAGACAGGGCAACGTTCAGACCTTTGCTGACTCCCCCAGCGGTTCCTTGATGCCTATCCTAAAGAATATCTCTATGGGATGGCTGAATTTACACACTGGTTTTATCTTTCTTTTGCTTGCCCCCAATTCCCAGCACGGCAGGCCTGACAGCTGCCTTCCCACCACCTTCTGTTTTCTTAAAACTTCCCCTCCTCCCAACTCTGCTTTTGCTGTGCAGGATTGTACTGGTTTTCCCAGGGAGCAGTCAGGAGGTGGTAACGGAGGGGGAAGGTCTTACAAATCTTCCTTCCTTCCCACATAAAAGTGTGGGACACACTTATCAAGCAGATGTCAATCAGCAAAGGCCTCGGGGCCCAAGATTCAGGGAAAGTAAATCAAGCAAGCTGGCTGTGGCCAGACTGGGAGGTGAACTGGCACAGCTCCCTGCAGCAGCCCTGTGCCTCACATATCATTTCTTAGAGAAACAAAGCAGTGCTGACAGCTCCTCCTGGTATTCTTGCCTGCAGACTTGCATTTCAGTGAGGCATTTCATCTACTGTGAAGCTGGAAAGGGATAGTGCAGTGTGTGAGGGGCGAAGAAACCATCACATCTAATTTGCAAATAAACCCTGTGCCAAGCAAACCGCTTTTCCAAACAAGGCTCGTGCCTTATGGAGGGCATGGATCCTGCTAGTGGAATTACTGTGGTTTAGAGTGCAAAGGAAAGAAACTGCCAGAGCTGTTAGGAAGTGGGAATGAAGTTCAGGCATAGCAGGAGGTGTCAAATGCCATTCGAGCCGGGTGGAGGGTGTGAGCCTGGTCCTCTGATCCCACTGGGATATTTCTTCATCTGGACAGTGGCTGTTCCCAAGACTATTCCCTCCCTCACAGCACAGTGTGCCTGTCCCTGGGGGTGATACTCTTTGCCTACAGAGCCCATCAGTGCCGAGTTTCTCCCATTCAGCTTTTCCAGGTGCCTGTTCCTGTGCGCAGCCCTATTCTGACCTGGCTGTGAGATTCCCCTGAGGGAGCTTTACAGCTCAGTGTGTTTATGGGAGTGGCAGTAAAAATCCAGTCAGAGGTGCTTTTTTCCTCGATTGCTTACCCTCAGTTAGGTTCTCCCAGACCACAGGGCCCATTAACATACTGTCTGCAAACCAATGCAGACTTGTTCCACCAGGAACTGGCTTGCTGTTAATACTGGACCCACCTGGCTTTGGGTCAGGCAGCATCGACTCTTCTTGCCATTTTTAGCACATTCCACTGAACTAATTAGTGATTTGTGCCTTGAGGGGCTGACGGGGAGGGACAATTTACAGTGTCTGTGCAAGTTTTGCTTGGCTGGGTAAAATTCAGCTCCAGCAAGAGCTGTTATTGTTAGAATACGTGGATTGTTTTTACTTTCCTTTATAGCAGCACATGGGAATCAGACTGTTGCCCATGGCTAGTGAGGAAGGATCTTACTGCAGTGGGAAACAGGTGTGTTTGGAAAGCCTGTGTCTGGGAAGACAAAGTCCCACTGTCCCCACAAAGGCTTCCCAAAGGGTGACTCCACACCCCCTTGATCCAGGAAACCTTCTCTGAGTAAATGCAAAGTCACTGTAGCTCTCACTGCAGACATGTCTCATGGAAGCTGCTGGGAATCTTAATTTGGGAATTTACTCTCCTGACAGAGAAACTTGTGTAGACACTTGCACAGAGTACTTTCTCTTTAGCTGTTGCTGCTGGAAGGAAAGGCTCTCACCTGTGGTTTGTATCCCTCTGGATGTGGCTTCCTATTGGAGTGGAGCAAAATTATTCCCTTAGATTAGACTTCTGCTCTTCTTCCCTAGGGAAGAATCACAAGGCCCAGCGTGGCAGGGAGCACTCAGGTCCCTCTCAGAGGCTGTGCCAGGAGGAGGGTGCACTGGGAGGGTGGCTTGTCAGAAATGTGTGTGACAAAAGCCCTGTTGAAGTGGTACAGCAGCCTTAGCTGTGACAAGAGTGGTGTGCACTCAGATTTACCCTCTCCCTGTAGCTGTGGGTCCTGAGAGCCTTTGTCAGCAGCTGTCACAGCTCTGGGACACCTCCTCATAGCCTGTCCTGACCGGGTGTTGTCCCTCTCTCCCTGTGCATTTGCATAAGTGAAATCAGAATTGGGCTGTTCCAGTGGAGTCTGTCCTGGTGCTGCTGCCTTAGGCCTTGATTCCCAGATTCCCAGGGTACTGATGTACCTGGGAATGGACTGAGATTCTGGAATGAGACTCGTGAGGTGCTCAAAATAACACAGTTTCCAGCAGGGTGTGCAGTCACAGGACAGTTGTGTTGGGCTGGACTCGATGCCACTGTTAGGGCTGATGTGGGCTCTGAGCTGGCTGGTCCTGGGGGTGCTGCCTCAACGTGGTGTTGGCAATATTGCCCTCCTTGGTGGTGATGGGAGAATATGTTTTGGGTCAAATTAAGCTCCTAGCTGTGAAATCTCACCACAAAGGTTAGGTCTTAATCAGATCTGCAGTGTTCCCATTAGCCATGTTAGAACAGCTTTGTGAGGGGCCATTCCCAGCAAGTCATAAATGTTCTGTACAAGCTGCTTTGTAGCTGCAGTGATCCCACCTGCCCTGAGGAACATTGTGATAGGATTCAAGCCTGTTGAGAATCCTTCAAGAAATGCTGGGAATCAGCATCTTGGACACGTGCAGAGTGAGACAAGACACAGTTAATGGTGTAGCTTTCTGTTGATGCTCGTAACCTTTATTTGGTCAGTGCTAGAAAGCAAATACAACGAGTTCCCTTTCCTCCCTCTGGTTGTCTTGAAACTTGTGGAGTGTTAGGATTTTTCTTATTTATTTCTGTGTAGATTTTGCTTACATGAAGGATTTGTGGCAGTTCCTGTGACTGAATAATCTAAGCCAGCAAAAGGACTCTCTTGTTACTGAAACCCTGTCTATGATATGTTGGTCTTTCAATGTTGAACAGGCTTTTTTCCCCTGCTAATCTGTTATAATTTCATTGTGAAGAGGGGAAAAAAAATCTAGTGAAAAATTAATTTTCATTTCTACCAAGTTCATACTTTGTCCATCTTGTGTAAGTAAGATCCAGCTTTGTAGGTACCAAAATACCAATAAAACTTAAGATTTTAACTTAGGAAAATACAAGAAAATTTAATGCAACAGACAGGAGAGAGGTCCAGCATAGATGTCTAATGTGTTAGTTTTATTTAAAGATGGTCTCTTGGTGCTAGAGTAAGAAATGTTCTTTAAAAAAACATCAAATAAATAAATAAATAAATAAATAAAAATAGGAATAACTTTCTGTTGAGGAGCTTAGGAAGCATCTGGCTTTCATCTTGGGAGGAACAGGTAGTGTAAAGCATTCTCCAGAGTAGGGAATAGGGAAGTTGTCCTAATGCCTCCGGGCACCTGCAAACCAAACATGAAATAAATGTTACTGGAATCTGTTTCTGTCTCGTTATGTGCTGCCATCATCAACAGTGCTTTTGAAAAACCAATAGTGGCTTAAATACTAGGCTAAAATTAATTCCTTTCCCAGACTGTGTCTTCCTAAAGACTTCAATGAGAAGCTGCTCCTCCCCTGTCCCGAGGCACAGGCAGTGAAATGTCTCCTTCCACACACTCACCATTGCAGCCCATCCCACTGAGGGACCCGATCCGATCAATCCTCCTCCCGAAGCACCCGGAATCTCTCATCATCCTGGGCATCTGCAGCCCCCTCAGTCTCTTGAGGAAGGGGTCCCTGTAGGACAGAGGGGTGTTGGGTGCCAGCCTGGGCTCAGCCTTCTGGTCATCGCTGTCATCACTGAGTTCTGGTACGATCTCCTCCTGGACCTGGGGTTCTTGCAGGTCAGGATTGGACTCCAGGGCTTCCATCATTGCAAACTTATCCTCCAGCCTCTCCAGCAGAGCCTTTAAGAGAAGGATTAATTTCATGAAACTCCTGGGTTGTGGTCATTTGCTAACTCTTCCTGTCATCCCATTCTGCTATGGCCCCGTAGCCAGCCCTAGGGAGGCTGTCAGGCTGGATCCCAAGGTTATTTGTGGTCCTTGAGCTTTGTCCTCTGCACTAAATCCTTGTTCATAGCAACTCCAGCTATGAGTAGCTTTAGCTAAGAGAGGAATAAAGCTGCTTGCAATTAAGTGTATCTTACCAGGAAGGTTAGAACTATTGCAGAGAAAAGCACCCAAGGTCTGAGTTGCACAGGGAGTTACTACTCAGCCCACCAGTGGTTCACAACCTCAGAGAACCTCTGGACCCTTAGCCATGTTCTCAGAAGTTGCTATTTTGTCACCCCGGCTGTTTCAATGGGCATCACTTGGAGAAGCTCTTGGTGTTTTCAGGAATCTCTGCCCCAGGGGTTACAGAATTGCTGCTCCTTAAAATAACTGAAAACACTGTGAGGTAAATTAATACCTGGGGTGTGATTGCTTTAATGTAATTTGTACAGCTTTGTGTGTCAGGGATCAGATAACCTTCTCAAGGGCAGCTCTACCAATTAGAGGATTCTAACTGTCCATCTCTAGTGGCAGCCACACTTCTGGGCTGCTGGAAACAGCCCAGAGAAATGGGGCAGTTTTAGCTCCAGCTAGCACTGTCCCAGTGTCTCAGGGAGTTTGTTCTCAGGGCCTGAGAACAGCTGGGAGAAGCTGGTCACTGGTACCAATCCAAGGCAAGGGTTGAGCTTTCAGATTTCATCTCACAAGACTGAGTTTAAGATTGTGCTGTGCTGCAATAATGGATGTTCTCTGTCATTCATTAAAATTTGCACTTGATAATTTCATAGCTTTGGAAGTTTTTCTGGACGAGCCACACTAAATTATGCTATTATATATATAAAAAATATATATAAAATAATAGAGGATTATACTACTCCTATAGCAATATTCCTAAAAGTTTGTCTTTGGGTGCTCTACTTTACGTCCTCCTCTCCCATCCATATGCAACCAGATCTCTCAGATTCACAAAGCTGGAGCCCTGTGGCTGCCTCCTTCACCATTCCTGCCATTTAGTGGGATAGACAGGACCTCACCTCAAAGTTTACTGTTCGTTCTTACAGAGCTACTCTGATGATTTTTCTCCCCTCTCAGGAACTTTGCTCCTGGGAAGGTGGATCTTTTAAGAGAAAAAGAACCGAAAACCCAAAGCAAACATCCCACAACATCACAATTCCAATTCCCACTGCTGAAGTGAACCCAGCACAGAAGGATGTTGCCCAACAGATCTTCTCTGAGCCCCTATGAGGAGCTGAGGCTTTGTCCCCCAGCATGTGATGGCTGATGTGGCCATTGCTGTCCGATCATGCAAAAGGAAGGCAAAGCACCCCCTCACACTCTGCTAAGCACCCTCAAAGTTTAACCTTGCAAAAAGAGAGTCCTCACCTCCATGCTGGCCAGTTCTTTGGCAGGGCTGAGGCTGTAGATGGGGTTGGCTCTGCAGGACTGGAGCTGGATGAGCAGCAGCAAGAGGAAGCCATAGGAGAATGAGCCTTTAGTGTCCATGGCGCTGATTTCGTTGGGAATAGGGAAGTTCAAGCTGCCTCTTCTGTGATATCCCTTCAGGTCTCTCCCTTCCTTGCCCTGTCCTCTCTCTTCTGAAGCTCGTCTTTTATACTCTTTGGGTGTGATCTCTGCTTCCTGGGTTATCAGTGGGTTTATCTTGGGCACATTCCAGTCCCACCGCAGGCACGCAGCTCTGTCAAGGGAAGATTCCCTTTATTAGCTGTCATTAGGCAGCAGCTGCTGTTGCTCAGGAATGTATGTCACAAGTCAGTGATTTCATGTCATAACCCCCTCCTCTTGATACCAGGCGCTGTGATTACACAGTCCAGTTGGAAATTCTTAGCAATTTTCTTTCAAGAGACCCCTATGGTCGGATTTACGGAGATGAGAAACAATCCTGAAACTACTCTGAACTTTGTTCAGTTAGAAGATTTCCATTGAGAAATTGCCTTTTACAGGGAAAACAGAGGGCTTTTCAGATGTGTATTTTGTGAAGAATAAAGGCTGAAGATAAACCTACTTTTAGGACACCTAAAGCATCGTGCACACTTTCGTTCTATATATGGAATATGCACGGCCACCGCATACCACGGAGTGTGCTGAAAATCCCAGATTTGGGCCAACTTCTTTTTCCTGGTGCTGTTGAGATGATCTCACCATTGAGACTTTGTGTTTGTGTGTTACAACAGCAGCAGCAGCACCTCAGTCTGCACCTCAGCACAGACTGACTGCGAGTGCCTCCTGTCCTGTGACAACCGGCTCCGGCACCGCCGGAAAATACTCGTCCTTATTTACAGCCCAACGTTTAAATAATGGGATTTCTATAAACTTTGATGGTAAGGCTTGACCCTACATCAATAAAACTGAAAGGGCAGATGGCCAGATTCAGGAATAATCTTCCTGTATTGTCATACAAGGAAGAAATTTGCTCGGCAAGAAGTTTAGTCTGATGGTAGTTCAGTTTATGCAGAAAAGTATCAAAATCTGTCCCCACAGAAGAATGGATGAATTTGTGTTTATCTATGTTTTGGGAAGGGTTAAAAGGAAATCTTTAGTTTATTACATTAAAAACAAAAGTATTTATTTGTCTCTTTGAGGGGGAAGTTTTTTAAATCAGCTAAAAACTGCCTATTCTTAAATGAACTGCAGGTTTTCTGCAAATTCCTCTTCCATCCTTGTCTTGGTGCAACTCAAAATGAATCTTTTTTTAGTGCAAGATTTCTAAATTGTGAAGCACGTTGTTTTTCTCACATCTCCCTAGTGTGTCTTGTTATTCTAAATTGAAACACGGATGAATGTATGAGCAAGTCGAATATGTCAGTCTAGAAATAATTTGTTGCCTTTTCATATGAATATAGATCTTAAAAGGATCTCCTGAGTACAGTTTCTAAATAATAAAAGAACGATAAAATATTTCTCATGTCTTAAATGTTTTAACATGGTATTTGTGTACAAACATGTGCACATACTGCTCACATGACCAGCTACCAAAATTATACTAGAAAGGACATCCTCAAGGTTGTGAAGTCATGCTCAAATGCAATTTTTTTCCTAATATAGCCTGAATTCAGCCCAACTCTGTGTGTGTTCTGATGAAGCCCTTTATTATAACAGTTCTATTTTTCCTCAATGTTTTCTTTTTTTCAGTACATGGAAATGATACTCATTTTTTGCATTACTGTTTGCCCCATCACATTCTTATTTTGAGCTATTAAGAACTAAGATCCAGATACCTTCTTTTTTTAATACATTAACACTCCATACTGCAATGTCTGTATAATTGACTAATTAGTTGCAATCATTCTCTTCCTGCTGCTCTTGGTGTGTGTATGTGTTTGTTTACACCAAGGTGTAACTTTGTTTTGTAAACTGCAAAAGTGTGAGGAGATAGACCAGAATTATTCATTAATATCGAGTGTCTAATTTAAGATAATTAAGATCTATTATTGTTATATTTTTTGTTTCTTTCCTTTCGCACACACACCCCCCCCACACTAAATATTCTCTAGTGCTGCCTGTGCACAGAAACATTCTGTTGCTCCGAGTTTTGCTTTGTGTTTGTTTCTTTTCTACAACAACCCCTGGGACACAAACCCAGCAGCCAGAAACTGAGGGACACAGTCTCAGTCTCAGGTGTGAAATATTTAGCTTTGAGTGACCTGTCCCTGTGAAACAATCTCATATTCCAGGATTTTAGTCATTAAGCCAGACCCTGAGATCCTCCTTTCTTGGGATAAAATGTCTGCCCACCTCTGTAGCTGTTGTATTTTCACAGCCAATTTCTGCCCTCTGTTACCCAGCTCACAGTCCTGCCAAAGCAAATGGGGTGTAAAATGTCACAACTCAGCTCATCGTTGTTGAAGCTCTAAAATTCTCTTTTTTGTTTGTTTTATCTCAGTGTCATCACCCTGGTAAGATTGATGTGAACTTTAGGCTGTATAGCCCAGCAATGGATAATGAAGATCCAGGCATTGCTCGTGCTCAGCTGGGCATCTCCCCAGTGAAACTCCTGTCAGGAGCCTTACCAGGGCAGCAGGTTCTTACAAAAAGCTTAATGTGGCTGGTTTTGGGGTTGGGAACTGGCACATTTCCCCAGCATCCCAGGGAATGGGATAGGAGTGTGGGGACATGAGGCTCTGTTAGAGCAGTTCTGGTTGCTCAGAGCACCAAGGGTGCTGCTGGCAGCCCGTGTGTGGATCCCTGTGAGGAGGAGGATGGACAGAGCTCAGCTGAGGGTCACATTGCCCCTTCTCCAGCAGGATGGTTCTATGTCCTTGTTTTTCAGCCCTGTAAGGCTGAGGACTGTAAGGCTGGGAGTGGTGCCATGTGGATTCCTTCTGCTGGCAGACCTGTCCTAACTGCTGCCCCGACCTGCCACGCATCCTTCCCGTGATGTCCATTCTCCCACTGCCAGCTGAAGAGTGTGAGCTGACTGTAGAGAGTTTGTAGTCCTCTTCTGAGGAAGAGGCTGGATTTGGATCCCTTTCATCTCCCAGTGACTAAACCCTTTGACAAAACTATGTGATACCCCACCCGAGCCCTTTTCCCTGCACTTTGTTTAGATTGAGAAGGAAGAGACTAAGCAGTGCAAGAATCAAAGAGGAAATCGAAAAATGTCCGAGGTGACCGAGCTGCAATTTAAGATAGTTAGGTGGTGCCTCGCTTTTTCCAGGGGGAGAAATTAATTTTCATCCCAAACATGGCTTGTTTCTCCTGGCGATGGGGTTGTATCAGCTCTGTGTTGCGGCTGCGCCTTCCTTTGCTGGACGCTCCAGGCTCAGTGAGGGCAGCGGGGAGTCCCGGGCGGGCGGTACCGAGCCCCGGGCAGGCGGGGGGAGCCCGATGGGGCCCGGCAGAGCCCGGCAGAGTCTGGCAGAGCCCGGCAGAGCCCAGCAGAGCCCGGCAGGAGCCCGGCGGGGCCGGCGCTCTGCTTGCGGGGAGACTGGCGTCTGTCCCGGGTGCTGAAGGCCTCGCAGCCCTTCGTCCTCAGCCAAGATGTATCTTTAAAGCCCCCCCATGCCGGTCCTCCGTGCCAAACCTGACGCTGATACCAGCGGCTTAACCCAGGGCACAGGGCACCACCTGGAACTAACCCCGAGCCCGGTGCCCATCTCCTGGGAGCGTTCACTGCCAGCAGCAGTGAAGCCACCGGGAAAGGCATCCCGGCTCATTGCCACGGTCCCAGAACTGGCAGCCGTGCCTGGCAGTGCCTCTTCAGTGCAGCGGGGGGGGTCACGGGAATGATCATCGTCCTGGAAGGATGCGACCCTCACCCTTTCTGCTGCCGCGACCCTCCAGTAAAGGCTTGTCCAGACCGGGTGGGATGCTCCGGCCAGGGTCGGGACCGAGCCCTTAGGGCAGAGGGAGAGGAGCGCTCTGGAGGGGGTTTCTGTATCCTCTGACCGCGTGCTAAGCCATGACCCAAAACAACCACTCACAAAAAGCAATGCAGGCTTTCTACAAAGGTTTATTTCTCTGTACCCCTGGCTGTCTGGCTGCTGGACGCTGGCCCGGAGGCTCAGGAAGAGCTTGGGAGACGGTCCCGGCTTCAGCTTCTCCTTCTCCTCCACAAACGTGGGAGAGAAGGGCTGAGAGCTATGAGAGGAGCCTCTCCGAGCTTTCAGCCGGGGACAGCGGCCGCTCCCAGCGGCTGCCCGGCCTTCCCCGGCACCTACGGGCTGCGAACTGGCTGCATCCCAGTGCCGTCTGCGCGCCGATCCTCTCCACGCTCATCCCAAAGCAGTCGGAGAAGTGCCTCCGTCGGAGGGAGGAGAGGAGGCTCCTCCACTGGCTCTGCCCCTCGGCCGGCCGAGAAGGGCTGGGTGGGCACCGGGATCCCGGAGCTCTCACCCGGAGCCGTCCTCAAAGCCGGAGACCGGCTCATCTTCCAGGCCCCGTTCCATTTCCTCCTCCCGGAGCTGCTCCAGCGCCTCCAGGAGGTCCTGGAGAGGGAAGGAGAGAGGGGACAGGGAGTTCCGCTCCTGCCGCTTGCTCCCGACGGGACGGAGCCCCGGCCCCGGTACCTGCAGGGACTGCGGCATTGTGCTGAGCTCCTTTCCTTTCCTTTCCTTTCCTTTCCTTTCC
>WEIV01014895.1:18292-54137 GCA_013390005.1 Calyptomena viridis | reverse complement strand
TCCCTTTCCCTTTCCCTTTCCCTTTCCCTTTCCCTTTCCCTTTCCCTTTCCCTTTCAATACAATTTAACCATCTAATAATAAACTAGTCAGAAATGAGCCTTGGATGAGACCAAATCTCGATTGCTGTCTAACATCATTTACAATCAGGTACCCCAAAGGAACACACATTTGAGAAAGAGATCTGTATGTTTTTGTGTAGGAGCAGTTTTACTGGAGGCTTTTCTCCTCAGCAGCTTCTCTAATCCTGGTCTGTAAATTCATGCACTGCTGCTTAGTGGAGATGGAAATGGCACAGCCAGAGCTGAGCTTCCCCCATCTGACTGGCACCCTCACTTCAAAGCCTAGCTTTGATTATTTATATGCTAATACAACCCAGCAAATTACCTAAAGTACAAACACACTTGGCTTCAGTCCTGGGGATTTAATTATGGAGCCTTTTATGTGAAATAAGTTGTTCTTGCTTTCTGAAAAGTGGCTTTTTAAAATGTTCCCACAAAATGCCAGGTGCTGGGATGGCACATTATCAGCTCAGCCTCTGTAATTGCAGCTCTTATCTGTTTCTTATTCATCTTCTGTAGGATTCTGTTCACAAGTGCTCACAGTTCAGATTCCAACCTCCTCTGATCTCTGTTATTTTTCTGCAAATAATTTCAATGACCCTCAGTTTATGTACCTGAGTTTGGAAGCAATCTGAGGATGTTCAGGAAACAAACTCCAGTAGCACATATCCTTCATTGGATTTTTTTCATTGGAAATTTTCCTAAATTTCAATGTTAGAAAGCTTTTATGCTTGTGAGAACATCCCTGCTCTGAGGGTTACTGAGGGCTGAGAGAAAGCTTCAGACTCTGGATTGTTAGGAAGGAAGCAGTGACCTCCCCATCAGCAACTGTCACAAGATACTGGTTCTTCACAAGTAAACAGGTCTGCTTCTTCTTAGCCTAAGTGAATTGTGATTTTTGCTTAGAAAAGGCAACACTGAATATATTAAATTAATTGCATTATATATGATATATGTATTATATTCGATATATAATGCATTGTTGGAGAGCTTGTACTCAGGAGTGTCTGTGTAAACACCAGCAGTGTCTGTTCAGGACATTTTCAGTGTTGTTGCTGCTTTGTTATTAAAGTTAATTTAAACAGATTAGGTAACAAGCAGCATAAGACCAAACCAAAATTGTTAATCAGAGAAGCCTTCAGGATATGGGTTTGAATTTTCTGCTCAGTGAAATACCTGGATCTGTCTGTGGAAGAGCAGGGTGCCCTTGGACTTCCTTCCAAGAAGGATAGCATTGTTGTTATTTTTTTACATACAGTATAATAGGAAGAAACAATTGTTTTCCTCAGTCAGTGGCAGATCTAAATGCAGAGTGACTGCTTTCTACTGATGTCAGATAAGAAAGCTGCCCTTAGTTCAAATTGTGGGGCAAAGACTTGGAGCTTTGTGTCCTGGTTTCTGGTTACCAGACAGCAGCCCCCTGAAATGCTGCTGGATTTTAGTGGGTTATGTCTAACTGCAAACTGGGGCTCTGTTTCAGGAATGACACATGAGAGAATCACAGCAAAGGCTTGAAGCAAATTCACTAAATTATGGAAAAGAGTTTATTACCTGTGACATGAAGAGACTTGTTTATTTATACACTTAGTACACAAACAGTACAAATGCGAGGGTTTTTTAGTTAAATTTCAGATAGATGTTCACAAATGATTACTCTGATACAAGGAGGCAAAGGTGTGTTCTGTTGGCCAGGTAATTCAGGGGAGGGGTGGGTGCAATTTGCTCAGTACATTGTGTAGTAGATGATGGAGCCAATATGAAAAAGAGCTGAACATCTCACTGAAAGGCAACAGGTCCTTTGAAAGCTCCAAATCAGTCCTGTCAAGAAAGCAGAGGGATAAATAAAGAGAAATGAGCAGGATTTCACACATGGAAATTAACTGATTTCTTACAGTTCTAGGGCCAGATTCAGCACCACTGTTCTGCTCAGAGTTTCTTTGGACTGAAACAAGTATCCCTGGGGAGCTGGTGAAAAACCTCTCTGAACTGACCTCTGTGACAAGATGAAATGCATACAACTGGCTTGGAGAAAGGAGTGAAAGCAGACAGAGAGGGGAGTGGCAGTCAGAGATTTTAAGTTTCTATCTGATAACAGTGAGTTCTTGGGGGGGTAAAATAGTAAACTATGTTTGAGGTAGGAGGCTAAAAGTTACTTTAGGCACCATTTCCTTAAAGCTGAATTAACTCTGCTCTTTTGCATATTTATTGGAGTTAAACACAAACACACAGACCACCTGCCTCTGGCTTTGTCTTACCACAGTAAAGAGTCAGCATCCCAGTCCACTCAGTGACCCAATTCTGTCCAGCCTGACACCAAAGCAGCTCCTGGGGAGCCCCTTCTTGCTCCTGCCTCGGTGTCGGCGGGATAAGCTCAGGAGGTCACTGAGGAATCTCTGGATTGCACTGTCCCCCATGGACACACTCCCAGGCTGCTCCTGAGCCTGCTGGGGCCACTGGACTTCAGGGTCTGGCTGGTCAAAGACATCTGGGATCAGCTCATCTTGCTCGTGGTCCCTCTCCTCTGAGACCAGGGGATGCTCCAGCTCCTCATCCAACAGTTTGGACAGACTCTGGAAAAAGGGAAGGGCAGAAAGTGGAGAGAGAACAAAGGGTTCTGCAAACTCTCATTTTCGTATAAGCCATGCTCAGTGATAAGTTTGAGGACATTTATTTTTAGTATTTATCAAAAGATGAAAGTACTGAAATGGGTCCTAAAGCTCATGGTGGTTATATTCAGTTTCTTCTGGCTCACAGAGCTGCTCTGAGCTAACACTGAGTGTTCTCTCATAGTGCTCTCAGGGTAGATGCTGTTAGTGAATCCTGTAGTTCTGAACTGACAAACTGCCAGTTAAGTCTTTCCTGGAGCTGGGGATCTGAGATCTGGGATAAATTGTGAAAAATTATGAAAGAGGCGTAGCCAAGTGAATAAGGAACAAGAGAAAAATAGTTGATACTTTGAAATAATAGGAGGATCAGTGCAATGACATGTTAATATTGGTGCTGGAAGGATTATATATTTATTTTCTTTGGGAAGTTACTTCATATTTAATATCAGATCCCTATTCTGGGAGCTGAAATGTGTTTTCCTACTGACTTGGAATCCCTGCACACACAAATACACACAGGAACACAAACACACTTTATCTTTTTCTTATATTCTACCTCTGGGACTCACAAGCAGGGGCTGCATTGCTGCATCACTGATCTGAGGAGGAGTTCCTGCAGCTACAACCCATTAATTCCTCTTCAGCTTGAGCCAGGGGCTTCAGGGAGGAGTGTGCAGGTGACTGCTCTAGGGATTTAAATCCCAGTCTTTCCAGAATAATTCCTTTTACTCCAGAAGTTTATTGCTGCACTCAGTCACAGGATGACCCTGCACCTGCAATCCCCAAACTGACTCCATGGGAAAAAAAAACCCAACACATTTTCCTTTCAATTGCCTCATGTGATCAGAAATTTAAATTCAGGAATCAATGACTTTAGTTCCCCACCGTTTAATAAATCTCCTTGCCCACCTCAGGATGCCTGTTTTCATGATCTCTTTTGAGTTTCTCCTGCTGCTTTATCTGGGGTTGGAAGAAACACCTGAAGTGTCTAATTCCTAAAGAACCATCAGCTTCTTTCTACTCTGCTGAGCAGCCAGTCACTTACCTGTAAGCTGGAAATGGACCTGGCCCCTGCCTGGTTTTGACTGACAACAAGCAGCAGAAGGAATCCAGGGCAAAAAAGAAATTTCAGGTTCATGTTCTTGTTTTGGTGTCTCTGATTTCTCCTTCCCTTGAGTCTCTCCAGTTCAGTGCTGCTCTGTGTCTCCAGCTATCAGCATTTATATCTTCCTCCAACCCCTCCCAAGGCTACCTTTTGAGTTCCTGCTAGTGCAAGGATTGGTTTGAGGTTCTGATCTGTTTTCATCCTCCCAGGAGGAGGAGGGAGGAAATAGTTCTGTTTTCTGATGGTGAATGAAAGGGGCATTTTACACTTGGGCAGTGCAGCATCCTCCTGCTGCTGTGCCCCTGCAGGGCTCTGCTGTCCTGGTGCCACTTGTGTAGGTCAGTGTGCTCAGCTCAGTGCTCCTGGGGTTCACTGCCAGACCTTTCCTTTTCACCCAGAGAAAAAGAGATGTGAGAACTATAAAGTGAGACAGGATGCAAATTGCATCCACTGCACCTTCAGCTGGTTCCTTTGTCACCAAACCAGGGGGGAGGTCTCAGAAAACATTCTGTGTAAGAACTCTGTGTTATTACATAACAATAGGACATTATAGCATAATGTAACCTATTAATATGATGTTATTGGCTTAGGAGATGAAAGAGTGTGATTTTGAGAAGAAAGGAAATTCAAGTCTAAAAATACACCCAGTGACATTGGTTACTGGCCTGAGTGACAGTGAGTGTGGCTGAAACCAGGCTAACATACACAGAAAGCTTCTACAAGGCTTTAGCTGAGGAGGAAATTCTTTCTTTGGATCCAGCTTGAACCATTTCCTTCATGTGTTCTTTCCCACTCTATTGTACACAAATTTTATTAAACCTGAAATCAGTCTGAAAGAAAGGACAGTCTTGAATTTGGCCCCACTGAGAACCTGAAATGTTCCTGAGTGTGCAGTGGTACATTTTGACCTTTCCTGGCATTTTTGCACACATGTGATGCACAAAACTAAAGGCCACTGATTTGGATCTGAATGGAGGAATTGGAAATTAAGGACCATCTGGCATTTTTCATCTGATATCTGAGTTACTGAAAGCTTGGAAACCAGTTTTCAGTACCAACTTGTTGGTCCTGAAAGCTTGGAATGTGCTGTGATGTGCCCGTAGGTTTAATGTTTTCACTGTGTTTATATATGTAGATCAGTTTAAGCTATAATTGTTAAGTGTCTCTGGAAATGGGTATTGTAAGGAGACAGCTTATAAACATCCCTCTATGACAGAAAGGGAGGCCTGATCTTATTATATTGCTGGGATTTTTTAATTATTGGTGTTGATTAAAACCACATTTAATATGAATCTTATCAGTAAATAAAATCATCATTACAGAGGTTTGGGGTGTGTAATTTGCAGTGTAATGAGACAGTGAGAGAAGGTTAGGGCAGTTTTGGGTTTGTCTCTTCTCTGCAGAAGCTCAGGCTTGTTTTGTTGGTTTGGTTGTCTCATGGATGTGGATAATAAATCTTATTGACCCTGAGATGTCTGAACTTGTTTTGGGGTACTGCTGAATTCTCTCTGGTTACTGCTGGACATATACACCAGCACAGTCCTCATCTCTGACTATGTGGGTAAAATCAGAATAATTAAGGTTGGAAAGAACTCCTGGAGATCTGTGGTGCAATCTTGTGCTAAAAGCCAATGGAGATGAAATTTCTCAGTGCCTTGTCAAGTTGAATTTTGAGAGTCTTCAAGAAACAACGATTTCCTAGTATCTGCTTGGAATTTTCCCTGTTACAATTTGTGTCATTGTCTCTCCTCCTAATGCATTGCAGCTGGGTGCTGTGTGTAAGCACAAGAAAAGGGTGTTCCATGCCCAAAACCCTCCATGGGTTGTGTTTCAGAGGGTGCTGCATAACCCAGACAACAAGGGCAGCTTCAGTCCAGGTAGTCAACAGCTGGGTTCAGGTCAGATTTGGTGCAGTGGCAAGAGGTAGTTAGGAAGAGAAAACATCTCTGCTTTACATTCTGGATATTCTCAGGTCCCAGAGTAGCATCAAAACTCAATGTCTGAGTATTCAAGAGTATTCTGAGTATTCAGAAATTTCAAGATTTGTCATTGAGGTGGTGCAGTTAAGATGGAGACTCAGCACAAACTTCAGTCTGTAAGAAGGGAGGAACCCCTGAGGACAGCAGAACATGTATGGGGGACAGGAAATGGGTTTGTGCCCCTTTCTGAAGTGGTTGGATGTTCCTTTTTATGGCAAATCCTCCATGAGGGGTGGAAGGAACTACCAAGAAGGCAGCAGGTTGGTGTGTTGCTCATCTCCAACAGTAAATTGTTTTCCAGCTTACTGAGACCTTTCTCCTGCACCAGCAGAGACCTGATTAAAAGAGTAAGGTCAGAGCAAACTGTTCCTCTGGGGATGTACCTGCCTTCTCTCTCCAGGCTGCCGTGAGGAAGCCGAGCTCTGATGTTCACAGAACATGTCCTGCTTGGACAGGTATCATCAGAGCACTGCTGCAGCAACTCATCCTTCCCTTCCTAGCTCAGGGCCAGCCTCCCTCTCCTTCCCAGCTGCTCAGGCCAACATTCCCTGGCTCCCTGCAGCTGGCTGAAAGGGCAGGGACAAGTCTGCAGTGCTCTCACCACAGTGGGATTGCCAAGTCCACGATGGAAGCTGGCACCAGGGGCCCCTCAGTAGGAGACATTAACATTTAACTGTGGTCTCCAAGCATTTGCCTGGCTGTCCCCCTCCCCTGCCCTCCCCTGAGTGGTCTGGAGCTGAGCTGTGCAAGGCTCAGTGCAGGAGCATCATGAGCCCAATTCTGGCTGGGAATTGCCCTGTTTGCTCTTCTGGCACTTCATTGCCCTCACACTGGGTGATGCAGCACAAGGGAAGGGGCACAGGGATCTGCAGCAGCAGTTGTGCCCACAGAGAACGGGCTGAGCACAGAGGACTGAACTCACTAATTAATGCTCACTGATCTCTTTGATGGGGAGAAGAGGGGGTGTTTTCCTTTGTAGCCCTTTGGGACAAGAAGGAGCCAAGACCACCTGAGGACAAGGAGGGCAGCAGGCTGGCATTTGTTAGCAGGTTGTAGGTGGTTCTGGAGCATTGGGTTTTGATGGGAAAATTTTAACATCCAGTTTGTTAGGCACATTTATCATGTTCTGATGATAATGAAGCCCAGCAGGGAAGCAGCAGTGAGGGAGAAGAGAGGCCAATAAAACAGATCCTGAAACGAACAGGAAACAAGATGAGGAGTTCAGAACAATGGCACAAGAGTTCTGGTCAGTGCCTGGTGAGAGGCAGAGGCTTAAAGAAGTACTCATGTTCCATAAATCCTCACCTAAACTTGTATTTTTGGCTAGGCTTCATCTCTAGGAGGATGAGCTGCATCTTGCTGCCCAGTTGTTTTGGAAAGGTGGGAACATGGGCAAGTTGTAGGTATTCACACTGCAGCTGAAAACATGGATTAGCTGTGCATGATTTTAAACCATGTAGGTCTTTTTTAGCCAGTCTGCTTCCCCATGATCTTTAAGGTAGGTCTCAGAAATTCTTGGGCTGATCTTGCACAAAACTGTTCAGAATCAGAGTCTTTCATTCTCTGTGTCAAATGACATACCCTTGGTGTTTGGACTGAGATCTCACTGGTCTGTGTATTATTGCCTTACTAGAGAAGGGCTGGACCTCAAAGGGAGCAGGAATTGTTTGTACAGTGAAGCCAATTAGCAGCTGCAAGCAGAAAAGCTGCAGGGTTGGGCTGCAGATCGTAACCTCTGACAGGAGGCAGAAAGAGAACCATTCGTGGGCAGCACGGACATGACACATCCCTGACTGCTCTGAGCTGAGAGACATTTCTCCAGCAAAACTAGAAGGTCACTGCTGTGAGATCCCACCGGCCTCTTCACTTGGTTTTGAGGCGTGTGGTGACCTCTCCTGGTGAGTGGAGAACGTGCCTCGAGTGCAGATTCTGGCTACACAAAAGAAAAAGGGTCAGACACGGAGAGGTTTTGATAGAATGATCGCTTCAGAATCAAGGACATGGTACGTGCAGCACAAAAAGAGGCTGAGTGGTGCTTTTGTAGGGATAGTGTGTGTCAGTGGTTATGCCTCAGGAAGGCACATGGCATGTGTGTGATATATGAATGCTTGTTCTTGATATTTAAAAGTTTGAGTGTCACATGTTCTGGTGGGTGGCTAAGTTTAGCCCCAGCACTAGATGTGTTAATCTGGGCTCTTATAACAGATTTTGCAGAATGTTAAGTTTCTATAAGAAGAGATGGGTGTAGGGGAGGACATTTCTTAAGCATTTTGTCTGGGGTAACGTTTGCCAGGTTTTCCTTTGTGACCCAGCTCACCCTGGCAGAGTTGGGAGCAATGTCACCAGGGCCCATTGATCAAGGTTTGCTGGCCAAGCAGCCAAATCAAGGGGCAAGAGGTCACCCTCTCCCATGGTGCTATTTATTGCTGCATGCCTTTTGTCAGTGTGGAGAGTGCAGGAGGAGAAGCCATTTCTAGAAATGGCTAAACAGCTACAGGAATGAAATGGCACCTGTCCTAGAAGTTGCTGTGGTTGTTTACTTCCCCTCTCCCTCCCCTCATGGACTCATGATGAACCTAAAAATAGCCTGACTAACTAAAAATGTGATCATTACATAAAGCCTGTCCTCCACGAAACACCGTGCAGGTTTTTTTCAGTCTGTGAGAGTGGCACTGTGCATAACCTCAGTTTTGTGTTTGCAGAGCAGGATCCCAATTGTCCATTAGTTTTGATATATTTCAGACTTGTGGAATTTGCCTGAGTAGGGGGTTGTGTAGGTCAGTCCTTGCGTTTTGAGAACAGAGGGATAAACTATCCTGATTTTTGTCTGGGATTCGTATGTGTATCACTTTTCTTCCTGACAACATTTACAGTCCTTTTCATCGATGCTTCTCACCAATTCAGGCACAACTGCCCATACTTGCTTATTGTGATTAGAAGGCAAATCCTTCATTCTAAGCTTGTTGTGCCAGGGAGGCCATCCTGGAATTCTGCAGTGGATGCACAGTAGCTGTATGGGAACAGAAAGGGACCTTCTTCCTGCCTCGGGTGGGTGAGCTGCAGTGGGAGGAATGCAGCCTCATCCAGGGCTTAGAAAAGCCAGTCTTTCTCAGGAACTCAGTGTAGCTGTGGTGACTCTTATCACCCACTGTTCTTGATTTGACAGCCCCTTCTTTGTTTTCCCAGAAAATACTCACAGTGTTCGCCAAGCTTCTGGAAATAGCTGCCTCCTTTTGTGGTGGAGGGTGGCACGGCCCTGGGCCAGAGGGGCAGCATATTTTAGCTGTTGCTTCTCAGCACAGCGTGATGGACCAGCAGCCTTTTCAAAACTAACACTCTAAAGCTGTGATAAGGTGCTCAGGCTACAGGACTGGAGCCTGTGTTCCTGCTTGAGATAAACTCCACTGTCAGCACCACATTCACACCTCCACTGTCACATCAGGCACCCCACGGACCCGCCTTTCCCACCAGTCACTTGCTGCAAAGCCTCAGCACGGGGGTATCAGGGCCTGTGCCACCACCCACAGAGTCCCCAGGGGCTGCACTGCTCCCTGTGCCCTTGTGGTGACATTGAGGTGGTCAGAGAGAATACTGTGGGGTGGCAGAGAATTGCCACCAGGGATTGTCACCCAGACCTTTGGACTCAGCCACTTCCCCTTGGGATGCACTGTCTGGACAAAAGAGGAATGGGTGGACTGGCTGTGTCAGGTGTGAGCTGGGGGATGTCCAGTGTTGTGGCTGCTCCTTAGTGTGGCTGCTCCAAATGCACTGTCTGAAATGACACAGAGTGGGGGTCTGTGCATGCTGAGGAAAGCAGTGATTTCACTCCAAATTACTTGCAGCCCTTAGAGTCAAATGATTAGTGTCTATGGGCTGGCAGAGTCTTCTAAAATTACAGGATTTCATCTAATTTACAGGGGCAAAAAACAATTGTGTTAAGCAACTGAATGCTACTAGAAAGCTGAAACCCTTGGGGCTGTACCAATGGGCAAAAAAATCACTCCTGTAATCAGAATAGTTTAATGATTGCAAAACCAGAGTTTAAACCAACCTTCAGGAGGAGGATGATGTGGGTTCAAAGGTTTCCTCCTACATGTGTGGTGTCAGCTTCAGCTCACAAAAGTGCTCCTTGTAAAGGCAAGTTGTGTCATTCCCACCCTTCCACTGGGCTTGTGTGGATGGGGAAATGAACAGGATTTCTCACCAAGGTTCTCTGTTCACTAAGTGATTGGAGAATTAAAGTTGCTACTTAAGTTAATATGACTGTCAGCCAGGCTGGGAATCCAAGAAACTGGTTGCTGTTGCACAGCTACAGCTGCAGTTCTCTCTCCCTCTCTCTCTGTGTTTCAGTCCAAACCTTCAAAGATTTCCAAACTATATGGGACTAAACTCTTCACTATTATAAATGTGCAAGCATGATAGGCTGTAGGAAAGGTTGGACTCACTTTCCTCCATGGCCTGTTAAAAGGGGACCCCAAATGCCACCCTTAGGCAGAACTTTAACACGCCAGATGACATTTCATTTCTGTGCCCCACTGCAGGGAATAAGTTTGGTCTGTGTCTATGTGAACTTCCTGATCTAGGAACAACTTCTTCTGTGTATCCACTCACTTAATCCCCCAAGGCTGGGCTCTGTCTGCTCTGCTTTGAAAGCTGGATGGGAAAGCTATGCAAGAATAAGCAGTAGTGGACAGATAAGGTAAGAATACAGGCACATAATCTGCTTTTTATAGAAAATAGTGCTTCAGTGCTTTCTGAAACGTGGGACAACCCTCCAAAGTGTCTTAATTTGAGCACTCAAAACCCATCTTGAAAAAAATGCTTTATGAACAGGTGTCTATGCTGTAAACCCTTAGCTGGGTTTAGTTAAAACCAGAACATTGATATGACTTCTTTTTGCACAACTGATAGACACCACAGAACCCTGGAGGCAGAAAATGCTTTTAGTGTCTCTTTCCTACTGGAGATTCTTCACATAACTTCTGCATTGTTCGACCAGGAGGATTTGTTTTACCATGTCACCTCCCTGAGGATAACGACACATTTTTGGCGTAGTGTTGAAGTGTGAAGACCATTGTGAGCCATGACATCATATCTCAGGCCAGAGCAGATCAGGAAATGACCAAGAAGGCCTAAAATATTGGCCATGGGAAGAATGAATGAAGGAGAGAAGGGATATGATACAGCAACATTCTTCAGCCCAGATAGGTCAGATGCACCTGACAAGTGTAACAGGACAAGGAGATCTTTCACACTTTAGCACATGGTGATATTTTGGTGCAGAGAGATGGTCTGTGAGAGGCAGAGGTGAATCAGGGTGCAAATCCTCTAGGTGACATGCTATTAAATCAGAGCTGCTCTCAGACAATAAGGAGTAAAGGGAATATGGGTCTGAACAGCTAGACTGCTCCAAATCTGACTTTTATTTAACTCTGGGAGGCTTAAAATGAATTCTGAGTCACAATATCTAATCACAGCTAGAACAATAATTTCCTCCAGACATATCAAAACTACCACTGAGGAAAGACACTGTATATTAACGGCTATGGCTGTTTTGGGGGATGGAAGGGAAGGAAAGTGGTAATGGCAGAAAACCAGCAAACTACATTTGCCAGAAAATTTAATGGTGCTTTGAAAAAATAAATCATTATAAATATCGGTACATAAACTGAATAGTCTCTACTATTTTTTAACTGATGCAAACCAGAGGGAGATTAAAAAAAAGGGGATTTAACTAGATTAGCTCCAAGGTGTTACTCAGTGGGTTATAAAGCTGGGGACTATTTTAGTCCAAGGTTCCACCAGCCATGGGGCTGATGACTGAAGTCAGAGGCAAGATGAACCTTTGGGCTGGGTCATGTTGGTCTCATTTTGCCCACGGGACAGGAAGCCTTTGTTAAAGTTCAAACAGACCTGACACACAGACAGATCTCACACTGCCTTGCTGCTGGTTTTGTAACTGATCTGTTCTCTACATTGCTAGAGCACATTTTTCTCTCTCTGTACATCTCTCTCCTTGTTTCCTTGTGTCAGGTATTGAGAGCAGGAGGATTTAAACTAAGACTTAGCTGCTTTTAGGTCTTTTATTCCGTAATTGTATGGGGAACAGAATTGGCCAGTGTAAGTATATTTAAGCGTTGCCTTGAGAAGTGGAAATGTGCATCATTTTAATGATCTTGTCTGCAGTCTAAGCAGCTGTTTGTATTTCTCCCCTGCACAGAATGTGTGTGATGCTCCCCTGTTGTATGAAACCAGGGCATTGTCTGTGCAGCCTTACAGCCATAGAAGCAAGAATGAATGAGAGCTTTTGCAGGTACTCAGTAATTACCTCATAAGCAGAAAGCTTCTACTGAAGGAAAGAGTCTGCATTTAAAACTTCCATACCTCCCAACTGTAACACTGTGTGGCTTTCCAGGGCTATTTTTCTCACATCCTTAATCATTATACTACTGTACTTTAAACCTCAGAACAGATCCCTGAGAGCTTGATTTGGTGCCCCTTAACTCAGCTTCAAAGCAAGTACCTTGTTTGAGGCCACAAAATGTCCCAGTCCCTCCAGGCTGAGGTTTTAGGCCCTGTGCCCACCAATTTGTTCCCTAATGATCCCGCCAGCCCGAGGCTGTGAAGCACAAGTGTTGGTGGGCCATGTGTGGAAGGCAGAAAGCTCAGAAGGCAGGAATTCCTGGAGCAGCAGGAGGAGAGGGGGGACATGACAGGAAGAGGAGGCCGATAGCTCTCTGAAGGGCCCATCACAAATAGTGCAAGAATCCCAGTTGTGTGCTGGCTCCAGATTCCCTTATCCGGGAGCGCCGGGCGGTGGGGCCTGTCGACACCTCTGCCTCACGCCCCGCTCCCCTCAGAGCTGCCCACAGATACAGAGTGGCTTGAACAAGTTCCAGTGCTCCATCCCAGAGCTTCCCAGGCCCTGCCACGCTGGGCAGCCGGGTGACATCACTGCCAACAGCCCTGCGAGCGCTTCCTGTGGCACATTCCCCACTGAAGAGCCTCCTGCCGAATCCTCGCCTCCTTCTGCACAGTCTTTTTAGGAACAAACGGTCTATTTTTAACCTGGCTGCCACAAACACCTTCCTGAAATAGGTTCTGACTCTCTCCTGCCTTGTGCGTGTTCTTGAGGGTTTAAAAACAAAGTCCCTCATCCTGGGGGTGCAGAGCTAAGGCCTGTGAGCCCTGGGAGGGAGCAGGGGCTGTGCCAGGAACTGCTGCCACTGTTAGACCCGCTCTGGGCTCTGTGAAGGCAGGAATGTTCCAGAACAGCAGACACTCAGGTGATGCACATCACAAAGTTGTATGGCTCTCATCCAATCTTGATGAGTTGTTCCGTATTCCAAGGACTTCGCAACAGAAAGAACTTGTTGTTTTCTGGACTGGCTGCAGCCAGATGACATTCAAAATGCAATGAATGCACTTGCTGTCCCCTGATTTACCCAGGACAATTGCTCTAATCACCATCCCTTTTTGGGGGGCCTAACTAGATGAGCACTGGCCTAGGAGTCACTAAACTGGTCCTGGCCTCAGTGAAGTCAGTTCCTATCTGGCTGTGCTGTCCTTCAAGGGCATGTGCAGCAGTGACCTGCTTTGAAAACAAGTAAAAAACCCTTGCAGAGGAAATAGGAATTCCTCATCCTGAGATGAGGGCAACCAGCATATACTCCACAAAATCACTGGGCTTTTTTTATGCTCCTGCCTCTTGCTGTTTCCATGAATGTGAATATCCAAGCTCTTGTACTGGAGGATCAATGCAAACCTAAACTGCTGTTTTTAATTAGCAGAGTGTAAAAAGCCACGTCTTTAAAGAACTCTCCAAACAGGAAAGGAAAAAATATTTCAGGCAGCTGCTGTCTTCATGTTGCTCTCTTGAGAGTGACACAGACATCCCTTATGTTGCTTCAGACCTGCTAATTAAGCAGCTCCCTGTACCTGCAGGTCAGTTGATCAGCTAATGGACTCCCTGCAGTCTCTAATGCACCACATCTGAAAGGATAAACAGGAAAAGGCAAAAAGCCCTTGGGGATCTCACCAGATCCTGGCCTGGCTTGTCCATGGGGCCTTTTTTGGGAAGAACAACAAACAGGCACAGGAGGCAAAGAACAGCAGCCCCCAAGACTGATACCCTGGGGTTTGCCAGGGTCGGTGTGAGGTGGCCCAGCCCTGCAGGGCGGGAGGCTGCTGGCCAGGGCAGCTGCCCAGTTTGCCACCATTCACTGGGCACTAAAAATACCGTTGGCTCACATAAGGAGAGTGCAAAGTGGCTGGTGTTACTGAATACTCTAAAGGCCAGACCCCTGGCTCCAGATGGGCTTTAATGGATGAGAACAAAAGTGGCAGTAGGGTTTCAGGTGCTGAGCATCCCAGTGGGACCAGGGAGCACAGGGGACTTGGGGGACAGGACTTCTCCATTCTGGGTGAGCACCTGAATTACCCCAACTCCTGCACAGGCTGGAATAACATTTGCTCTCTTATGTAGCAGAATTATCCAGGATCTTTGAAATGGCACTGGCCAGAACTTCATTGAACTGATGGATTTCAATGAACTGGTTTTGTTTCCAGCTTCCCACTCCCCTCTCATTTTGACACATCTCTAATAATAAACTTCTTAACTCTCTGAGGAGCAGTGGAGAGTTACCTAACTAGTCACTGAACAAGTTGAACTGGTCATTGAACAAGATATTAGCCAAGTTAAGTGTTTGGCCTTGATTTTTTGGCTTCTGTTTCTGCTCCTGGGCCATAAAGATCATCCCAATTACACTGGAATATGTCCAGTATATGTTCCAGTTCCTGGAATAGGAATGGTCATTGCCAGAGGGGGATTGGGAATAACGACCAGCTACTGCCTGACAAAAACTGCAAAATGTGTGCTCTTTTCTATTTAATCTCATTACTCTGTTTCCCTTTTCCCCTGCTTTCTGGTTTCAAAGGCATAGTCCTATTAATGTCTTGTCTTCAAAGACATTAATTGCCTCTTTAACTTCTCTGTCCTTCTCCATCTCGAGGGGAAAGTTCCGTGGCAGCTCAGTGACATTCCCTTCTCCTTTTCCTGCTTGTATCTGTGTGTGACCGCGCTCCAATGTTATCCCGGCGGCCCAAGTGATGCTGGAAGGGCTGGGAATGCTGGAAGGGCTGGGAATGCTGCTGTGTTCACGCAGACCTGCATCGACACCTGGCGCCCGGTCTGGGAAGTGCTGGATGTTCCCTCGGGAGAATCCAGCTGTGAACAGCCTGGAGGGAGCAGAGACTCCTGTTTCTCCACCTGCTGAAAAGACCGGGACAGCCCATTTTCCAGGCTTTGCATCCCATGTCAATCGGCTGTATGGCTGCTGCAGGATGGCTAAAATAACTCACATGATCCTTATGGAAAGGGGTATAACCTTCGAGTGAGAAAATGTCTTTGTATGTCAAACTCAGAGCTGGAAACTGCTTTTATCCCTGCAGGATTTGTCTAGTCCAAGGTATATCTCTGTGTCTTTGGCTCCATTGAAATCCACTACCTGTCATAAACTTTAGACTTTGTGTTAGTGTGACTCAGAGCCAGGTTGTCAGTCCAGAAAATGTTTCATGGTGCCAGAGTGAATCTCAGAGTTAGGCCAGCACACCTGGTACAGCCCCAGCCTTCACCCAGTCCAAGGCTTGTTGTATGTTAGGCACAGACAACTCCAAAATCTTTGGAAACCAAGCTCCCAAATCAAAGCATCAGCCACAGGCACAGAAAGCAGCTCATCACTTACTCTTTAGTCTCTCCTCTCTGGAGAGGGACTGCTCAGAGCTGAACCAAAGCATGTTTTGTTAATGAACACTAATTGCTGTCTATCAAGCACACAGGGCCATTTTCTACTATTTTCCAAATTAGAAACCCACACTCAAGCCTCTGAAGAGATGAAGATCAGAACAGGCTCAATTTTCCATGCAAATAATTTGCCTCTGATCTTGACCCAGGATTTTCATAACAATTAGAGGCAGTGTGGGGCTGCTGTGGCTCTGAGCTGCCCCGTGGTCCCCAGCTGTCCCTGTCCTGTCCCCAAGGGGTTCCTTTCATGCCTGGCTGTAAAGGGATATCTGCAGCTGAGGCATTTCCCTGCTCTGACCTGAAAGTTGTGGCTCTTCAACCACATTTATTTCTGTCTCGCCTTCCCTGTTTTGTTTTTTTTTTCACATTTGATCCCACTTGCTTCATGCTGACAGGAATGAGGTGAAAAGATTCCAGCCTTTCAGTATCAATATTGGGTATCAACCTGGATTTCTGTGTGTGAGTTTGAGTACCTGGGCTTGTGTGTTTGTTTAACTCTGGATGAGCACAGCTGTGCAGCTTCCACACATCCCCACTAATACAATCTTCAAGCATTTTAACACACCACCATCCTCCTGGATTCACAGGACAGACTTTAAAACAAGAGTTTGGGATTTTTTTGGAAGTGCTAAGTCTCTTTCTTGTGCAGTAGCAGTGGTCTACATGAACCTGTCAGCTGGGAGAGGAGACAGGCCAAACCTTGTCCCCCACACTTGTGCTTCTGTTCCCCTCAGAATGGTTCCCTCACTCTGGAATTGCTCAAGAAAGGCAGCAGGCAGGACAGGGTTAGTGATACATGCAGCACTTTTACACATGAATTGAACTCTGTGCAGAGTTACTAATTGCCAACATCAGGAATTAATTTGGCTTGCTTTGATTTCTCTGAGTCATACACAGAAGAGGAATTTACTGTCCTCTGCTCATCACTGCAGAGACTCTTCTCCTCCAGAAAGAAAGAAAAGCAAATTGCAGTCTGATGGGAGAAGTAGCTTGTCCTTTTAATATCTTCCTTACAGCTGGAACTGCATCTTTGCCCTGGTGATTGATGAGGGAAAAATACACATATGGAGAGGAGATTCCTCAGGAGTGGAGAAGACCTGGAAAGGCAAAGTGCTGCAGAGACTAAATAGAAGTAATTTAGTGTTGTTTTCACTTCCTTTGTCTGAAACAATGATCAAAAAGAGTTATTACCTTCTCCATCAGGGTTTTGCTATTCCCTCTCCTACTATCTAGGGTTACATATTTTGCAAGCAGTAGTTCACTGGAGATATGCACAGACCAGCCTGAAATCATCAGCCTCAGGGGCTGCAAGTGCCCTCACTATACCACGAGTTTGTGGGCTGGATTCTGTGTCACCTACAGATATAAATCTACAACAGCTTTACTGAAGTGAGTCACACTGTTGTACATCTTTTGCCTACCATTCGTGCTCCTGATAGAATTCCACCTGCATTCTCGTAGCTTCTCCCTGTTTAGAGACACCTTCCTAAATTCCTCTGTGTGTTTTAGGCTTCCACATTAACACATCAGTTAAAAATATCAGTTGTGGCTGGGAACAAAAAGGTAATGTTACTTAAAAGATCTGTGTTTGTCTGGGGCAGTCCAATCACTCCTTAACCTATCACATCTCAGCTACAAAACCTGGAAGAAGCTCATTTTTCCATGTTGCTTTAATACCATGTGCCCTGTGTTCTAAACTGTCACCTTTGTCACTGTCCCCCAGAGCAGGGGAGCCCAGAGAAGGGAGGTTCTCCTGGAGGCTCTGTTGGGAGCTGTGGTGGAAGCCGTTCCTCTGCTTCTGGCTCACCCTGTGGGTGGCACTCTCAGGGCTCCAGGCTGGTCTGGAACTCCTCTGACTGGGGGTGTTTGGGCTCAGCTCATGCCAGGACAGGGCAGGGCTCTGTGCAGCCACTGCTGCTCCCACACCAGCCTGTTGACAGATTAAAACACACATTAGAGCTGGATTTGCACACAGCAGAGCCCTCTGCTTCTGAGGCAAGGATACAATTCCACATGTCCCAGCCCTCAAACCAATGCCTTGTTATTTAGTAAGTCTCACCCTGCCAAACGTTCACCTCCTTACTTGTTGGACAGATCCCTGGCTACTTTCCATCTTCTTTTTCTTGGAGATTGCTGGATTCCAGTGACACACCAGGCTGTCGTTTTGGACGCTGTAGTTCTTGTTACCAAGAAGCCAGTAGGTTTTCATTTTCCCTTTGCCCTGGGATAAGAAATGGAGAGAGCACAAAACAGCTGTTTTCATGAGATGTGAAGCAGAGCAGGGACTGTTCCCTTGTATTGCACTTCTTATCTCTCCTCTCATAAGTGGCTGCTGTTTGGGGAAGGAATTGTAGTTTATATGCAGTTTGGGTACCAGTAATCCTTTCACTAAAACCCACTTCTGGTCACTGGCAGTGCTGCTAAGGGTTTAAAATCAGCCTTAAACCCACATGTCTTTAAGTGAATCCTAACACCTTCAGTCATACTTACTCCATGCAGGTGCAGACAGACCAGCTGTATTTCAAATCACACAGTAACACTTTTTCATCAGTTATGAGGAATAATGTGTCCCCACTTCTATCTGAGTTAGCACAAAAACCTCAGGGACATGGTTAAAAATTGACTTGCAATTCACAGAGGAGCAATGGCCAAATCTATCAGCTTTCCTATCTCACCAAATACCTTTGCTGTTGCAAAGTTACAGAAAAGCTCTTGCCTTGACTTCAATTTCTCCTCTCAGCTCAATTTCGTATGCACCATCTGCAAGAAGGGCTTCATATGTAGCAGAACTGATGTGGATCTTCTGCGCTAGGATTTGGAGCAGAGCAGAAATTAATGACTCCCCTGACCCCAGACACCACACACCAGCCCTCCTGCATTTATCAGCCCAGTGTTTCCACCTCCTCTTTGGGCATAAGGGATGTGACTCTACTTGAATCTGCAAGAGTTTCTCTTGCTTATCTGGTAACTGGTGTGTGTGGACAGTGGGAATGGCGGGTCATCCATGTGCTGGTTCTTTAGACTGCTGGTAATTAGTTCTCTGGCCTGGGATATGCCCAGAGAACTCTCCTTCTCCTCCACAGGCCTTATTTCCTTTCCCTGCAGTACCTTGGAGATGCAGAGTGCAGCTGTGAGCCCTGCTGGTGGTGAGGGATGGATTGTGCCCCAGGCACTTACGCAGGCTGGTGGATTCCATGCGGGAGGCCGTGTTCACAGTGTCCCCAAAAAGGCAGTAACGAGGCATTTTGTACCCCACAACTCCAGCTACACATGGTCCTGAGAAAACACAGGGCAGAGAGACCCCAGTTAGAAAAAGTGCAGGGGGGTGTCAAATGCAGACACCTTTAGTGGTCACTGTGGATCCTCAGGGAGCTGTGGGAGTTGGGAATACTCAGTGCACCTAAGGCCTGGCTGCACAGTATTTACCTAAGGAGAGAAGTCCTGATTTGATTAGCTCTGCTAATTGGTGCTGATATCAGGGCAGATGCACTTTGCCAATAATAAATTGTTTCCCATCCCTTTCCACAGTGACACAGGCAAAAGCGATTTCACCCCACTCCTCCTGCTGGAACCAGGAGAAATACTCATCCTGGGGTCCAGGGGAAGAGCAGCAGCTTGTACAGAAATGCAAAATTCCTTTCTCCTCAAACAACTAGACCATGTCTTGCTCTCTTTTCCTCCTGTCTCCATCCCACCCACTCACCTGTGTGTATCCCAGCCCGCAGCTCCAGCCTGTCTGTCGGCATGTGAGGGATCACAACCTGACGCACTGCTGCCACCAGATCCAGGGACATCTTGGCTATCTCATCAGCATGTCTGGTGCCATTCCTCTCTGGCAGGCCACTCACCACCATGTAGGCATCCCCAATGGTTTCCACCTGATGGGAAGGGGCACGTGTCACTCAGTGGCAGACACTGAGGTTTCCTTTTCAAAAGGAAATCAGAATAAAATCAGCTATGGTGTAGTCCCTGTATGATGGCAAGTTTTGGGTTTTGGCCAGCTGGCCTGGGGTATTTGATAGTCATGAGGGAACACAGTAAGAAAGGTTTCAGCAGCTTCCAAATTGTTCATCTGTGGGTTTGTCCTCACCTTGTACACATCGTACGACTCGATCCTGGTATCAAAGCAGACGTACAGATTGTTGAGCATCTCCACCACTTGCAAGGGGGTACAGGAGGCAGCAATGCTTGTGAATCCCACGATGTCCGAGAAAAATATGGTCACCTGTCACAGGGAGAAGGAAAGTGTGAAGCCTTTGAAGAGTTTGGGGATTTGTGAGATCCTGAGCAGAACAGCCTGAGGCTCAGGCTGCACACAGAGCCAGTCTTGCAGAGCTCAGTACATAGAATCCTAAATTAACAAGGTCTGGCTCTGCATCGTCCTCTTTGACAGATAAAATTATCCATATCTTCAAAGCTTATCACCTGCACTTCTCTGGATACCTCGTACTAGATGGAGACTGAAAGTCAAATGCTTTGAATCTTGTGAGTAGTGATGAGCAGACTTCTCATAGAAGTAGGGTTTCATTTTCCTTTTAAGGTGACTTAAACTGTGATCAAAACAAGGCATGCGAACACTCTGTGAAATAATCTCTCATCTGCTGTCTCTGCTCTTGTTGAATAAGAAATAGTAACCAGGTTTTGTGTCTCTTCAAATGATGTTTGTCTTTGTTATGATCAAATAATTTACAGAGAAATTTACCTTTTTAAAAAAGTCAAATTTATAAAAGAAAGCACAACAGAAACCATAATAACTGAATTGAGAAAGGGAAATGTATGTTACAGCTGTTGGCAAAGAATTGTTTCTTCTCTGTGCTGCCTGAACTATGTCAGTGTTTAAACTCAAATCATCCTTGCTAAAACCAATTAATCCAGAAGAGCCACCTTTTCACTCCCTGCCTTGGTTCAGCTACTTTTGAAGTCATGACTATTGTGAATTATAACTAATTGTGCAATTACAGGTTGTTGTTTCGATAATGACACCTACAGATGAAATGCAAACATTTATTATTGTGTTTCACAGCTGAAAGTAACAGGGTGTCTGTGAAAAAAGAGTGAATAGAATTGCAATTACTGTATCATGAGGGCCTGGGCTGTGCAGCACAGCTGCTAAATTCAGCATGGACAGCAGCAATTATTTTTATTATTTTTCCCACTTTACAAGAAGGAAACTCATTTGTTGCTGCTTTGCACTCGTGACCCCACGTTGCTGACTGCCTCTCATGGGTAGGCTCTGAAACCAAAAGAAGACAACTTATCAGTACAGGATCTTTGATATTTAAAGCTGCACCTCTGGAGATTTCAGCTCTTTTTCCTTCCCCCTCAGCCTAAGTGATTCCAGAGCACCTTGCACAGCTCTTTCTAAAACCCATCAGGAATATTTGGATTTTTTTTGCCGGTGCAAAACCAGGTTCCTCAAACCAGTGACGAGGCAGGTGCTGCTTTGGGTGAGTACTTTTCTACCCTTGCTAACCTCGTCATAGTTTTCTGCCTCAACTTTTTGGTGTTTCCTCAGCTGCTTGGCCACAGATTTTGGCAGCATCTGGTGCAAGAGGTCCTCAGCCAGCTGCCTCTCCCTTTTCAAGTCCTGTGTCTTTTCCTTGAGGTTCCTGGCATAGCTGTGTATCCAGTCTGTCATTTGCTTGAAGGACATGAGGACGATGGGGTAAATGAGACAGGCTACCACCAACAGGCTGATCTTAAGGCTCATTGTGGACAGGATTTCCTTGGATTTCTTGCTGAGCTTTTCCTGTCCCTCCTGCAGCAGGCAGCTCTGGGCAAAATGCAGTTCCCTTCCCAAGGCTCCCAGGGACACAAAGTCACCCGAGCCCAGGAATGGGGTGAGGAAAGAGATTCCCCCATAGTGGGTGACATGAAGTGAGAGATTGACATTATCCAGCCAGCACTTGTGTGCAGTCTCTGAGGAGAAGATGGCATAGTTCAGAATGGCAAAAAGCTGGGGCAGTGCTGTTTGAAGGCTGGCAGAGGCTGGCACTGAGTGAGCCCTGAGCACGGCTTCTCTAATTTGGAGGATGAGTTTAAAAGCTGCTATGTCAGCCCAGGCAGGGTTGTGTCTCATGGCTTTGAGGTCTTCCTGGGGACTCCTGAAACGCTCCAGCAGTTCAGAGATCACTCCAGACAGCACCTGCCTGGCTTCAGTATCCTCAGAGGCATTTAATTTGTGTCTCAAGTCAGTGCTGTAAAATCTACAAATGGAGATTTTCTCTTCCTTGCACTGGCAATTCTCACAGTCCAGTTCTGCTTCACTTGCTGTACAGAGGTAGTTTAAATTCTCCAAGAGCTGAGCATGGAATGACCTATTCCTCGTGTGTCCTGGGAACAGCCAGCTGTGCCTTTCTTCCTGCAGGAGAGGGATGAGATGAGCAGCCCAAAGGTTTTCACAGGAGGTGAGTTCCTGAAGGGCTCTCCCCGTGTTCCTCCACATTTCCAAGCTGTTGCTCAAGTCAAAAGAAATGGCTCCGAGGAGACTGCAGAGGGAGACTGTGCATGCTGTCAAAATCCTTTGAACTGTTTTTCTACCTCCAGCGTTGGAGGAGGGAAAACATCTAAAAAAATAATTAAAAAAAAAAATAAAAAAACAACAGTGGTGTTGTGTGACCCCTGGAGAGTTTCTTGCAGCTCCTGAAACCTTAACTGGAGCTAGCAGTGATATTTTACAGTTCCCATGCATGCTGAAGGAGCTTGCATTAGCTTTCATTTGCTTATGAAAGACAAAATTTATTATATTTTGTTATATAATTTTTTGTTAGATATTTTATATATTATAACATATGTATTATATATATTTTTTATATAATGTCCTCCCGAAAGTAACAGAAAAGATGTAGTAAAGAGACTGTTTCCTCTCTGAGCTGCAAAAACACTTGAATGAAATTATATGTTTTTTCTGTGAGTGTAAAGGATGATAAAATAACTTGCTGCATGTTTTATTCTTTGTGGTAATTCTTAAGGAAGGCCATGAAAAGATGGGCTATTTATTCCAGTGATTACAAACTGAAACTGTTGAATTTTTTTAATCAAACTTTTAGAGTTTGTTCTTAATAAGCATTTCCAGATGTTGAATAATTTCTGTTGATCTGTTCCAAGGAGCTCAGATGTTTTCACAATATCGTCTAAATATTTCAGAAGGAAAAGGAATCAAATTTCTATTTTGTTTCAGTTTTTACCGAAGCATCTGCACATCCAGTTTCTGCTGTTTGAGCTCCATGGTTGCCTTTCTGTCTCTCATAATGGACATCCATGCTCCATACAGCAAAGTAACCTCTAATGATTTTAATTTTCAGAACTATTAATCCATCATTTACAATCTTATATTAATGATACTCATGAAAACAACCCAGGATGTTATGCTGGAGCTGGTGAATTCTGAGTAACTTCTTCTGACAACATTAATTTCCACAGATAAAGAACAAATCCCTAAATAGTAAAGGTGATTGAAAAAAGCCTCTCTTCTTTCAGATAGATGAACTCACATTTTTAATAAGGTAAATAAAACCCAATAAAGCCTATTTTTTCTCAGCAGAGGCCGATATTGGGCAAAACAAGTTCCTTCTGGGCTCTCCACAGCAGAATGGTGGTAAATGGTTGTAAAGTAGAAGAGATGAAAGTACAGTCCCCAAAGATGATAAACAGCCATGTTTTGTCTTATTAACTTAATACAATTTATGTTTAATAATATGTATATATTTATTTTTCAGTCCAAAGGTAAAAACTGCAAAATGTCTGACTGAAAGGAACTGCAAGTCTAGAAAATATATGTCTGAGCATTTCTGTTCTCACAAAGAACTTCAACCTTTTCCTTACTCTGTCTACTCCTTTCCTTTGGGCCACTGCCCTCCATTTTTAATCATTCATTTTACTCTTATTTACTGGTATAATTTGTTTTACTCTTAAATATGTGGAGGAGGAGAAAAAAATCCACCTTGATGTTACTGCCTACCTTTCATTACAATGAAAGAACTACAAATGGGGGCTTCGATTTAGTACCAAGCTAAAAGGTGGTAATTCTGCTTGTGCTTTGCAAAAAATCCCCTTTTTTGCCTGTGTGGGAGCTGACAGTGACTGTCCCCAGCTCCCCTTTGGCCCCTAATTGGCTTAAAAACGGGCAACGGGGCCATGGAGGAGACAGGGCTGCTCTCACACCCTTCTCCTTCCTAGATCCCGAGATCCCAGGGTATAAAAACCTCTCTCCAAAAGCATTTTGGATGGTCCCACACTCACCTGCGTGGTCCCGTTGGCCCCCGTGCCCCCTCCCTGCTGGGCATTGCCACCGTGGCTCTGGAGAGCCCTGCTCGGAGCCCCGGGGGTCCCACAGCTCCCGCTGCCTCCAGCCCCGCAGCGCCTCCCTGTCCCCCTCCCTGAGCCCCGGGGTGTTCTGTGGTGCTCTGGCTCTGCCCACTGCCCACCCTCTGCACTCCCCAGTGAGGCTGGCAGGCTCCAGCCTGAGGCAGGGACAGGCTGGCAAAAATCTCCAGCATATCCAAGTATATTGGTCTTGCCAATACTCAGGAAGGAGTGACAGGGACACACGTTTTGTTTTCATCTTGCAAAAAATCCTGTTTATTGCAGTATCGTTGGGTTTAATACTTGTGTTGTTAAAAGCATTTCCCAGGTCTTTATTACCAAAGGTGTCGTGGTTATGACTTTATTCAAACTGTTTTCCTTCTTGGTGTCTCTCATCCGTCTCTCTTTGGATTAGTTGTTTGCTATCACCTACAAAAAAATGTAAAATGAGTGAAAAATTGGATCACGAATCTCAGGAATTTGTGAGTAGTAGGTGTTGCATCCAAGATGCAGGATTTAAATAACTGAAATAAAATTTTCGCTTCTCAAAGTTTGTATTAAATTAAAAAAATACTTGATGTTCCAGACTGGAGCAGCATGTGCTGCCTTCTAGGATGCAATTGCAACAATCAGTGTATTGGTGAATGCCACTTTGAGTAAACCTTTTTGAAATACACAGTGAAATCTTCATGACTGCAAATACAGCTCCAGGACAAAATGCATATTAATATTAAGGCTTACTTAAAAGTGACAATGACTTCAATAAATATTTAAGAAAAGGACAGTTTTGACTGGTAAGGGCTGAATCAGCAGTGGCACAGCTCCCTGAGTGTGTGGCCAACCAGACAAATCCAAGTGTCCCTGTCCTCCAGCAGCAGCTGGAGCCTCACCTCCTCGATCCAGCTGTTGTAGGCAGAGACCCGAGTGAAGACAGAGGGCTTGTGGTAGTAGTTGCAGCTCAGGGCAGAGCCAAAGCTGACGATGCCGTGCACTTCCCACCTGCCATCAGCCCCCTGGCAGTTCAGTGGGCCACCAGAGTCCCCCTGCGAGGAAGGGCAACACACTCAGAGTGAATACATCCCCTCTGGGGTGTTTTTTAAGCTTTTCTTCCCACCAGGGCTGTTTGTGCCTGACCACCACGAGAGGGGTGTTCTCTGGACTCACGTTGCAGCTGGAGGTGATTCCATCCCCACCAGCACAAACCATGGTGTTTTTCACAGTCTTGCCCCACCAGGAAGCCTTGGAGCAGGTGGCATAGTCCACCACCAGCAGGAGGCCCTGCTGCAGGTCGTCGGGAAGAGGCCCGTTTGCTGGGAGGGAACAGAAACAAAGGAAGAAGGAAGAACAAAAGGTGCTGAAGGAAGAACAAAACTGCACTGCGAAGTTTCTCCTGGGATCTGGTACCATCCCTCCAGGTAAGACACTCCATAGGGGCTGTATCAAAGGGGAAGATGTATAATCCATTCCTTACCTCCATTCTTCTATACAGAAGAAAGAAAGGCCTTAACTTACTGAAAATTTGCATCCCATTAAAAAACGTCTCATTGTTAGAGAAATAAAGGGCTGCTCTTTGTTCAGGAGTTTGCAATTTCCGTGTCCCCCCAGGAATTGCCTCCTGGGCCGAGCTGACACTTCTGCTGAAGTGTCTGAGATGTTCTTCACTTCACATCTATTCCCTCATGTGTCTTTTCAGATATCCAGCAGGTGTGCTGGGATTAGCAAAGGCACCTGTCTGCACACTTAATATTTCTGTTCTAATAGCTTCTAAAAGCTCAGTAGAGGCCCCTCTGGTGCACTACCAGCCCTGTTAAAGCAAAATAAACCTGAAAGGCAGGGAAAAATCATATTGTGTGAGTGAAGTGGGGCCTAATACAATAAACCACCTCACTAGACTGAGTTTGAGGGGATCTTGAGCACCATCAATAGTCTTTGCCAGTGAATCTCAGAGGAGAAGGCACTTGTGAAAGTAGGGGTTTTTTTCATTCCCCAGCCTTGGAAATGTCCAGATACTCACTGTACAGCCTTCCCCAGCCTGTCACGTAGCAGGCAGTGTTGGAGGGCAGGATGCTCTGGGCAGCAGGGAGACAGGCCAGCTGGATGTGCTCACTCAAGGAGACGTGCTTGGAGAGTTTGATCAAAGCAATGTCGTACCTGTGGTCACACGTGGGGGAGTGGGGGAGAGAGAGGGAAGGGGCAGAAAGGTTTGCACATGGATCAAGACACAGTAGGATGAATATTTAGCAGTTATACAGCACTTGGCCTATTCCAAAGAGAAGCAAGGGAGCAAGGAGGTCAGTGCATGAGCAGTAAGGATTCCTGGACTGCCAAAGTAATGGAGAAATCCATGGACTGGAAGGCTATTCCCTACAGAACTGTCCACTTTGCTGCTGGAAAAAATTGTCTTTTATACTTTTTTCCCCCACCAAAACCAAGCATGTATTAGGACTCACTCCAAGGACCTGGAACTGAGGGGACTTCTTTGCTAATGCCCTCAGCCTGCAGCAGGACTTAGAGGTCTTTCAGTGAGAATATTATTAGATATGACAGATATTAATGCCACTGATCAATAATACTGTATCTGTGCTGTTTGTAGAAAGGCTCCAAGGAGTGTTGTATAAAATACTTCATTCCCTTTCACTGTACAAATGATATCACTGCACAGAAGAGCTTCCCACCCAAGCATGGACATGCAAAATGGCACGTGGAAACATAATTAACCAGTAAGAAATTAATATTGTTTGCTTTGTATTCTTTTGAGGAAGAAAGGTATAAACTGGAGACTCAACCCTCACCTATGGGCCAACATTTACAAGTACCACTGCTAGCTGTAACAGGAGGATCTAAGTGTTTGTGCTGCCACAGCTCTGTGCCACAGCTCAGACAGTTTGACTTTTGCCCTGTGTCTAAAAACTGAAAAAATATCTGCCACCAACTTACCCATTTGCAACATTATTTGAGTTCCAGTTCTTGTTGACAATGATCTTTTCTGGGGAAACTGCAACCGACCCTTCTTCCTCAACTGCCAGGTCGTATTTCCCAAGATACACTCGATAGGTCAGAGTAGAACTGGGCAAGGAAAGGACCAACACTCAGTTATGCACCTGCAGCTTTGCCACCTGAGAGACTCAACAAGAACCCCCTGGGCTGTGATCTCCCATCACAGGCAGGATGTGTCTGGAGCTGGGCCAGTGATTTGTCAAGGGCAAAGCATTGTGTTCTTGGATTAATAACATTGTGTTCTAGGCTTAATAATCATGTCCTGTCAACTCCTGCTCAAGGCTTCATTAACAAACTCGAGGTGCCTCCAATCTTTGCAGGATTCAGCCCAAATTCTTCAATCCAATAAACAATTTGGACTGTTTTGACAGCCATAAACAGCCTCATTAATAAGCAACTATGTGATAGATATAATATGTAGAATTTATAATAATAACATTCAGACAATTCTTCCTATTTCATATTAGGATACTTTCTACAACTTAGTGTTACAATAACCATATGCTACCAAAGCAACATGGGGCTGTCTTTGTGGAAACAGTTTTGATGATGAAAGGACATAGTTGTACCTGATCCTTCCTTTGTTATACTGTCCCATAATGTAAAGAATTTACTGAAAATGACTGGTGCACTCAAAACATTTGTGATTGTTTCTTCAGGGAGTGGATTAATTAGTTAATCTTTGGATTTCACTGACATACATATTACAGAAACAGGAAACACAGCTGAATTTTGAGAGCAACTTGAAAACATAAGGATGTTTATAGTTATTTACAGAAAATGAAGAGTATATAATTTAGGTAAATAATAAGAAGGATTTTGCCCTTTTACTTCCATTTTAAGAAAATGAAAAGGTGCCATTCTTCTTCTGACTTATTAGTTATAATCAAAATAGATGATCTGAAACTTAGAGCCCTTAACTAGGAAAGGGGGAACTGGCATTGATATGGCTTTGCTTCATCCCTCTGTGCTCATGTGGGTGCAGATTTAGCTCCATCACTTACCTGATGCAGTGGGCAGCTGTCAGCACCCAGTTGGTTGCAATGAGGGTTCCTCCACAGGTGTGGTACCACTTGCCATTGGAATAATATTGAAGGGAGGCCTGGGATCAAGGTACCAAGTAAGGCTCAGATTTCTGGTCTCTGATTTTTCATTGTTGCACTTTATTCCTGCACCCACAACTTGATTCTGGAAGATGGTGGAAGACTCTGAGGCAACAAGTTTCTAAGTTCTGGCCACAGAAGAGCTCTTCCTCCTTCCCCATCATCCAAAAGCTTGACTTTTAAAATATATTTTTCTTAAATAGCCAAGTCTACTTGACTTGAAACACAAAAACCTGCATAACCAGCAAGAGGTGGCACATTCAGTTTTCTTAAAAAGACTGGAAACTTTGGATTGATCAGAATGGAATAGTCAAAACCTAAGACACGACAGGCAAGATGCATCACAGGAAATGTAAGAGGAGGTTTTGCTCAGCTGTGCTGTGTGAGGAGTCCTCAGCACAGTGTCCCTCACTGAGCACTGTGTGTCCCTCAGCAGTTCCAGGGAAAGCACAGAAGGACCAACCTGCCAGGGCCAGCTGTAGGGTCTTGCATCTTCCCCTCCAACGACTCTGGACACGAGAGGTGGGATGGCAGGAACCCCACAGCCAAAGGCTGGAACACATAAAAAACAGGATTTGTGTTTTAAAACTAGTGAAAAATGTCTGTAAGATATGGAATAGCACAGCACCCAGTTACTGTAATTAACTGCCTATACTGTCTCTTCGTTGCACAATGTCTACTTTCCCTAAAAACGGAAAGTTGTTTCTAGATTTTAATTAACTTTTTCCTTTAAAGCTAATGCAGAAATTGGACACGTACCTGCAGGTGACAGAGTCAACAGAGCAAAAAGGACTCCAAACATGGTGCTGGTTCCTGTGTGCTCCAGGCTCAAATCCACAGGTCATTTTATATGGTGTCCTTTATCTCTGGGACATGTGAATATCAATGGAAAACTTGTGTAATTGTGGGATAATTTTTTATATACACAAGTTGCTAAAAAATCCACATTTAGGTGAACCTTGGATGCAGGCTATGTAAACAATTTGGTTCAAAAAAATTCCAGATTCCAGATTAGCTGTCTGTAGCAGCTGTTTGCATTTCCATTGCCTTGAAAGTTCATCACAAAGGTGTTCTCAGGGGGAAAATGTTAAATGAATTTCTTTAATGCTGGATATGTCTGATATATTCAGACACTGATAGATTCAGACATGTCAGCACAGTTGGATTAGTTGATCTCTAGGGGACTCCTTTCAGCCTAAATTATTGTATAATTCTATGATTGCTTGGAATTTTATTTTGTTCTGGTTTTGGGGGGTTTTTCAGTGAATGGCATCTGCCACTTTGTGCTGAGTGAAAGCCTGTGACTTCTTTTCCAGCTCGAGTTGCATGGTTTAGTACCCCAGCCTTCTGCAGCAAACCAGACTGTGACCACTTTGAAGTGGAGCACATTTGAAGCTGCCCACGATGCTGGAGGAAGCCTGGTGCAGTGGTGAGTCAGCCCTCAGCCCTTTCCTGCTTCCCTCTGTGAGATCTGTGGCACAGCCCTGGGAGAGAACAGTGTTCCTGCAGCTGCAAAGGGGCTGGTGACACCCCAAGGCAGTGACCTGTGCTGGGACAGTGTCAGCTTGTTCATCAGACAGGGCAAAGCATTTTCAGTGACAGGACAAGGGGCAGGAGCAGGTATCTGCACCCCTCCAGAGCTGCTGCCACAGAAGGAACTGTCCTGATTCACTGCTGACACTTGAGAACAATGATTTTGTATCAATGCTTACCCTTGTCTCTTCCTTCCTTTCTGTCTTCTACTACAGGAATTCCCCATCCTCTGCCAGGTTTCCATCCACCAACCCCTGAAAAACTGTCACTGATTATTTAACAACCAAACCTCTCTATTCCATAAACCAGGTCACACACAGGGAGCAAATTAGGATGGAAACAAATATCACAATGCCAGTCTTGTAACCAGACCAAACCAGGGGTTCAAAAATGCTGAAATAAAGCTATTGTTTAATGCCAGGATTAACAAGCAGCAAAATCCCTGATTTCCATAGCTCCCACTGAGCAGTAGGTACTGCTTTGGGTGGAAGATGCCTGGAGCACACATGTGGAAGGCAGAAATACAGAATGCTTGACTGTTTTGTCTGTTTCTCAGGAATGTATTTTCCTACCCAGACAATAGCACTCGAGAAAGCCACATTCTGAATTGCAAATTGGATCAACCAAACTCTGTTCTGGCATCTTGTATTTATTATCTGACAAAAGCAGAAACCAGGATTAACTGAGTGCAGAATTGAGATTCTAATTTTTCTTTTCATTAATTAGTTGGCTCTCCTCTTAGTCTGAATTTACAACCTAAACAACATTTTATGATGCTGTTTAACTTCCACACCACTATCATTTTCACTGAATTCCAACTGAAAGTATAAATTTTGCATGGTCAGTTACTATTTCTACTTTCCTGGTTTATTGTGTGATTGTAAACACGGAATTTTGTTTTTTAAGCATTTCTGCAATTTCACAAATATAACATCCCATTCTGTTCCACACTGTAAATAGAAAAACCCTGTTCTTTTTCCATTTCTCCTTGTGAATGTATTCTGAAATATCTCTTGTTATGGGGGAAATGCTCCTGAGAATCATAATATATTTAGTGTAAAACACTCTCAAAGCTGGTTTGGTTTTTGCTCCACTCATGCTTTATGTAATGATTGCTTATCCATCTTTTCCAGGCCTAGTCTAAATAGTCTTTCTTGGGCTTTCTTGGAAGTTCTGCCAGGGAACATCAAAAGGCTCAGCCTCAGCTGATACTGTGGTGGCTTGGAAAGAGCCCCCTGGAATCTCTTATCACCCTCGTGCCAGATGTTCCACAGGAGCTGAGCAGCCCATGGAGCTGCAGGAACAAAGAGCAGCAGCTCCTGCTACGTTGTTAAAGCAGAACAGAAATACCTTTGAATGCACAGTGTGCCATTTGTACTGGACTCTGCTGCCTCCCTGCCTCCATCCCCTGCAGGGCAGTCACTGCCATACCCGGGGGGAGAGCAATTGGCTGCAGATGTTACAGCCACTGAAATCGACTTTCCTGAATGAGGCTTTTAATCTGAAACTGAACAGTAACCCCTTTAAAAATTCAAAGTTAAGTCCTGCCCCAGCTTTTCCTCGGGAGCACCTACTGTGGCAAATTCATTAATTACTGGATGGCCATTAAATCTGCTGCTTGATTGTTCCCTGGGATAATTTCTGTGTTTTTAAAAGCTTAGACAGGAGAGAACAAGATTATCCAGAGCAGGGAAAAGGACATGAGCATGATTCTGCCTCTTGTTGTGTCTTCCAAATTCTTGTTTCCAGTTTACATCCACTTATGTACTATTTTCCACACTGTATTCCCTTACAATCCAAGCACTTTTGCAGTCAATACTGGCCAGAATGCAACATAAGGCTCTGCTTGTTTTAACTGGGTGGGGAGTGAAGGCAGGAGACAACAGAGACAAAAACAACAACAAAAGCCAACCACGCTTCCTCAATCAGATTAGACTGAAATATATTTATTTAGAAACAACAGCTTTGGTATTTTAAAACCAAACAACCTTTAAATCACTAGAAAGTGGGTTGTCTTCCCTCCCATAGCCAAAAGAAATCAATGCACAAAGTCTCAAGAGGCTTAGAATAGGAAACCTGCAGATCAGCATTTCCAAGTGTGAATCCAGAAAACAATTTCATTAAATTGATTTTGCACTTTACAGTCATAAAGGCTGAAAAACCTGTCACCAGCACTTAGATATCTGCAGTTCAATTGACTATTACTGAAGTGGAGGCAAAATTATCAACATCCTCCCCCCAAGCAATAAATTAAAAAATGTATTTCAGAAAGGAAGTTACGCTAAAGTTTTCTATTAACTCTCTGAAGGGAATCATCATTCTTTATTTTCCTACAGAATTAAAAAAAAAACGAATCAAAATATCAAAGGACTTAGAATATCTTCAAGTATTTTCATCAAATGGATTACTCTTAGGGAACTGAACATCTTACAAGGAAAAGGAAGTATCTGTTACGTGAACTTCTGGCATAAACTCTTCAATCACTACACCTTCCAAGTCTCAGATTCCTGTCATAGCAAGGCACAAAAGGATTGTTGCTTTCAAAAGGTCCTTGTTCTCAGCTGCAAAATTCTCAGATGTCTTGTGCAAATGGAGGCTGAAAGCAGGACTAAGTTCACCTGGATGTTCCCATTCAAATAATGGAAGAGGGTGTTATTCCAACACCATCCATCTTGCTTTGCTTACTGCTACAGTCTGAGCTTCAGCTGGCTCCCACTTCTGCCCTGCTTCTGGAATCAAGTTCTGCATCATCTTCATGTTAATTAGGGCCAATTAAGACGAGGCAGCAGAGTTTGCTGTCACTGCAGGCCCTGCAGTGTCCAGGAGGTGTTGGCTCAGCCCTGGGCTGTGGCTGTGAAGCTTCTGGGCATTTCAGTGAGCAGAGTCAGGGACAGTCACCTGCAGCAATGGTCAACAGGTCACTTGGGAAAAGGCAGAAGGCAAGTCTTGGAGATGACAAAGGCAACCAGATAGACAACAGTGAAAAAGGGACAGCTACATAATTCCAAGGACACGTTTCAGGATGTATGTCAGCTGTGCACACAAGAACTGACACTGCCTCCCAACCCCTTCCTCCCCCTGCACTAAGGTTTTAATCATGATCAGAGGCTTGTCACTGCAGTGGTCTGATATACATATTTATCCTGCCTCTCCCTAGGTTGGTTTGTCCAGCCACAAACACCTCCCACTCATTCTTTCATTGGATAACAGGAATTCACACCTGCTTGGGGTCAGACTTGATCTCCAGTGCTCAACATGACAAAGCCAGTGAGCTGTCAGGCAAATTTCCTACTCACTTTAAACACCTCTTACATACCAATTGTCAAGTTTAGTCCAGTACCTCCTGTCCAGCCTTGGCTATTCAGAATTGAATTTGTTTTCATAATTTGGAATAACAGGGCAATCTAAAGCTAGAATTTTTCTTCTGACAGCTCTATTTAACTATCTCATTTTTATTTCATTTTTTTTTAAACACAAACTACATTTGACTCTGTTCAGCCCTCAGGAGGGGAAGTCTCTGAACAGCCCAGGTAATCACACAGCAAATCCAGTTTGCATTTCCACTTTGTATCAAGAAACAACCAGAAAGTCCCAGTACTAAGAGCAGAACCCCCCATCTATTGTCTATTCTGTCCTAAGTTTTTACTAGCCACTAAGTTTTCTAAGGCAACTCAAAACAAGAATTTCAAGTTCTTTACACCCAAGTGAGATGCAGTAGAGCTTGAAGCCAGGGTCTCCAATTCACAGTAAAAAGCACTCAGTACTTTGCTCAACAGAGCTTTGTAATCTGTCTCAATGGGAAAAAACACCAACTCAGCTCCTCCCCCAGGGGTGGTAAATGTGTTTGATGGAGGATGCACAGAGTCTCAAATGAACAGGTACAGGAGTCCCACGTCAGCACCTTCCCCCAAGAACACCAGGCTGCATCTGGGTGCTCCTGTGTGACATGTCACACGTTCAGACCACACAGCACTTCAGACAAGTACAGCAGCTCTCTCACAAGCTTTTTGGTACTGCATGACAAGAAACAGCATCTCATGGCACAGGTGCAACTGCTGGCTTAGAAACAAGCAATGTCCTACTCTGACGTGTGGGAAAAGGACAGAAAGCTGTGTCTGCCTCCACCTGCAGCCTTACAAATGTCTAAGGACAGATGACTTTATCTGTTCTGATGTTTGTGAGCCCTGCTGCTCCAATCCCTGCCCTTGCAGGCAGAGGTCACAGATCGCAAGAGAAACTGAAAATCCTCGCAGTCCAAGACAGAACCTGCCCAGGCACAGCTGACAGAACATCAGGCTGACAACACTCAGTGGACAGCAGCCAAAAGCAGCAGCCTTATACCTTACTCCTGAAGAGTGGCTTGGCTCCCGGCCCACAATATTCATTGTAGATGAGTTTGAACAGAAACAAGTGAAACAAGGTGATTAAGGAGGCCACACTGAACCAGAACAGGAAGGGTAAGCCTGGGTATTGCTTGGCCATGTGCTCCTCATGAGCCAGGATAGCTTTTAGGTGGAGTGTGTGTCTCAGGTCCTGCAGGTGGACCAGATCTGTTGATATATAAAGCAGTGGTGTGATGGGCTGAGTGACCATGACGGGGAAGGTGTGACCTCGTGCCTCCGAGGTGAGCTCCACAGGCTCGTTCATGCAGCCTGCCTCACATGCATACAGTCTCACTGGCTTGTCCTGGAACTTCACAGACACATGCAGGAAGGGCTTTCCTTCAGCATCCAGCAGAACAGCCAGATTGATCAAGTCCTTATTGTAATGGATCCCACGTAAGGAGTAGCTGTTATGAAGAACATCAGGGTCAGCCTGAAACTGAAGATGGTTTTCTGTGAACTGCAGACCCCCAAAGCTAAGCACCATTCCCTGCATGAGTCCGTGGACTCCAGCTGCCACAAGGCCCTTGCAGCCCCGTTTCTGCAGAGTCAGCTTCCACAGGTCTGAGAGCTGCAGGATCTGGGTGACACTGGTGAGCTTTGCTGGCCACAGGTTCTCGGCGTGCATGGTGGCGTGGCCACTGAAGCAATGGTCAGCGTAGTTCAGGCTGCCTTCCATCCTCTCTCTGTCCTCTGCACTGATGAGGGGGTCCAGCAGGGGGGCTGGCATGGTGGACAGCACGTAGTAGAGGGTCATGTTAACAGTCTCACTGGATGGGGTGTGTGCATCTGTGATCTTTCTCATTTCGATCCCTGGAACAAAAGAAAACGAGACATTACCCAGGAGGGAAAGGAGATCAACTGTGCACGTTGTCGTTTGATGCCCGGGTGTTCTTTAGAGCACCTAATAAACCTTTGCCCATAAAACACTGCAGTCAAATGTTTCCCTATATTTGTCTAAGGAGTCACTCTCTGCAACTTGGAGTTTGAAAGCCAAGCTCCCACTAAAGACAAAGCTACTTTGATATACAGATGCCTTGCTGGGCTGTCACCATGACCCTGCAAGAATAATCTGTCCAAGGAACATTTGTCTTTCTGCTGGCTATAAAATAGCAACTTCTACATTACTTGAGCAGCTACTTTTTTCTGTAAGACATTAAAATGTTAATTAAAAGCATCCTTGCAGGACAGACCTTAACTTCCATGCAGAAATCTGTCTTTTTACTGTCACTAAAGGTCACCTCTATTTACAACTGACAGTCTGGGCAAATCAGGGAAGGCATGGAAGGCAGCACACCCAGAGTTATGAATCCTTTGTGCAGTCAGTTGTCCTCCACTTCGTAAAGTACACTGAGTTCCAAACCAGGAACCCTGTTTTACCATCCCACCAGTAAGAGTGGAGCCTCTGGAAACCTTACAGCAACCAGGCCACTGAGCTTTCAGCCACCTTCTAAACCAACCCCATGTTGAGGCTGAGCATCACCCTCCTTACCTGAAATAAACAGGTCAGACCAGGTCTGCTGGTGCTCCTGCAAAAGATCTTCCACCCCCATCTGCATCACCTCCAGCATCTCTTTCTTGGCCGCCTCCCTCAGCCTGCTGAAGGTCTCCTCCAGCCTGGACACCTCCATGGGCTCCGAGGTGTAAACCACGGACAGCACGGTCTCGTCGAAGTGCGACTTGGGCGCGACCTGCACGCGGCTCACGAGCTTCTCGGCGGCCACCACGAGCAGCACCACCTTGGAGCTGCCGGGCACGGGGAGGCGGCCGGAGGAGAGCAGGAACTGCCGCTCCTCCACCTTCTCCAGGCTGCTGGCGAAGGGCGCGGCCGCGGGGGCCGAGGCCTCAAAGGCGGCCACTCGCTCGGTGGGGTTGGCGATGCGGACGCGCTGCAGGTAGAGATGCGGGCGGCTCCGGTGGGCCACCACCTCCTCCCGCACCGTCACGCAGTCCCCGGCGCCCGCCCCGGGCCCG
>WEIV01014895.1:0-18046 GCA_013390005.1 Calyptomena viridis | reverse complement strand
CCCCCGGTACCGGCACCGCCCAGCCCCGGGGATCCCCCGGTACCGGCACCGTCCAGCCCCGGGGATCCCCCGGTACCGGCACCGCCCAGCTCCGGGGATCCCCCGGTACCGGCACCGCCCAGCCCCGGGGATCCCCCGGTACCGGCACCGTCCAGCCCCGGGGATCCCCCGGTACCGGCACCGCCCAGCCCCGGGGATCCCCCGGTACCGGCACCGTCTAGACCCGGGGATCCGCGGTACCGGGACCCCCGGCCCCTGCCCCACTCCCAGTGCTGTATCCGCGGGTGTTCTCGGGCAGCTCCAGCCCAGGGTTGGTGTTCCCTGTCTCCCGCCCGGGTCACTGCACCGATGGAAAAGGCCTGGAGGGGGTTTCCGTAATTCCCGTGTCATTGAGTGCCGTTCCCACAGCAGGATGCGGGGGAGCGGGTTTTGTTCTATCAAACTGTTGCACCCTGTAACAAGCAGAGGAACAAACTTTCTGATGCGACTGAGATCTGCACAGGGAAGCTTTGTACCCAGTGCGGGGCTGGAAGGACAGAACAACAAACACAGTTTGAGCAAATCCTACAGAAACACTGAGCTCAAATGAAGTGTGAAATTCCCAACGAGGCTGAGCCGGTGAACCAGGTCCGTGAAGGAACCAGAGGACACACTTCCTTCATTTATTCCTGCACGTGAGCTGTTTGATTTTGAGGGGCGCTGGAACCCCAAAAGGGTGGGTGAGACCCCGTCCCTTCCCGGTGTCAGTGGGGCTGGTGTTGCCTCAGAAGCTTCGGTGTGTTTTGAGGCTGCTGTAAGAGTGGAGCTCTGAGCCTTCCAGTTTTTAGGAAGTTGCTGCTCCGCCTGGAGCACGTGTTGCACGTACTCGCTGGAACATCTGCACTGGCAGCTGGCTCTGTTTAAAAAGACAGGCAGCCTCAGCCAGCAAGCACAGAGCAGAGCAAACAGAAACAGGAGAAAATGTGCTTGCTGGGTTGGCATAGCTGCAAACAGAGCTGTCACACAGGGACAGTCTGGGTACAGTAGCATAAACAATGAGGCTTTCATGATTTCGAGTGTGCAAAACCGCTTTTGGTTTAGACTGGAGAGATTTAACATCATTAAAATGAGAAACTTGCAATTTTAAAACTCCATCTTGAGTCCCAGCTCTCAGTCTGAGGTCTGAAGGTAAAGGGCTGAACATCTTTGCTGTGGTTCCTGGTTTAAAGTGTTGAAGCTGCTACAGATTTATCAGGGCTTTGTCTGGGCCTGCAAAGTACTGAAGAAATCTAAAGTGAAAGTTATCTCCTTTTTTTCCTCTTTTTAATTTAATTTTATATTTATTTAGGGAAAGTGGCAGCTTTGCAAAAGCAAGAAAACCCAGCACTAGGCCACAGAGATAAATGTAAGACTTTAAGACGTGTACAGCCAGTGTAGGGAACAAAACCACTGCAGGTTTTGTGTTCACCAAGGAAATATAGGCAGCAACAGGTGGGAAGATGATATTTGACAAGGTTTCCAGTTTCCAGGGCTGTGCATAGCATTAAAATCCATTTCTAGCCTGCTTTTGGCACATAAATGCCCCTATCAGGCAGCTGCAGCCCAGCACCAGCCAGACAGTGACCCCTCTCCTCCTACACAATCACATTTGCTCGACTCCCGTTTCCTCCTCTGCAGCTCCACGCCCGGTGTCCCAGGGCCGGGATGCCCCGCACGCTGCCCGGCCCCGCACCACCAGGTAAAGCCGCTGCAGCTGCGGGACCAAACCCACGGGCTCCGCCGTGTCCCCTCGCTTCCCACACGGCCCCAGCGCTTCCTTCCCTCTCCCCGCCCGCCTCTTGCGGGGGCCGGGGCGGCCCGGGAGGAGGAGCCGCCTCCTCCCGCTTCCTCCGCCCGTCCCCGCCGGGCGGGTCTGGTGCGTGGCACAGCTCCGGCAGCCCCGGAGCTTTCTGGAGCCGCCCGGTGCGTCCCGCACGCATCGCCNTGGACGGGCACAGCCGCCGCGGTGCCACCGCTGTCCCCCGCGCCCCGGTCCCGGTCACAGCCCCCGCACTGGTGCCCACGGCAGAGCCCGAGCCCCTGGGCGGCACCTCGAGCCTCCTGCCGGGTGCTGAGGCAGCTCAGAGCCGTGAGAGACCACCCTGCACACCAGTTCATCCCAGTAAAGGACCCACAGAGCCGTGGGTGGCATCGTCACTGGGTCCGCCCTCCCTGCTGTTGAACTTTAGCCGTTCAAGGATGGGGTAGCAGAGAGTGTCTGATCCCAGGCTGGGCACGCTGTGACTCGGGATCCGGGATGCTCCTGAAATATCATCAGTCCCTAAACAGTTGGTAGGAGCTCTGGAGTAGTTGGTACAACAGCAGAGGATTAGGGCAGCTACAGCACTGACAAAGAGGTTCACACACTGTCACTCTGCCAAGAAGTTTGGATAATTATCTCTGTCTTCATTAGAGAAGTGGCAATTAGGAGGAGATTTAATCTTGTTACCTAGAATATTTCCCTTCACAGTGTGATTCTGATATAATTACCTTTACTATACATATATTACTTAATACAGTTACTGTGTATCTGTGGGAGTGCTGGGAGTTCTTTTAGCTGTAGTGGCATCACTGAAACAAAGAATTTCTCTGTGCTATTCTGCCTTCCTTACACATCCCAGATCTTCCAGGTTTTTAGTAAGGTTTTAGAGTGCACTGGAGATATAAAACTGAGTGCTGGGAAAGAATGTTGGTTATGGTTATGTTATGGTATGTTGGTTAGGAAGAGGGATTTAGAACTAACTTCTTTCTGAACCCATCACTTCTGACAAGTCTCAAAGTAAAAATGCCTCACCTTTGCTCTGCCTCAGCTTCCCCAGAATGATGTGAGAATAATGATACCTGCCTTCTCTTTTGTGTGTTCTTTTAGAGCTCAGCAAAAGCTCTAAGCATAGTTATTTGTAGATAATTGAATACTTAAAACCACTGTTGTAAATTAATACAGAGATTATATTATCCACTATCCACTATTAAATTGTGCACAGATTTTTTTCTATTAATGATATTTTCTTGGACCCTGTCTTAACAGTGGCACAGTAAGATTTCCCAAAGCACAGCCTAGGGATAAATTCATTCCTTGTCCTAAAATGCAGCTGCAGCTGTGCTTTCCCTGTGGACTCAGGGCTGAAGTAAATAACTTTAAATTTTTGTTTTGTTACTGAACTCATCTTGACACAGATTTTTATTCTTTATAAAAACTCACAAGTTTATCCAATCATTCACTGTGATCTTGATATCAAAATTCCTGTTCTGTACTGTCCGTACAGGATCCTTTTCATCTATAGAGCTCTGAAACCCTCACAAAAGTGATAAATGTCCTCTATTATTGTTCCACATATGGAAGAACAGAGGGATAGCAGGATTGGCTCCTTGTTGCATGGCAGAGCTGGCAGTACAGTCCAGCTCCCCTGGTTCTGAGTCCAGTGCTTGCTTTGTTGACCACCCTGTGTTTGTATTTTGCAGCCATACCATTATTAAATGTATTCATACAATTCCTGGTTGTCAGCACGGCCCAGGGAGCCTTTGGGCCCAGGAGGCCCAGCTTAGCAAAACAGGCTTCCATTTCTACATGTGGAAAGTGATTGTGACATGGGAAATAGGGAAGCATCAGTCTGGTTTAGGAAGTTTTAAAAAGCCTGCATGTGATACTGAAAGTAAAAGGCTTTACTGCTCTGTCCATGGAAGTATCCATAAGCTACACCAGTGCTGAGCAAAATCTTTGGGAAAGAGAAAAAAGGGTTAAAGGAGAAGGAGTGGAGGCAGCATAGCTCAGCCCAAGCTGAAGGAATGTCTCTTGGGATGGAAAGATCTCGCTACTGCACAGGGTTCTCAGAGCAGAGACTGAGCTTAGTGTCTCGGAGTCCTACCCCCACAGACCAGGAATGGGCAGGGAATCTGTAACCTGGAATTCTGCTGGGGATGATAGTTGTCTCTGTGCTGGTTTTTCATGCTCCTCAGAGTTCACAAACTGCATGGTGGGACCTTTTCTGCCTTAGAAACAGGGCACAGCTTCCTGTTCATCCCTTCAGTCCTGCCCAGAAAGTGCTGGCAGTCAGATCATAAACAGTGAGTGGCTTCCTTGGGGTGGTGGCATGTGATGAAAATTAGTGATTTATTGAATGTGAGATGTCTGAGATTTTGGGCTGAAATAATTGCATAGCAGTCAGGATCCTTCCTTTCCTTCTTTTATCATTATCATATGCTTTCTCCTCCCAGGTACTAAAATTTGAGTTTTGGCTTTACATTCCTCTCTGTTTGCCCCCCCTTCCTTGGCAGTATGATCCTCACCTTCTCAGGAGCCGTGAGCTCAGAGCTCTCACAGAGCTGCCATGGTTTTCTGCATGACTAGAAACTGTAATGGCTTTAACATATTCCCTGAGGACATACATATTTTACTCATTTGTTTGCACCCTCTGACTGGACAGGACACAAGGAACTGGAGTGTGCTGGAGGATTGGGAATGCACTTCACGTGTCTAAATATCTGCCTTTAAAAACTACACCAGTGCAGGATTCCTATTCTTTTATTTATTCTCTTTGTGAGCATGTCTAACAAAAAACAGTTAGAGCTGACCTGTTGGCTGTTGTCTCTTCTCTCTTTTTATTTTGATGCAGGTAAAAGATTTTGGGAATTTCTGTGAGAATATCCTCTTTCTTCCTAACTTGGAGTCTTACACTTATTTTTCATTTTTCCTGCCTTTGTCAGGTCCATCTGTAACTCCAGCTCCTAAATCCTTCCTCTCTAAGACCAGAGTATCAGTTTGGGTACACTAGGAAGATACATCTGGTACATCCATTGAAAAAAATCATTGTTCCAAAAAGAGCCTGCTCAGGCCAAGAAAATGTGCTTGCAGTTATTCCTGGTATTTTCTGATGTTTAAATCGGATGGCCAGGATTTGCATTTAAGCACTGTTGCCAAAGCCTATACAAATTCTTACTTCAGCAAAACTGTTAAGGTGAAGTATAGAGTTTCATCATTGCAATGAGGAAACCAGAACTCCCCCATAAAAAATCATATTCCAGTGGTACCACACAGAAACTTCTGAAAGAGAACTTCAGATTTAGCTTTGTCATTTTTAAGGGGCTGGAAATGAAAGGCAAGTTTGGGAGGGGAATGTAAATGAAAGTTGCAGCACAATTAAATTCACATTGAATATGTATGAAAAACTCCGGAAAATACCTCAGGAATGCAGTAGAAAAATTGAGCAGCCAGAGAGAGGGAATAATAACATTCAGATTAATTTTGGTTTTCCCTATAGCCAGTCAATGCAGAGTGACAAAAAAGCAGCTCTGTGGGGATCTAGGAGCCAAAACTGCACTAAATGGATGGCTTCCAAATGGGAATTTTGTAGTAGTTCTATTTTTTATCTTCAAGTTTAATTTCCTTCTTACTCTGTGTGAGAGAAGAGAATTGCAGCTTTCACTAGGAGGGAAAAAACCTACTTAGCACATTTTATTTTATTTTTGTAGCTCATAACTCAGGCAGTGAAATTGTATCTTTCCATAATCTCTCATTTTATACCCAGGATCAAGTTAGGTGGGGAAACAACACAAGCTGAATATGTCTCTTGTGCTTTTCCCTGTGTGCAGAAAACCTGCTGGTTCTGACTGTTGCCACCAAGCAAACGGAGGGGTTCCAGCGCTTCAGGAGATCAGCCCAGTTCTTCAACTACAAAGTCCAGGTGATGTTCAGCAGCTTTCGTGGGGGTTGGTCAAAGGGAATTTTGAATTTTGGAAAGGATAAGACTGGGCCACAGAGTGATTAAATAAATGCTCAAGAGAGGACACAGCTTGCTGCAAAATACCACGACTGGGACATTTCTGCAGCAGTCTCTTATTCCATCCTGAGCGTTGGCTTGGGATGAGATCCATAACTCCTGCTCAAGGGAGCCCCATGGCACTTTTCCATTTCACTGCCAAAACACATGGTACAGACTGTGCTTCTGTCCCTGTGGCTGAGAGTGCTTTGTTACTGTGCTACATGTTACTGAGCCCAGAGACTGGATCAAAAGCTAGTGTATATATATATACACACATATATATATATCTAGTCCATCTGTCCTGGGGCTGTTGTTTTTGCTGGGACAGTGCCCTGTTCAGGTGACCCTGTGCCTGTCCTGTGTAGGTGCTGGGGCTGGATGAGGAGTGGCAGGGTGGAGATGACCAGAATCCAGCTGGAGGTGGGCAGAAGGTCCGTCTCCTGAAATCAGCTCTGAAGCAGTATGTGGGCAAGGAGGACTTGATCATCCTTTTCATAGACAGGTAATGGTTGGAAAGAACTTGCCATGAACTAATTGTTAAGGCTGTTTGGACAGGCTTTCACTGAGAAGAAATGAACTGTGAAGTAGATTGCTTTTGAAAAGTGTGTCCAGACCTCTGTTTTTTTCTCCCTGAATTCTCTGTAGTTGCCTGAGAATCACTTAGAGCTGCACCCGTGGCACTTGGGAAGGTCTGATCAGAACAGGCTGGTTCCAACTCTTGTGTGAAGTTGATAGTGTTGTGCCTGATCCTGCCACAGTGGAATTTGGCTGCCTCTGTCTGCAGAGAATGAGCAGACAATTCCTCTGGAACTAGGCAGGCCTTTCTTACCAGAATTATTTGTTTTATAAGGTGAGGTAGGCTGCAGCACAATCCTGAGAGCCAAGAATTGTCTGCCAGAGAAGAGGGAAAAGGATAGTTTGGAGTCTCAGGGTCTTTTTGTATTCCCACCATATGAATAAGACTCTGCTTTAATTAGCTGTAGTTACTTTACAAAAAATGTAATACTGTGAAACAGAGCTAAAAGAAAGGAATTCCCACAGAATTGGCTGTTTCTAGAAACTTTTCTCACTGACATGTTTTTCTGACTCCATTCCTCTTTGTCCCTCTTTATCTGTCTCTTTCTCTAGCTATGATGTGCTCTTTGCTTCGGGCCCCACAGAACTGCTGAAGAAATTCAAACAAGCCAAGAGCAAGGTGGTCTTCTCAGCAGAGAACTACATCTATCCTGACAGAAAGTTGGAAGCCAAGTATCCTCAGGTGCGAGATGGAAAGCGCTTCCTGGGCTCTGGAGGTGAGACACAGCTGCTGTACCTGCAGCAACACAGGGTGTAGGGAGACTTCGTGTGAAAGAAGTGAGAGTATGTGTATACAGGAGTTATTCCATTTTTTGGTTGCCTGGGTTGAAATACCTCTTCAAAATTATTCCCACAGGCTTTATAGGTTATGCTCCAAACCTGAAGAAGCTTGTGGAGGAGTGGAATGGACAGGATGATGACAGTGACCAGCTCTTCTATACACATATATTCTTGGATCCAGAAAAAAGAGTAGGTGTATCTAGATTTTGGGATTCTGAAAATTTGCATTCTAGCCAGTACCCTCGTGTTCTGGTATTAGCAGTATTTATCTTTAGGTTTAAAATACAAATGGGAAAAGAGATGACTTGAAATTTCCATGACTGGATGGTCATATCAATGTCTGCAATGTTGGTGTTTAAAGCCATTGAATGTGGCAGAACTAACCAGCCTCCTCCCAGGGGATGTGAATTTTAAGTGCAGTGCTGGCTTAGAGACATCCAGCCTAGCACTGAAGTACATTTTAGGTAAATGCCATATAATATCCTGGAAGCATCCAGAAGCCTGGAAAGGAACCCTGGAAGCAGCACTGCCATTCCAGCACCATGGGTGGTGCACTGCCTGAAGCACCCAGCCCTCAGGTCATTCTGGTTCTTCTGTCCCTGCCCAGTTGTGCATTACACAGGCCTGTCCTTGGGGACACCAAAAATGCACAGGAACTAAGAACTCAAACTGTAACAGGAATTTACAATTGAGAGGAAACATTTGTATTGGGGAACTGCTTTCAAACCCGTTAGAGAAAGAGTTGCAGTTTTTTACCACAAGGGCTGGTAGAAAATTCAGAACAGCTGGACTATTTTAGTTCCCCAAATCTGAGTATGGCCTGTGATAATTTCACATGAACAATGAACAGTTCCTTTAATGTTCTCATCTGCAGTTCTGGCCCTGTGCCATGCAAGGGCTGAGTAATTCCCCTGACTTGGCACTCAGACAGTGGATGTTAGCACCCTGCTGTCCTTTCCAGTAATCAGTCTTACTAGATGCCTGCAGGGACATGGATCTCTGGTAAGTCAGAGCTGCATTTTAGTCCAACCCTGTCAGAGTGTGACTTGCAGCAGGGGACAAACCCAAAGATTGCACAAGCAGGCCTTGCACCCTGCTGTGCTCTGGTTTGATACTGGTACCTGGGGCAGTGCTTGGGGTAACACTTGCCCTGGGGATAGATGGCAAGAAAGTGTCTCCACAGCAGATCATTTTGCTATTTTGGTATTCCTGAGTGTTATCCATGGGGTTTATATGGCTGTGTGCAAATGTACTTCGTTCATATGCTGAAGATTTATTGACACATCCACAGCAGCTTCAAAATAATTTTTTGCATGGTTTTGCCTAATAGAATATATTCGAATTGTTTTAGAAAATGGTAAATTGTCCCAGATTCGAGTGAAAATGATTATCTGGAAGTGTTTTAGGGTTCAGAACTTGGAGGGTTTGCAAATGATTATAGGAATGGGATATATCTTCACTCAGCTTGTAAAGAACAGATGCCCCTCTGTGTTCTAATTAAGGTTATTTATTTCATTCTTTTAAAGGAAAGTATCAACATCAGTCTAGATCAAAGAAGCCGAATCTTCCAAAACCTAAATGGAGCATTAGGTGAGATGGAAGTAGGAAGCTCATTTCTCCTTGGAATGCAACTCCATGTTGATACCAGAAATAAAGTTGTGGCTGAAGGGATTGTATTTCAGAAATGCCTGTCCCTGCAGAATAAGCTTCAGTAAAAGTCTCTGCCAGAGTTCTGGGATTTGTTTGCAATTCCACTGCGACCAGCTAGGTTCTCATTGCAATTCCTGCTCCATTCAGGGGATGCAGGTCAGGTTTTTCATCTTACACCTCCTTACCCTTTGATCTCCAGTCATGTCAGATTGAATTAGCCTTGGGGATTGAAACTGGGAGGGACTTCCAGTGCAAGTAATAACACAAAGCCCTGCCCAGGGCTTGCCTGTCTTTCTGCTTCAGAACCAGGCTGGAATGCCAGGGGAGGTGAGAAGCAGCACTCACTGATTGTAATGCAAAGATGCACCACTGTTCAACTTCCCAGCCATCCTCCTGTTACCTCAGGATCACTCTGAACAGTATTTTTCTTCTTTCTAGATATGGTCTATAGCCCTTGAATTACTTGTGTACAGTTATCCATGTCCATGCATTCATCTCTCAGCAGTTTCTCAGTAGAAATGAGGGATTGTGCTGCTAATTATCAATAACAGCATTTATATGCTGTCAATGTCATTTCCAGATGAGATTGTTATGAAGTTTGAAAACTCACGAGTGAGAGCAAGAAACTTGTTATATGACACTCTGCCTGTGGTGATTCATGGAAATGGACCCACCAAGGTAAGTGGATGTCCTGAGAGAAAGATTTCATCTGTGTTTGTAGCAAATTGACACTTTCGGCTCAATGGATCAGGTCTTCACATATATGGACTTTCCCTTTGTGCATTTGTATTGAGGAACAATAAATGATCCAGGTCCATAGCAGCAAGAGGGGTCTGGTTCAAAGACCCATGTGTAATTGGACCCTCAGGCTGTCATGCTTTTCAGATTCTTTAGTTCACAGAGAAGGTAAATGAAGTTGAAATGTGATCTTCCAGTGGGGGTGCACACAAAGGAACTCCCCTGCCCTGTAATGCATAATATGACAAATTGCCTTTTGCAGCTGCAGCTGAACTACCTGGGAAACTACATTCCTCAAGTATGGACATTTGAGACTGGCTGCACTGTGTGTGATGAAGGTCTGCGAAGCCTCACGGGGTTTAAGGTAAGGCTGATGTGTCTATTCAAACTCTGAAGACAAGTCTTGCAATGAGATTTTATGTGTCTGATGCAGAACACGAACCACCACTTCTCTCCTCTTCTCTCTGAATGCAGGATGAGGCATTGCCAATGATTCTGATTGGCATTTTCATTGAGCAGCCCACACCATTCCTCTCCCAGTTTTTCTTGCGGCTTCGTAACCTTCACTATCCAAAGCAAAGAATCCAACTCTTCATTCACAACAATGTAAGTGAAAATGGCCTGTGATAACCTTAGCCTCTACCCTGGGCATCTTTGCAACCTTGGGGTAGACTTCCAGCCTCTCTATTCCCAGTACTTATCTGCAGTGGCACCTATAAGATAGCTCCATCCAGCTGTAAAGATGTGGAAGTGGGAAGAGCTGTTGCCCATCTGGTTTGGCATTTTCAAGAACAGGAGGCTGAACAGCCTAGGATGAGCCCATCTTACCTGTTTTTCCTTATTTTTGGCATAGGAAGAACATCACTTGATGGAGGTGGACTCTTTTGTAGAAGAGCATGGCAAAGAATATCTCACTGTCAAAGTGATCGGGCCAGATGATGAGGTGGAGAATGCTGAGGCACGGAGCTTGGGCATGTAAGTGAAGGGCTGGCAGAGTCAGCTCCTGTCCCAACTAAAATACCTGCTTTTTCTGAGGATCATCCCTGTCAAATGATTCCTTCTCTTTTTCCAGCCATCCTTTATTTTCAGTTTTTCTAGCATTAACTCCCATGCCCTTTTATATTGGGAAAAAATCAGCTTTGATACAAGCTCCATTTCTCCAGTTTCAAAAACTAAGTTCTCACTGGTCCTTTGCTCTGGCAGAAAGATTACCCTGTACCTCCCACCCTCACCTATATGCCCAGCCATAATCACAAGGAATATGAACCTGTATCTCTGTAGTTGTAAAAGTAAGAGCTAGTGGGAGAATACCTTCCTGTCTGTGATCAGGAAGTGTTTGAGCTCTGGTGTGGATTTGGGCCAACTGTAAATGGAAACCTTTTCAGTTTGTGGTGAGGAAACAGTTTGCTAATATCAGTTTTGGCTGTGTCTCAGCTATGTCTCTGCTATTGGATACTGAGTCTGATGTGCTTGTACTATGTTGGCCCTCTGTTACATTAAACCAAACTTTTCTGAACACCCAGAAGACATTTAGACTACAAGGTGAAGGAATTCCTGGTGTTCTGTCCCTTGTCTTACTCTGTTTTAGGAGGATTTTGGTGTGACTTTTCTTTTCTCTGGCTGCAGGGATTTGTGCAGGAAGGATCCTGACTGTGACTATTACTTCAGCCTGGATGCTGAGGTAGTTCTGAAGAACACAGAGACTCTCAAGATCCTGATCGAACAGAACAAGTGAGTTCTTTGGTCTGAGCAGTCCTTCCTGGTCATCTCACGTGAGGAATACAATGAGCTCTTTTGTCACTGAGATGTGTAGGGCACTAGGAGAATTGTGTGAGAGATGGAATGTTAGACAAACACCTCTTAGGTGTTTTTTTTTACACTGTAGTTGTCATCCCTGGATTTTAGTCAGGGGACTTAAATCATCCTTCATTTTTATTTTATATAGTCAGTAGAACAAATCAGGTTCTTGAGACCTGGTGCAGGGTGCAATCAGAGAGGAGATTTGGACCATATTTGCCCTTTTTTTCTGTGGAATTTCATTCCAACGGACTTAACAGCAACTCTGTAAGTGATGGACAATATAGCTCTTACAGTCCTGTGGTTCGTAAATAATTATTTCCTTTTCTTCCTGTGGTAACATGCTGTCCTGCAATTCCTTTTCCATGCTGCCAGGATGGTGATTGCCCCCCTGGTAAGCCGTCATGAGAAGCTGTGGTCCAATTTCTGGGGAGCACTGAGCCCTGATGGATACTATGCCCGCTCGGAGGATTATGTGGATATTGTTCAAAGGCGCCGGGTGTGAGTATGCAAAGAGAGCTTTTCACTGATATAATCCCTCAGATGTAAAGCTGCATTGCTGCAGCACATGATCATCAAACTGTCAAAGAACTAGGGAGCACAACTGTCTTTGTGTAGAGGAAAGAAGTCTCTGCACTCATTTGGAAGCTGCTCTATGTTCTCCCCTGAGCAGAGACAATGAGATTTCTTATGATCAGAGTAAAGGTTTGGGAGTCCTGACTCTGCTGAAATCACTTCATTTTATTCATGTCATGTTTTCCCACCTATGGATTACAGTTAGTGTGATCCCTAAAATCCTGTAAAGCGCTGTTTAATCTCTGTCAGATAAATCTTCATGAAATGCCAGGTGATCCTCGAATGGAAGGTTCACAAAATAGAATTGTTGGTTCATTCATATTCTTGAAGGGCCCTCTTTTTTATGTGCCATTATATGTGCAATAAATGCTGGAAATCATCTTATGCACTTTTGGCAGCTTCAGTTTCTTTAAATCACTGGAAAAAATATGTTGATCTCTCTGGGAAGAGGTTCAAACCATTAATTATGTCCCAAATGAAATCACACAGTAGCAATTAATTGCTTTCACAGTGGACTAGCATTTGTGCAGCTTAAAAGCTCTGGACAATATGAGCAATTTTTTTCTGGAATGACAATCCCTGTTGGTATGGTTTCTCCCTACTCTTCTGAGCTGGCTCATTTAGGCAAGCCTGGCTGATGCTGCAGTGCTGTCTGCCATCCTGTCAAGTCCAGCAGATTCTGTCTTAGTGGTATTTCAAGTCTTGCACTCCTTTCCCTGTGTTTCAGTGGACTTTGGAATGTTCCCTACATCAGCAGCGTGTACATGGTTAAAGCCAAGGCTCTGCGCTCGGAGCTTGACCAGGGAGATCTTTTCCAGGGTGGCAAGCTGGATGCTGACATGGCTTTCTGCCACAACGTTCGGAATCAGGTCAGTCCAGGCTGGCAGGGAGAGCTACGTGCCAAGGTGGAGGGTACAAGATTAAGGAGTTTTAAGGCATTCAGCTCTGCCGGGGCAGGGGACAGGGTGAACTGGCACTAGTCAGTACTGGGCAGACTTTGGAACACTGTGGGATTTCTGTCTTGCCATGAAACCACATGAAGCCAGGGAACACTAAATGTGGATAATGTTTTTGTTCCTGGGCCCATTAAGGGCTGCTCTCAATGGAAATGACAGGGTAAGAAGGAAGACCCTAATCTCACAGCAGCTGCTCTGCCTCCAGCCCTGGCTGACAGGAGACAGAATTACTGTCTCTGGCTATAACCTTTCAGAGCTCCTCATATCCAGGGTGGAAAACCACAGGAGAAAGAATGAGTAAATGAACAGCTTGGAGAACTGTCACTACTTATATATCATGTTGGCTCACAGAAAAGTGAGGCCTTGACTGTTTCCCTCTGCCCTGCAGGGAGTCTTTATGTACCTGACAAACCGGCACCAGTTCGGACACATACTGTCCCTGGAGAATTACCAGACAACTCACCTCCACAATGACCTCTGGCAAATATTCAGCAATCCTGAGGTGAGATAACCTGCATGTTTAGTGTGGCATGGGAATATCTGATGATTGGCTTCACCAGTATGGGAATAGCATTGTAATAACAATGTCTCTCAGGTGGGATGAGGAGCACAGTCGCAGAATTTAAAGAGAGGGCGTTTGTGGGATTCATGACATATGGATCTTCAAAGCCTGTGAATAGTGCATGAGTGCCTGGCCTTTCATTGCCTCTTTAAGCAGGCCCCACAGAAATGACTGGTTTGCTTATCTTTTAACTGCAGGACTGGAGAGAAAAGTACATCCATGAAAACTACACAGCAGCTCTGAAAGGGAAATTAGTAGAAGTGGTAAGAAGACATCACTTTTATCTGTCAGAATGGGAGGTCAACGTCAGAACAATGCATGTATTGTCATTCTCAGGAATAAGCAGTTCAGCACAGGAAACATAACCTTGAAAGTATTTTTAGAGGCAAATCATTCTACTAGAAGTACATCTCCAGCTCTCTTATGTGAAAGTGGGGCTTTCACATCAGAAGAGAAATTTCTATCCTCAATATTTTAGTTTCTCTCCACTTGAACTGGCTCAGTCTGCACTCACTTTAGCCTTACTCCTTTTGCCTCAAGCACCTGTCCTTGTTTCTGCTGTTCTCACCTGTCTGCTTTCTGCAGCCCTGCCCAGATGTTTACTGGTTCCCCATATTCACTGACGCTGCCTGTGATGAGCTGGTGGAAGAAATGGAACATTATGGCCAGTGGTCCACAGGTGACAACACAGTAAGTAAAGCAGGATCTCTTTGAGTTCTGGGTCGCACTGTTATCTGTGCATGTTTGGTGGCAGCAGTGCATCCTGTGGGAAGGCATTAGATCCCACAGTTACACCAAGAAACTGGAGACAATATTCTAATTATGTTCTTAGATGTGAATCAATTTTTGAGTCCTCTTTAGTGTACTGTGAAGCTACAGTGTTCAGCCTTTCTGATGGTGATATTATTTCCCTCAGGTTTTAATTATTGTTTGAAATCAGTTTTCCATCCTGCAAATTTTGATAAACAAACATCATATTTGCTTGTAGTTACCAGAACAAGTGCATTTCATTCCTGAATTCCAAGGTTCCCATCCCTTTGGGTATTTCTGTGATTCCATTTCAGGACAGCAGAATACAAGGAGGATATGAGAATGTCCCAACTATTGACATTCACATGAACCAAATTGGCTTTGAGAGAGAATGGTATAAGTTTCTTCTGGACTATATTGCACCCATCACAGAGAAACTGTACCCAGGATACTACACCAAGGTAGGTGCACCTGAGCATCAAAACTTGTGGTCAGCTCTACACCCCTTCCAGCTGCAGCTTTGTGCAAAGACTGCTAGAATCTTCTAGCAACACATAAACTATTTCCCAGTGTGGAAAAACTGGTCCAAATACTGCAATTTCCCAATGCCTGATGGCTGCCTTTCTCCCTGAGCAGTGGGATGCAATTTCAGTGTCACAGCCTGCTCTGCAGCCACAGACCACTACAGGCCTGTAAGAGAGTGCACTTTGTTCTTCTCTCCTCAGACTCAGTTTGAACTGGCCTTTGTGGTGCGGTACAAACCTGACGAGCAGCCCTCCCTGGTGCCCCACCACGACGCCTCCACCTTCACCATCAACATTGCCCTGAACCGAGTCGGGATAGACTATGAGGTGAGTGCCAGTGGGTCAGGAATGCAGCACAGCCTCTGCAGCACTCCAGGCAGCTGAAAACCCTTCCCTTATCCACACCTGGCTTCTTCACACTAAGAGTTGCGATTTAGAACTGGGCTGGGGTAGGAAGGAGATTTCTGAATGCATCAGAACACAGGGGATTCCCCAAGCACCTTCTCACCTTTTCAGAAGGGCTGCCAGGAGACAGAGGACTTTTCCCTGGGGTGTTTTTCCTGGGCTGACATGTCTCTTGTGTTCCCATCAGGGAGGAGGCTGCCGGTTCCTGCGCTACAACTGCTCCATCCGAGCCCCACGGAAAGGGTGGACCCTTATGCATCCAGGACGCCTGACCCACTACCACGAAGGTCTTCCAACCACCAAAGGAACCCGTTACATCGCAGTGTCCTTTCTTGACCCCTAGAGCCATGCTTCCCAGGAAGGACCTTTCCCTGGCCCTGCTCACTGCTGACTTTGAGTGGAAACAGGGAATGCTGCTGAGAGTTTCTAAGGCATTGTTCAAAGCTATTTGGATATTGACTCTTAATGATACTTTAAGACTCCACTACTGGAAGATCTCCCTCTCTGACACTGCAGGTAATATCTAGGAATATTGCTGTAGAATTCCAAAGGAGATTTTGTGCCTTCATTTTTGATTCTGCTCCTCATCCGCTGTTTCTCGGAAGTGCCATTTACTTGAACCTTCTTCACTGATTGGTTGGCTTTAAAAAATGCTTTCTTGGACTGGAAATCCAGCTTTTTGGAGGCAAGTCACAAACTGAAAGTTCGGTTTCATCCACAGCATATATGGGACTGGATGTTAGACAATAATTTCTGCACTATTCCAAATATAAATCGATCAGGGAGCTGACTCCAGCAGTCATAACAGTTAAAGGTCATACCAGATGAAACTCAGTAGGAAGAGCCTGAAGATCATCTGACTGCTTACCTCTTTGCAGTCCTTGCAAGCCTATCACAAAATTCAAAGCAGAGCAGTGGCAATATAGGTGCTTCTGGTTAGCTAAAGGAAGGTCCTCTGATGATGCTTTACCTCTGGGATTAGACTGAAGAGATAAAAGCCGACCTACCTTCTATTCCTGCAGCTAAGAGCAGCAGGAATACCCACACAAATTGAGACCACCTCAGTCTGTGTAGATTAAACCTAAGAAAGGGAAGGCTGGGAACAACTACATCAGTCGGAAGGGCTTCATTGCAGAATTCTCTCTCTGTTCTATACCTTGTTAAGATTGTCAAAACCTCTGATCAGTCTCTGGATAACAACCCAGAGGTCCCAGTGGTCTTTGGTGGCCTCATTCCAATTGTCAGGGATTGTTCTGATCATTTTCTTTGATGGCCCATTCACATTAGATGTAAAGAGCTGTTCTCTGGTTCTTAGGGGAAATAATTATACAGTGTTTCTATTATTTGAAGTTGCAAACCAAAACACTCCTCTGCAGCCACTTCTCCAGTGGGGTCGAGGCTCATAGAAATGAATGGTTGGGAAATGCTGAGAGATGGTGGTGAACTCGTAGGTGTAAAAATCTGTCTGGATTAGACCCGGGGTTAGAGATAGAAGGGGGAGAGACCTTTCCTGCCTGTGCCTGTGAGATACCTGCACTGCTTATGCTCTAGGTCTGCTGGACAAGTGTGTTTCACACCAGCAAATTCACATCATGATTGTCCTTAAGGAAAACAAATTAGCTTTCTCTTCGCTGTGTGTGTCTCCAGCTTCTGCTGCCTGATCCTCTGGGAGAGGTCACATCAATGTGGGCAGAACAGCTGTAGACGTGTAAGTTCTGGTAGGGAACTGTGTGCAATTGGAATGTACTTGAGGAAGGTGACACAGAGCTTTTCCCACCACTTTCCATGAGCTTTTTGGTCTATTTCGAGTCCACACACTCACATGTGCCCAAGGGAGAAAAATCCAGGCAGGGCCAATCTTTTGAGGAGTAAAACTGTAATAAAACCTGTTAGGTGAAATCCAGAGCTGCCTGTTACCAAACGAAGGGATTGATACGCCAATTGTTGAGATGTCCAAAATGTGTATTATGTATTTATTCAGCAGTTGTTGATGTTTGTTTGGGTTATTTTTTCACTTATTTTGTTGTGTCTTTCCTCGGGCCGGTTCCGTGATCGGAGTTAACGAGCTGTACGGTTTGAGCCGGGGGGACTCGCATTAAACCCTTTCCCGTGTCACCCTCACTGGGGTCGGTTGTGTTCCTGAGGGGGGGCCGGGGCCGCCGCCCGCCATGAGGGCCCGAACTACAGCTCCCAGCGTGCCCCGCGGCACGCCCCCTCGCTCTCGTACGGGCTCCCTCCGCAAGGCCGAATGGGAGTTGGAGTCCGAAGGAGTGGCGCCGCCTGTCGGCCGCGGCGAGCAACGCGCGGGGCACCGCCGCTCTCCGGGCCCTGTCCGCCGGGATCTGTCGACGCCCGCGGGTTTCCCCTTTGGCACTACACAGCCCCGGGTCTCCTGTGCATTGACAGTGAGCTGTCGGCACCCGACCCAACTGGCATGGGGAGACTGGTGCGTTTCCGATCCTGTTTGCCATCGGAGGTGCCTCATGATTACGCAGAGGCAGCAGCTCGATGCAAAGCGATCCAAAGGACGCATTATATCCTACTGGGGGGCGGCGGGAACAGCAAAAGGCCCTCCTGCTGTGCGCCGCATCCCCTCACCGAGTGTTTCCTCAGTCTCCAGTTCCACCGCCACCGCGCCTCCCCTTTCTCCGCCGCATTCCCTGGGGAGGGCGGCGCTGGACCAGTCTTTGTACACCTGCCACACTCCGTGGCGCTGTCAACAGGCAGCCCAGCTCGGAGTTGCTCCTCCCGCAGCCCGCCCTCCCCGCGCCGTGTGCTGCAGGCAGCACCCAATGGGGCAGCGGCCGCAGTGTTTCCAAACACGGCACTCCCTGCGCGCTCCCGCCCCCGCGGAGCGGTGGAGCGAGTTCCTCCGCAAGAGGCCGCAGCCGCCAGTGCTGCCCGGGAGCGGGGCGGAGCCTCTGGGTGCCCTGGGGCGGCGCCGCCGCAGCTCCC
>WEIV01014893.1:2593-33593 GCA_013390005.1 Calyptomena viridis | reverse complement strand
TTCTTCCTTGTGTTGCTCTAAATTTAGTTTTCGGATGATGGTGTGTATTGGATAAATGAGGAATGGTTGTACATGTCCAGGGTCTTGTTTTAAAACATCAGATGGAGTAATGGTACCCAGATGAAAACTAAAAGGACTTTATTGTGATTGTTTGAGCATTTTCTTTTGAATGGAAGATTTTCTAAGCCCATCAGCACTCATGAGCAGCAAGAGAAAATTATCAAATGACAATGTATGCTCAGTAAAACAGCTGCTCTTGCTATAGCCATGAGTTAAAGTCTGTTTTACTGAAAAATTTCATTGGAGTCAACTGAAATTTTGCCTGAGTAAGGTGCTCAAGATTTTTCAAGTAACTTTACAGTTACTCAACATGGAGAATTGGGAATCACGTAACATTCCTGACACAATATTATGTTTCCATTCTTGCTGCATGAACATACTTATCTGAAGATTAAGTAGATTTTGCACTTGCAAAAGTGCATGCTCATGCTGAAGGCAGACAAAGACCTTAGAGCTGTTGTGTTATTGGAACTTCAGTTATTTATTCAACTGTCCACCATGGCAGGAGCTTTTCTGCTAAATATGTAATTCCCCACTTTTTTCCTTAAACAAGAGAACCAAAGGGTGAAAGGGTTGAAGATTAAAATGTAAACAGTGAAATTTATTATAATTACAAGAGTGTTTCAAATTATTTCCTTAAACTGCAACATAATTTACCTCTAGTCAAGGTCTCTATTGGTGGTGAAAGAGGAAACTGCTTGACCTTGGGGTGACCTCTGGCCCCCGGGGGTCAGCGCCCGAGGAATGTGCAGATGTCACGGTTCATAAGCAAGGACAGAAACTCTCAGGTTTCCCAGGCAGAGAGGCGCCAGTTCAGGGATGGGGCCGACGTGCACCTCCCTTTGAACTAGCCACTCATACCTGCAATCACATTGAAAGCAAGCATGCTCTGGGCTGGAGATGGGAAAGGTCCAGGGCTGCCCAGGATGGAGGCTTGAGCCAGCAACGGGCAGAAACAGCAGAATATAATGGAGGGAAATACAAAATTTCCCTTAAAAGGGTCAGCATCTGCACTACTTTTTAGCTGCACTCGAGGAATGCTGCAGACAAGTGTGACCTGCAGTAGAGATCCATGAGCACTGCTTGGAAAGAAGCACTTAGAGGAGCTTTGACTGCAGCCAATGGATGCACCTTGTCACTGTTGCAAAAGTAAATGCCCTAGACTTTAAAAACGTAAAGAAAGGAGAGAGAAATGGAAGGAGTAATTGCCTATACTACATTAACAAAACCTGCATGGGCTGGATTGATGCAGTGCAAATTGCTGCTGGGACTTTGGCAATGCCAGCAGAGATCCTCACAGTAAGTCAGTCTGGAGTCAGTTGGGTGCTGTTGGATGCTTTCTCTCTGCCCCAGAGAAAGCCATTTATGCTACCAACCCATGTTTTTTGAGCAACAACACAAAAAAACCAAACAAAAACTTCCATGGCTGAAACAAAAAAAAACCCAAACCAAACCCACAACACCTTTAGAAAACTGTTCTTAATAAAGCAAATAAACAAGGAAAGTAGGTTTAAGCTAAAACAAATTGTGCGGTAAATATTAAGCCCAGGGAGAGAAAATCATACCAGCAATAATATTCAAAGAATAAATGAGATGAGGGGGAAAACAAACACAAGGTTAATTTTAATATTAAAATCATACCTTATATATCAAAATAAAATGTATATTCAGGGAAATTGTGAACCCAAGGATCCCTTTCAACTATTTGCAGCCTACAAACCACAAGTTGTGCTAAGCATGATCAAAGTACTTCACAGTTAGTTTGGGTTTAAATCACTATAATTGTCAGCCCAGATTGTAATCAGAGAAACATTGTTTTGAAGCAGCAGCAAACTTGCCCTGGTTGTAATCTGGGGAAAATTCAAGAAAAATCCTGGGATGTGGTCGGTTCACAGTAGCCCAGTGCTTGGGGACAGAGTTGTGTTAACGATGTGAAACATCAGAGAGACTGTCCCGGGATCATGAGACATCCCGGTGCAAAGCCCTCTCTGGCTGCTGCTGCTCCCTCGGCTCCTTGCCTCAGTTTCTCTCTGTGGAGAAGTGGGCATGACATCAGATGGTCTTTATAAAAGTGCAATTGGTAAAGTGCTGTAAAACACGCGTGCTCCAGGTGATCCCGGGAGGTGCTTGGTACGTTTGTTGTGGGGATGGTAGGAAGAGGCAGCCAGTGGAATGAGTGGTGCTGAGTACTTGGATGCAGGAGGCTGCAGGAGTGCCAAGAATGACTGCAATGTAAGTGTGAGCCTGTTTGAGCAGCACTCTCTTAATAAAGCTGGCAGCGTGTTATCTGGAAGCTGTGATGGGTTTCCTAATATATTCCTTGGAAGTTTCAGGTTGGAGAACTCTTACACAGAGGCTTTGCCAACAGCACAAGAGAATAGAGGATGAGCTTAAATGCTTTTGTAATTAGGAAGAGAGTATTTCTTGCAATTAAAAATATCTTCCAGGAATAAAGGAAATAAAGCCTGTCTTTGAAGGAATCATGTTTTCTAGACATTAAAAGGGTAAAGGTAGCTTTAATCTGGTCTCTACTATAGAGAAACTGAAGGAAATTTCCCCACTGGAAGTCTTGAAAAGGGAATTTGCTCAGCACTACAAATGAATAAAACAACAAGGCTTTGTGCTTGAGGATCTCAAAGTGTTTTCTGCTCTGCCCCAGGAAATGTAATACCTCCTGGGAGCTGTGCTAAATTGGAAACAGGGACCTTCTCAAAGCTCATTCAACTCCACTCTGGCTGAGCACAGCCATGCTTCCACCAGCGTTGGTGGAAAAGACAAGTGGTGTTTTGACAACTTGAGTCTTCAGTCGTGACTTTCCTACAGGGATGCAGGAGATTATCAGGCAGTGTAGATTTAGTGAAGAAGCAGTTAAGAGAAGAGAATTAAATTTGCCACCTTGCATTCAGTCAAGCCAGAGATTTTCCTTGGTCTCAGAATGACAGAAAAATCATCACCTCAGATGCTTCTTAACAGTGAATCTTATGGCTTCCAGAAAAATGGGTGTAACATTGGGGTGGCAGTGAGGAAATGGGCTGGTTGAGGAGGCTCTGCTTTTACTGGCAGTTTCCCCAGCTCTGTTTCAAAAAAAAAAGCAGGACTGAAAGAAGTTCAGACTCCAATTTAGCTTGCATGAATCATCTGCTCTGCTTCTGTTCTCTTCTAGTCATCAAAGAGGTATTAGGGAAGAGATGACTGAACAGTAAGAAAAGGCAGGCAGTGGGACTGTGAAAGTGAGGGGAATAATTAGTGGAAAAGATGAGGTTTGTAAGAAGCAACTGGTGCCTCAGATCTTCATTTGGGAAAAGGAAACCATTCCCCAAGAACCATTTGGGTTCAAATGAAGCTGGACAAAGAAAGCCCCAGAGGTGACTGCTGGAAAGGAGGTGATTGTAGCAAAGCAGAAGAGCCTGTGGAGGAAGGTGTGTTGCACTCCCCTAGCTGAATGTAAATGGGTTGTAGATGTCTCTTTGGTCTACTTTACAAAAAACCTTATTGAACTCTTTATTTTAAAAAGTCACAATTAGAGCAAGTAAAGGAAGGTAATTCAGATGTCATCATGCACTTCCAGACTCTGGGCATGGCCATGTGGTTGTGGTTCCACTGAGTTCCCTAAAACACACAGCAAAGGTTTTGCTGGATTTGCTGCATACCTGCACAGCACCAAGGAAAAGGCACAGATAGGTGATACCTGATCTGATATAAAACTTCTCAAAATGAGGGCTGCCCTGTGAAACTCTTATCAATTGAGAATTCATAGAATGAGTTTATATCCAAGCAATGATTTTTATCAGGTTATGCTTTTTCCGAACCAATGCTAAAAACTTCCCAGCTGGTTTCCACTGTATTACTGACTTACCAGGCACTGAGTAGACCTTTCATCTTTGCTATCAATTTACACATTCAGAGATATAGCACATCATCTCAGTTCTCTGTCATGGAGATGGTATGAGGGTGTAACAGCTCAGGTGAGATATTGTGGTTCATTGCCACAATAGAGCTTTTGGTTTATTTTAGTGTGAAGAAAAATCCTGTTACGCTCTTGCACAATTTTGAGTATTCACACTAACCAGTGCAACTGTGAACAAGTCACAGTAACATGCCAGTGATGCAGGTGTTTGTGTCCAACCTCTGATCATACACCTTTTGTGACACATGATGTGTAAATTTGTCCTCACATGACTCAGCCCAGACTGGTCAATAAAAGATAGTTCATAAAACTGATAGGTTGAAGTACCAGAGTAATAAAGAAAGGAAGAAGACGTGAACCAAGACTGATTCTGGGATTAAAATTTTTGTCTCCCCTTTTCATGATTGGGCAAGCATCAAATGGAAAGAGGGGCAGTCTTTGGGAAGATGTCTTTAGTGATGGAAAGATTCTCCTATTCACTGGCTTGACTCAACAAAAAAAATCTACATGGAGCCATGGGAAACAAGGCAGAGAGGGAGAGAAGTGATGGTAAAGCTGCATCCAGCCTCCTTGCAGCAGCAAAAGCCAGATGTGTAAATTGTTCTTTGAGCAGACAGGAGCCAGAGCTGTTTCTTTAGCTTTCCTTTGGCTCTTCTAAGATTTTCTTGCTGTCAGGAAGAGCTAGGTGAAAAGGGCGGGGAGAGGGGGGGCTTTGTGCAATTCTTCCACTTGAGTGTAGAGAACAGAGAGCAGAAGGTGCGGTGAGAAGCCTTTTAAAGTGGTCATAGATGTGTGAGGTCTGATTCTGTTTTCAAAAACGTATCTGTTAGATGTAAGTGCACGGGAGGTCATTAGAGCTCTGCTGCCTTTCAGGGGGTGAGGCAGGAGGGAGCTGGGCTGTGGAATGGGCAAGCAGCAGCACCGCTGCTGGGAGCGAGAGCCACCGTGCGATCAGCAAGAGGGGAAAAAGGTTGGATTTCCCACTCCTCAGCTAATGTCATTGCCAGCCAGGCACTTACACCTAAAATCACACCGGTTGTCTGTGATTACGCCAAGAGTTATTCTGAGTACAGCTTGCTGGCAGGGTTTTAAACAGCATTCCCTGTCTTTAGTGATCACCTAATATCCTGTTATTTACTGGATCTAAAAATAAAGCATGTTTTCCCAGAGCAAAGACTGTAGCTTGTAGGAAAACACAGGTATTTCCAAATTGCTTTGCATGTGGTAGGTACCTCTAGTTCATTCAACAACCCTTACTTCTTCCCTAACCCTTTTGAAATCCCTGCTTACCTTCCATGAATAGGAACTAGGGGCTTGTCATGCAGTCTTTCATTCAATAGGAAAAAAAAGTCAGTAACTGTGTATAAATTTATTTGAGAGGGAGACAGATGTAACAGACTGTGGGAAAATTTTCTCATGTTATGGGAATAGGTATCCTCTCAGTCAAAAAGAAATGGTCTGTTATTCACCCTGCAAACAGTGTCTTTCCAATAATCACACTACTCACCAGCATTAAGGTTCTTGTTGCATCTGAACTAATCCAAGATACGCCTGTGATGGGCCACAAGGGAAGACAAAAAGGGACAGATACAAAAAGAGAGTTGTGATAGGGTCTCAATTTAAGGTTGGCCATGGACTGTATATGACATTCTTGTAAGTAAACTGACAGTGTCCAGGTTTATAATAACTAAACTCCTCAGTTTCCTTTACGTAAACATTTCACTCTAATGGAACATTATACCCAGGACCATGCCTCAGCAGACATGCGTGTGTATGAATTGCATAAAGATAGACCAATAGATAAATAGATATCTGGATTTAATAAACACTCACATTCTAACACTAATAGGCTGGAGAAATCTTACGGAGGGGGAGAGAGAGAGAGACACTGAAGGAAAACACAAAATACTGTTGAGGGTTTACAGATTGGCACAACTGGAAGCACTCAGCATCAAAAGAATGAGGGGAGGGAAAGGCCAAGATGGATCAGGCATATTCTATGCTTATTAATGTTCTCCCATCTTGTAGCAAGGGATGGTGAATGAGCCAGTGGGATGGGTGCCTGCCATCATCCAAATCAAAGAGTTTAATTTAGGGACTATGGAAGATTCAGACACATTTTTCTGAAGTCAGAAGATCTCTAGGAGTTTGTATTCCTTGAAAGTCAGGTAAGTGCCTTGAAAATTTTATTTTGACTTCTCTTGGAGGCAAAAATGCTTTTTCAGTAGGGACAGATTTCTTCTGTACATTTTTCTGTGTACATTTCTTGACATTTCCCCCACTATCTTTCACCAAAAATGAAGAGGGGGAAAAAAATGTCAAAGAAAATCCTATTCCCTATTTCCTCCTAAACAAATCTCTCTTCCAATTCTTGCTCTGGGAACCAAAATCCTATAACAATGGCAGCTCTCTACTGAACTTGTTGAAATTGTGCCACTTGACAGAATACGATCCTGACGGCCAGCATGGAAACAGGAGGATTCTGTACCCAAGAGCCTGTGTGGGAGGGCTCAAATAATCCCCTTCTGTTATTTCCCATTATTTCAGAATTCAAGGTAACTAGGTGAGAAGTAGGAAGAACTTTATCACAGCGAATGAGCACCAAACCAAACAAAAAAGATTTACTTCAACTGGGAAAAATAACTTCTAAGATCTATCTTGCCCATTCTGTTCTTTTAAATGAGCATTGTCTATTACCCAAGTAAGGTCAATGCAGTGTTGCCTCAGCCCAGACACTCTTTTTCCCTCGTTTTTGCAGTGCCTGGGGTTATTTTACTTCCCCNTAACTAGGTGAGAAGTAGGAAGAACTTTATCACAGCGAATGAGCACCAAACCAAACAAAAAAGATTTACTTCAACTGGGAAAAATAACTTCTAAGATCTATCTTGCCCATTCTGTTCTTTTAAATGAGCATTGTCTATTACCCAAGTAAGGTCAATGCAGTGTTGCCTCAGCCCAGACACTCTTTTTCCCTCGTTTTTGCAGTGCCTGGGGTTATTTTACTTCCCCTTATTTGGCTCTGTGCCATTTTGTTGGCTAACATTCACCTTGGCTAGATATCCTGGGGTGAGGGGTGTTCACCACTCTCCCTGTGGAGTATCAGCTCTTCCCAAATGGCCATTGATTCTTCCTGCTACCATGCCCGCATTTTAGGGAGCCTGTCTGGCTTCAGAAGCAAGCACTCTTTTTAGCTGTCTTTAATTATTGTTCCGAGATAGACTTGAAGAAAATATTTTCCTTCTTTGCAAGGAAGAATTGATCTACTAAGGGGGCTGCCCAGCACAAGTGGAGCCCCCGCACGCGCAGGCACCGCGTACCCTCCCACCAGGGATCTGGAAATCTTGCATGCATGAATTGCCTTGCAACGGCCACTCAGCTGTCATTCTGTCAGCCCCATTTACAAATCGCGTAACAGCTTTAATTTTGAAATCTCTCTCCACCCCCCCTCCCCTGATTTTTTCTGAAATGGATTTACAATGAAAGTGTTTGAAAAGGAATAATTATCTATATGAGCAGCAGCAGCACAATGCCTGCAGCCCACAGCAGTGGGGTGGGCTACCACCAGAAGAAATGAGACTTAAGTCTGAAATCCACTTTTATACATGTGTACATACTTACAAAGAGCTAGGTATTTGTAAATACCTGTAAAATATTTGATGGATATGGATATGAAGTGATTTTAAATTCTGTGCATATACATCAGACATGAAGCCTGATTTCAACTTTTGTTTACTGTTGTGCTNTAAGGTTGGCCATGGACTGTATATGACATTCTTGTAAGTAAACTGACAGTGTCCAGGTTTATAATAACTAAACTCCTCAGTTTCCTTTACGTAAACATTTCACTCTAATGGAACATTATACCCAGGACCATGCCTCAGCAGACATGCGTGTGTATGAATTGCATAAAGATAGACCAATAGATAAATAGATATCTGGATTTAATAAACACTCACATTCTAACACTAATAGGCTGGAGAAATCTTACGGAGGGGGAGAGAGAGAGAGACACTGAAGGAAAACACAAAATACTGTTGAGGGTTTACAGATTGGCACAACTGGAAGCACTCAGCATCAAAAGAATGAGGGGAGGGAAAGGCCAAGATGGATCAGGCATATTCTATGCTTATTAATGTTCTCCCATCTTGCAGCAAGGGATGGTGAATGAGCCAGTGGGATGGGTGCCTGCCATTTCTTCAGAGGTGAAATCACCATCATCCAAATCAAAGAGTTTAATTTATGGACTATGGAAGATTCAGACACGTTTTTCAGAAGTCAGGAGATCTCTAGGAGTTTGTATTCCTTGAAAGTCAGGTAAGTGCCTTGAAAATTTTATTTTGACTTCTCTTGGAGGCAAAAATGCTTTTTCAGTAGGGACAGATTTCTTCTGTACATTTTTCTGTGTACATTTCTTGACATTTCCCCCACTATCTTTCACCAAAAATGAAGAGGGGGAAAAAAATGTCAAAGAAAATCCTATTCCCTATTTCCTCCTAAACAAATCTCTCTTCCAATTCTTGCTCTGGGAACCAAAATCCTATAACAATGGCAGCTCTCTACTGAACTTGTTGAAATTGTGCCACTTGACAGAATACGATCCTGACGGCCAGCATGGAAACAGGAGGATTCTGTACCCAAGAGCCTGTGTGGGAGGGCTCAAATAATCCCCTTCTGTTATTTCCCATTATTTCAGAATTCAAGGTAACTAGGTGAGAAGTAGGAAGAACTTTATCACAGCGAATGAGCACCAAACCAAACAAAAAAGATTTACTTCAACTGGGAAAAATAACTTCTAAGATCTATCTTGCCCATTCTGTTCTTTTAAATGAGCATTGTCTATTACCCAAGTAAGGTCAATGCAGTGTTGCCTCAGCCCAGACACTCTTTTTCCCTCGTTTTTGCAGTGCCTGGGGTTATTTTACTTCCCCTTATTTGGCTCTGTGCCATTTTGTTGGCTAACATTCACCTTGGCTAGATATCCTGGGGTGAGGGGTGTTCACCACTCTCCCTGTGGAGTATCAGCTCTTCCCAAATGGCCATTGATTCTTCCTGCTACCATGCCCGCATTTTAGGGAGCCTGTCTGGCTTCAGAAGCAAGCACTCTTTTTAGCTGTCTTTAATTATTGTTCCGAGATAGACTTGAAGAAAATATTTTCCTTCTTTGCAAGGAAGAATTGATCTACTAAGGGGGCTGCCCAGCACAAGTGGAGCCCCCGCACGCGCAGGCACCGCGTACCCTCCCACCAGGGATCTGGAAATCTTGCATGCATGAATTGCCTTGCAACGGCCACTCAGCTGTCATTCTGTCAGCCCCATTTACAAATCGCGTAACAGCTTTAATTTTGAAATCTCTCTCCACCCCCCCTCCCCTGATTTTTTCTGAAATGGATTTACAATGAAAGTGTTTGAAAAGGAATAATTATCTATATGAGCAGCAGCAGCACAATGCCTGCAGCCCACAGCAGTGGGGTGGGCTACCACCAGAAGAAATGAGCCTTAAGTCTGATATCTGCTTTTATACATGTGTACATACTTATAAAGAGCTAGGTATTTGTAAATACCTGTAAAATATTTGATGGATATGGATATGAAGTGATTTTAAATTCTGTGCATATACATCAGACATGAAGCCTGATTTCAACTTTTGTTTACTGTTGTGCTAAATGCCACATTTTAAAATAAGTCTCCAACGATGCCACTGTGTGCATTTTATATCCAAAGTGATATCCACCAGGAAATTGATTACCAAAATCTTAGCAGTGCTTTCCAGAGCATTCCAGACCAATTTATATTTTTAAAAGNAAACCGCAGCCCAGATTTAACCAACAAGAGAAAAAGAGAGGAAAAAACAATTTAGGAAAGATGAAGATTATTTTGTAAAAAGCTGCTTAAAAAAAAAAAAAAAGAGGAAGAGGAAATCAATGGAAAAATGCAATCAATCACAGCCACCTTTGACTTGAAAATCTGTTTAAGTTTGTTTGGGTTAGTAAATGCAGTTAGGCAGTAAATGCATTTTTAAGGTTTTTCTGCTTTCTGGCCAACTACTGTGTCTTCTTGGGATGCCAAGGCTATGGGGCTTGCTCATGTCTCAAGCACTGGAGCCATTTGGTGGGGCTGAGTTCATGCAGCCTCTGCTCTTTGCAGAGAGCCTGGTGACTCAAGGATTGTGTTGCATGGGGACAGTGCTGGCGGTTGGTTAACCTGGGACTTGACTGGGGCTAAGGCTGCTCTTTTATAAACATGTTTTGTGCATATTTGTTTTTATTTTAGAAGCAATTTGCATATTAACTTCTGTGTTTGCTTGTGAGTCTAATGGCTGCATTTCTTGCTTGAAGGAAGACACAGACCTGTAGACTCTGCTCCACCACCTTACTAATGGAGGGAGTGTCTTTAGGGTTTTGGGACCACCTGACTGCAATCTAAGTGCACATGCCAATAAGATCCCCTCAATAATTCTGGCTTTGGTTTCTAATAAAGTTAATCTCTTGCTTTGGCTGTCTCTGCCCTTACAAGTCATAAAAAATAGTAAAATCATGAGACTAGTAGGAGGGCTTTGCTGAAGTGTTGGTGCCAGTAGGTTTGACTTATTATACTTGGTTAATGGAGGTATCACATGTTGTTTTCCAACTTTAGAGAAGAAATAGCTGAGACCCTGAAATATATTTGTTCTTGAAGGCTTTGCTGAAATTGGTTGTCTGGGAGTGAGATAGGTTGTATAGTGTGTACACCCTGTTACACACCTTGTGGTATACAGTCATGGAGACATGGAAAAGCTGTTGGCTGCTGTGCCATACTGGAAGCCTAGTTTTGTAATGGCAGATAGAGATGTTCACCTCCCCACACTGCTCTCACATGCAAGGCAGGTGGAGAAGATCCCTGTCTGAGAGAGACTGCTGCTGAAATTTTGCTGTATTCATTTAGACAAGGAGTGCAGGTAATGACTTGCAAACCCCAAATCTAAGTACTGTAATAGCAGTTGGAGCATAAAACAACATTGTTCTTAATGTAGAGGGATCCTTACCAGAAAATGTACCCTCTCAATGAGGTCAGCAAGTAGACTTGAACCCGTGAATTGTCCAGAAAACAAACTCCTTTCTTCTGTTGGATGAGCAGGGGGTCACCGGCAGAGATATTCACTGGTAGGTAAAATACGCAGAAAAAAACTTCATGAAAGCTTAGCAGATGGGCAGAACTCCATGAATACTCTCAGGATACTGGCAGGATAGAAGAGAAACTGCTGAAGCCTGAGCATCAGACAGGGAAAAGGGAAATGGGTATTTCAGGAGGTCTAGAAAGAGGGACCACTGACTTGTGTCCCGGGAGGATGTGATTTTCAAGTGCAAGAAGAGCTTGGGTGTGAGGAGGCCACTGGTAGCCCTGGAAGTTCTTGTGGAAAGGAAACATTTCAAGCCACATTTTAAGCCATGGAATGTAAAAGAGTTTCAACATGGAAAAATAGCAAAGTTTAGAAAACAACAGGAAGGTGGATGCAGAAGGCTGATCATGTCAGGAGAGCCTTTTCTGAGGTCTGTATATATAGAAGCAAACAAAGGAAATAGAAAATAATAGTAGAGATGAAATGAGAGAAAAGGACAGGAAGATCAAAAAAGGGAATTAGGGGATCAGATGAGCAACTACATGAGCAGACAGAAAGTGACACATCTGACACGGGCTTTCTTAACAGCAGAACATGAAAAAAGTTTAAGAGGAAGAGTGTGCAGGGCCTGCTCTGAGAATGAACAGGAGCTGTTGTTAGAGATACGGGGATCAACAAAATTGAGGAGAGTTTTGATGATTTTCGATAGGGAAAGGCTTTTCTTCATTTCTTGTCCAGTGCCTCAAATAATCTTTAAGACCAGGGCAAAGAGCAGCAGTGATAGAGATGAATTGCTGCCTCCTGCAGCAGTGCTAAGCACCCTTCCTATCAGAACTACTAGGAGGAGCAGCTACCCAGCACTGCTGGGAAAGATGCCTTAAATCTTCTTTGCTCTTAATCTCAGGACAACACTGAGGAAATTGGTGAGATGAGGGACCATGGGCAGGTTATCCATGGAGCCAGCATTGCACATGACCTATGCTGAAATGAAATGCAGGTCTGGGAGGTAAAAGCCCCTGTGAAACCTTTTCTCCTTTCCAAGAATACCCTCCAAGTTAGCTTTAGCACTTAAATACTGTGGTTCCTGAATGCTACCTTTAAAGGTTAAAGCATTTAAAGTATAGGAACAGCCAGGGGCAAAAAGAGGCCCTTTTCAATTTAATATGTTGAGGTCCTGCAAAAAGCCAGACTGGGGGGTCTCTGAGCTCTTTGTCCTTTCCTTCCCTCCTGAACCTGAGATGGCCCTGAGGCCCAGGCTGGGCTGTATTTCACTATCCTTCTTTATTTCTCTCCCTGTGTTGTAGTAAATTAGCCATTTCCAAAGGGCTCAAGCAGTGAAGGAAATCTCCCATCCCTTACATGGTGCATCCCTTACAGGGCTGCTTTGCAGGAAGGAACCAAAAGTAGATCAGGAAAGACTGGTGCATGAAGAGAAGAGCTGCTCTTCTCCCAGGGGTTCAAAGCTTTGTGAAGACAAGTGACAACCCTCTATCATCATAAGCACTGCCAGGGATGGTAAGACTGGGCACGAGCAGCATCACTGTCTTCTCAGGGCAGCTCATCTGCCTTTTATGGTGGATCACAGGACACCGGCCTTCCCTGGAGGGACCATGATGTGTCCCAGCACACTGTGATTGACAAGTATTTTTTTTCCTCTTTCCCAACCTTAATCTTGTCCCTGTTCTTTGGGGCAGGCACAGGCCTGACTCTTGCTGTTTTACACCACATGGAGCAGGGTGAGTCCCATGCCCAGCAGCCCCTCAGTGTTACTGCAGCACAACCAGCAGGACTGTCCCACCGTACAGTGACTGGCTTGCAGAGATACAAGAACACCCTGTGGACTTTACCCCATACTGTGACCCAAAGAGTACTTCTTAGTTTACTCTGGCCTAAGCCTTTCTGCAAGCTGCTGCCTTTTACTTTGTTGTCTGGTGTGATAGCCATGGTATTAATAGCAGGAACCTTCCTTGCAGTGAGCCATTTGCAGCTATAGTGAGGCTCCAACTGTGCTCCTTGCCTGCACTGCTATCTCCCTTTACAAGAAAACACTTCCAGGTTTACTCTGGTGGTTACAATTAATGGAGATTTCCATCCATTTATCCTGCATCAGCATGAACAGTCCTATCTGTAGGTGGTGCCTGCTGTCAGCTCCCACCCTTGTGGGAAGTCCTGCCTGAACTTCATTGTAGTCGGAGATGTGAGCAAAGATCTCCAACACTTTCTTGGTGAGAGGAAAGGCAAAGATGATTACTGGGAAACAGAGGTGTAAAATCTTCTTTCTGGAAGCCCTGCCAAAGAGAGATCTTCTATCATTGTGTTTCCCTCTTTTAAGTAGATCTCTTTAAAAGCCTTTACAAGTATATGGTGGGATTTGGAAGCTATCACTTAAGGGATCAGGAAAGCCCAACTACTTGACAAAGTTCTTTCACCTTTAGTAAAGCATGTTGGCACTGGAAAGCTGCCATGTGCTCTCACAGCTGTCCTTACAATGACATGTCTTAGAATAGCTGCTTTTCAGGAAAGAAGAATAGTTGTGTCTGACCAGGAAAGCTTTCTGAGGGTCTCTTCCAAGGCTTGTTTTTTTCATGGGAGCAGATAAAGCTCCTAGAGTCACTCCTCTGTTACCATGACAGAGTTAACTGCTTCTATTATAGCTGGGCACAGCTGCATGGACAGGCAGCAGTTCTGAAGAGTATCTGTGGGGGAGAAGTCTGAATAATGCTGATAACTGAGTGCTTAATAACAGACTTTCTGGAGTACATTTTTTGGGGGAGGAATATCACCTGCACCAAGCAAAGCCTGTAAACTATGTGTATACCTTAAGAAACTTACTGTCCAAGTCATTGGAAGAGAGACCTCTCGGAGTCCTACCAGATGAGTTTCATCATATTCTGTTTTTGATATTATCTCTGTTATGCCCTCACTGCAGCCAGGGACTGTGGGCTTGCCAGGGAACTCTGAATTCCACAAGTTTCTGCTTCTGTTACTAATCTCCAGTGTGACACTTCCTAATAGCACCATTCTGAACAAGATTATACTGACATATACCCATTTCTTTGTCAGTTTTCATTTGATTTATAAAATAGTTCTAAATCTTCACAAACTTTAATCTATAGCATTGAACTATTTCTCCAAATAGATCCTATGAAAGTCTATAATAGACTTTTCATCTGATGTATTAAGGCTTAGAAGAAGCATGCAAAGATGATTGAAAAACTTTGGTATGGAGGCACTTTTTCCAAATGGTGGATATGCAAACTCTTTTGTTATAAACCTTGAACTCTCTAACGACGGGCTAAGTGGATATGGCTAAGATGTCTCACTAGCTGATGTAAGGAGAAAGCTTTAAAAACTAGTTCCAAAACTTTCGTGTGTGAAGATTGGAGTGGGAAGCACCTGACTCCTCTCTCAGGGGAGAATGTCTGATGTCTGAATATAAATCAATTTTTTTAAAAAGTAACATCCATTAATTTTTCTAAGAAGAAACCTAATTCTCCCTTCTTGCATTTTTATTACAAAAAAGCAAGCTCCCCAAAAAACCATAACCCCCCCACCAAAAAACCCTCCAAAACACTCACGACCCTTCCAAGCTCATGAAAATAGAACTGCACTTCTATACAAAGCCTGGAGTCTTATTCTGACATCACTTTACAGCAGCACGTGAATATGAAGTTCAGTAGAAGCTGATGAATTTACACCCCTTAGTGTCCACTCGCAGAGTGTGCAAGTCTTCAACCAGAGCCTCAGCTGTGTGAGCCATGCAGGCAGGAAGCTGCTTTTGAGGAAATCACACTTTTTGGATAAATATCAGTCAGCTGCAAACATTTTTCTCTCCAGGATGTGTGTGCTTTTCTAATGTTTAGAATAAAAATGTGGCGCTAGGAATTGGGAATACAGTTTTCACATATTTGATTACTTCAGCACTAAAGCAGCATGATAATATTAGCGGTAGCCTTTAACATGAACTTTGTTCAGTAACTTCTAGGCTTCAAACTAATGAGGAGTAAAACTGGGGAGGAAAAAAGTCTTCTGACAAGCTGGTCTTCAACACCTTTTTAATGGATAACAGATTTGCCTTCATCACACATCACTTGGAATATATTATGACAAGACACACAGGCTAACATAGTGCATTGTCTACAAAAGGCTACTACAATTTCTCTTTAACTAGATACAGGATGGTTCAGTTCCAGTTACAGAAGTTTTCAAATATTTTTCTCTGAAGAACCTAAACCCAGTGCAGATACCAAATGCAACCAGACTGCATCAGATGTTTTGTTACAGAAGCTGCAAAATGGTTTCTTTGCTTCTGCGAAATTCAGAAAGCAAAGCGTAAGAAGAGTTTCTAACTTTCAGAAAAGACCAGGACATCGACAGGCAATCAGAAATGTCAGAATTTCACTGTACTGGGCTCTGCTTTCAGAGGTACAGTGAGTTGGATGCACCCTGATCCTGTCTCATTTTCATTTCCAGTATTCAGGTGTGAATCAGGGATGGTTTTTTTCAAATCTTTCAGCTGCCTAACTGCTGGATGTTCACTCCTGTCACAGGTTTGCATAGAAAGTGTAAAAGCATCAAATGTTCCTTTCCACATCCATGGGCTATGACAGAGTTGTAAATTTAAAACTTAAAAGAAAATATCTTATGCTATTAAAAGACTAGTACATGCAAGACTTTTTATATAAAACAAAAGTTTTCTCAGCAGCAGCTCTGGCCAATGTGAGCACACACTCCCTACAGCAGGCATGGCCATCTCCCTCATCAGCTATGACCAAGACTTCCTCTGTTTCTTACCCTGCTCTAACTGGCAGATCTAGAAATATATCTCTTGTCCTGGTTTTGCCTTTACAGTCAAGAAAGTATAGGGAACACTCAAAATATTTTAAAAAGTGCACTTCAAACTTCCCCAGGCAGGTAGATGCATAGCTGGAACCAGAATGACCCGGGAGCATTGAGTCATTCACTGACATTTTTTCCCCCTCTCCACTTCTACTAGCAATGATTTGTTTTCTTCCTTCCTCTTGATTAGCTCTATAATACACTCAGATTATAAAGTGAACTCAATTTTATGTCTTATATTAGCTGCAGTGTCTCATTAGCTTTGGTACCATTATAACCCTTTTCTGACTCATTATTTGTATATGGATGTTTGACATATCAGCTGACTATCCCTTTTTCTCTTTCTTTTCCCATCTCTTCTGAAAGCCAATGAGGTTATTTCTGTTGATACTTAAATATCACAATTTCTCCCACTTTCACTAAAAGCATAATGGTATTACGAAGAACCTTCCTGAAGTGCATTTTTCTGTGACGTAATGCAAACAGGATGGAACTCAAAGAGAACATCCTTAAATGTTACCCTCTTAAAATTCATTCATATAAGAAGGAGCAAAAAATTTAGACCAAGCAAACATTGTTTTTCAATACTAAGTATTGAACCAACTATTTCCAGGACAGTTTCAGTCAGGGCATATTTGACATGGGAGAAGGCACCATAATGTTTGCATGCATATAATCATCAAATAGGCTTTAGTGCACAGAAAATAAGTATCTACGTGCCACTGCAGACCACTGCCACAAAAGTAGTCTTGTTTTTCTCACTCTCATAGGGTGAGGTGAGAATAATTTCCTTAGGGCTTAAAAATATTTCTCCAGATACATGCTAAAATGGGATTCAGTGTCTCCTGCTTCTCTCTATGAGACAGTTAAAGTAACGCTCCACAGGCTTTCTCTGCTCTGTGTGATGCAGAGTGAGATTCTTGCAAGCATGTAGCTTTATTTTTGTTTTCTTGGCACCCACAGTCACAACCTGTTTTTCTCTTCTTCTGGAGACCTTGCACATGCAGCTGCCACTTTTAAAAATAAATAATTTAAAACATTGATACTTTTTTTTCTTTTTTTAAACTCAGGATAACAAATTCTGGCAAGTTTTTAGTACTTGGTATCCACAGGAACTAGCACTGCTTTGCAAACATCCTCAGATTTTCAAGATCTTGTTCTACCAAATATAACCTGCATTTTTCTAATATTTTTCTTTGTTCAGCTTCCCTGTTGTTTCATTCCATGTGGTCTCACTCGAGTCTTGTTTTAACTACGATAAGTTCTTTTGTTTTCCTATTCTATCTTATCTTCACAGCCACATTTATTCTTCCTATGTAAAGCCAGGCAAAATGTCTTGGTGTTACTGCTGATGCAGTCGTGCCCAGAAAGCCAGAAAATGCTTATCAAAAAACATGGTTTATATGTACAGGTGAAGCTGGGTGCACACAGAGCACTTTGCTGCCTTGTGGCTTTCCCAGTGTATTTCTGCAATGTTTAAGCAGTTATTTTGCTGCAGCAGTGGGATGCTGAGCTGTCAGGCTTGCCTTATTCTGTGGTCTCCTGAAAAGGCATAGGTTTAGGAACTTCCCTAGGAAACTATAACTCTTTGCCCTACACGACTAGGGAGCATTGAGTTCAATGGGCGTCCTTGATGGATTTGACTTTTGCATAATTTTGTTCTTGCTGGTAAAAAAATATCCCTAATATTTAGGGTTATTTTAGGGGCTTACTTGAGAGAAGCAGTGCCTGGTGATGTCAGCCTGCCTGGGGGTATCACTGACTGACCTCCTGCTGCTGCAGATCTGCTGCAAAGGCACTTGGATGGCCCCTGTCCAGGCTGTGTCCAGTCCTGGCAGGCAATGTCGAGGCAGAAGAGTGGTGGCCGCTGTGTCGGTGCTTTGGGAATCAACAGGCACTTCTGCAGAAAAATTTACTGCTCAGCACCTGCCAGGCTTAGTTTTCTTCTCTACATGTCCTGGGAAAAGGAAAAGCACAGGCAAACAGGACAGTGAAAGGTGGCAACATGCTCATCTTTCCTTGCAAGGGTGGGGAAGCAGGTAGAAGACTAAGGCTGTGTTTTTCCAAATGCAATAGTTTTGTCTATGCAACCCCTGGCAAGCCGCTCACTGGGGACATCCCTGTTCTTACTTGGTTAATTAGGTATTAACTTTCAAACGCTGCCTTGCACAGAAATTAGAAGGCTCCCTTTCCATCACTTGCTTTATTTTAGCTTTTGGAATGGATGAGGATTTGTTTTCCTCTCCAGAGCAGTCATGCTGTTATGATGGAGAAGCCAAAGAGCCCAATTATCCTCCCTGTGATGTTGTTTGTAAAGTAATTAGAACTGGCAGAGTGTGATTAAAACCAAGAAGTTATCGCTCTTTTTCTGAGTCAGGAAGGGTGACTGTTTGGAGATGAACATGCACCAAATCTACAATTGAAATAATTTCCCCACCCAGTATGTAATCTCTTTGTTTCTACGTGCATGTACACAGCTGTATAGGGTTTTGCGCATGAATTAACACTTGTAGCTAATAGCAGTGAACTCACAAATGGACTACTACTTTTTATAGCCTTTTAGCAGAGTTGGCCTAATGGAGCAAGACTGGTAACAAATTAAGATGCCTTTGACAGGACTTCAAGCAGGAATCATAGCCCAGAAGTCACTGGTTGGGACAAAAATGCAAAGTTTTCTGTAGAACTAGGCTGTATTTCTGCTCTTGGGTGGTGTCAAGTGCTAAACCACAAAATAAGAGTTAAGACCAAGAGTTAATCTTGGTGAGGTTTTCAGAGCAAGGAACTTACTTAATTTAATGGTTGTAAAAAGCCTGTATCTGTAGTGCTATGGGATATAAAATAAGTCACAGTAAAAGTAAGCCATATTTGTGTACTTATGGCACTGTACATATTTTAGACACTGTATGATTTTCATGCCACAGGAACATCTGATCTTCTGAGGAGAGTTTCTTTAAGCCATGGACAGAATATATCTGACAATGCAGACACAGGGCTTGTGGTGGTGGTTGCTTGAGCATGAACCAGAGTGGAGTAAGAATGGCTGTAAGAGCTACCAAATCTGTTCAAAACAAGTCACCTTTTCCAGCAGACACCCTGCTATAGCCTAACAGGATGTGGGGGTTCCGGGGGAGAACGTGGCTTTAGCTCTGCTGTTTTACTTGTTCTTTTTTAAACTAAAGAGGTGGAGGTGGCTGAACAGAGGCTGTGTTTGCAGAGCAGCTGGATGTGCACTGGTTCATCTGGTGTGTGGGAGTTAACAGAGAGCAGCTGCCCACCTCAGAGCTTTCTGCCTCTCCCTATGCATAGCTTCCGACCCCATTATTCTGGTTTTTGTTAGGGATTTCATAGGTTATCTGATTTCTTTTACCTCATCAAATCCCATCTCAAACACAAGCTTTCAGTCAACTTTAACTTCTCCCTTATTTTGGAGCCGGCTGATGGAACTCTTGCATCTGACATTGATTCGTTTCCTGCCTCACCTTTCTAGAATTCAACACTCCATTTGATTAGACAGAGATGCAATATACGCCTTGAGCCCCCAGCATAGGCTGTACCCTACCAGGGAGCTTTTTTATTATTGGAGCTTCTTGGCTCTATGCAGCATCACATCATGCACCTGTTTACACTCCTATTGAGGAGTTCAGGAGACTTCAGTCTGTTAACAGCTCCCCAATGGCCGTGCTTATTAGTAACTCAAAGCCCAAACTTAGAGACATTCAGGCTGATTTTACTCCTCTTTCTCTGTCTTGAGACATTCAGGCTGATTTTACTCCTCTTTCTCTGTCTTGAACCTTTGCTCCGCACTAGGCTTGCTAAAACTTCATTCAACATCATGTGAAGAGTTGTTCTCCTCTTAATACCTTGTGATATTCTTCTAAGAACATCCAGTGTTACAGTTCCAGCATAATTGTATTACCCCATAGATGTAAAATGTGTCTGCATCGATAGCTTATTAGAAGAGTGTAATAAAAATTATGGCCCTACAATTCTGCTATTAATATAACAATTCCAAGCCAAGAAAGCTCCCTGATCCTTCTTATATGCCTGCTGTAACATGGTACAAGAGCAGAACACTGTAAGCTGGTTTAATCTCCTCTTTTCACCCCCTAGCAATATACATTGGCCCAAGAGAGTAACATGAATTGAAAGTTTAATTTATTAATATGTAATAGTGATAATGTCAAAAGAACAATATATAAACCCCACACAGAACAGGATTACACAGTACATAGGGGAAAGCCTAGAGCTAATATTTAATACAGCAAAACACAGCCAAAAATAACTTCTCATCCAAGGAGCAAAAGAGGGAGAGCTCTGCAGGTGCTGGAGTGGAAGAGCTGTGGAAGCAGCCTCTGCCTTCAAGAGCACAGCTGGACTCAGTCAGCCATCCCCTGGCAGAGCTCCCTCTCTGCTGGGAGCCCACAGAGATCATGTCACTTTCCACGAGTGCCAACTGTTGGGCAGTGACCGAAGTTCTCATCTACCACTTAGTCTACTTCAAAGTCTCTCACTACTCCATTTTAACAGTGCACACAAGAATCAGAACAGCAGACACAAGCAACACACATGAAGAGCAAGCTACAGCAAACTGCAGCAAACAGGGAGCACAGCTCAGAGCATTTCTGTAGGTGAAGCATGAAATCAACTGTTCACTTCAGCTAAACTTTTCACTTAGGCTTGGATGAGTAAACTTTCATCAGAAGCCAAAGTATCCTGCAGCCTTAGTAGAGGTACAGACACATTAATGTTTCACTAGCTTTTTCAAAAATGAGCTATTTGCCCAATATTTGTCTCAAATCAGTAGCACTCTCGTGAGTAGAAAATATTTCAGACTCCAAGGGACTGACAGATTTCAAACACTTCCTAGAGTTTCCTTTCCTGCCCCGTCCATAAAACGATCAGAGGAAGAAAGGACAAATATGAAGGAATAAAACTCAGTACATCCTTGGTATTACTGAGTGTTTAATGTACAGTCAGGAGAGCAGAACTCACTCTAAGAGGGCAATTTGAGAGATGAGAGGTAGAAACCAACCAGTACCTGGCTGCCCTGCAGGTTTCCCACTCTGCCATGCATTTCTAAAGTGTTAGGATGAGGGTTAAGCTGTTCATCAACCTGCCTACTGCTTGGCACTGTCACATCCCTGTACATACACCAAAGAAACTGCAATAGCAAGTAAATACGTGGTCAAAATATGGGACCTACTTGTCTCTGTTGATTGAAGAGTCTGGCAGCCAGGGCACTCTTAGCTGTTGTGTCTGTAGATTCATCTCCTGTCTAATTCCTCTTCCAGCCTTCCCCAGCTCTGATCTGCTTGCTGTCCTTCCCTTTCCTGGAGTTGATTGCTCACTTCATGGCACAGTCTGATTTACAAGAACCAGGTCAGCTCAGCAAAGCTCTGCTGCTTTACACTAACTCATCTCCTCTTGAATGCCACACAAGATGCTGAGCTCTCACACAATAATCTCTGCAGGTCAGGAGGAGGCTGTGGAGATGAGAAATGAGGGCAAACAAGGAGAGCTACCACTGAGCTAAAACATCAGCAGCTGGAAGAAAGGGTGTGCCCACAGTGTGGCTCTCCTGCACCTTGTCTTGAATAAAGTCTACAAGCACAGTAGCAGAAGACTGGGATAGTCCTTCTAGTCCCTTCCCAGAAAGGGATAAAAAAGCTTGCCCATGGCAGCAGTTTTTGTACAAGTTAGCCGTTTTCTCTAAAACTTCTCTCACTGGTGTTTCTAGAGTGTCAGAGCCTAGGCAGGTTAACACAGGTCACAGCTGCCCTGTGCGGAGGTGTCACATCACACTGCCTGGTTTTATACATGGAGCTTCCATGATTTATTTGCTACTTCTTTCAAAAGCTTTACTTCTCTCTAGTTGGTTAAATTAACATATTTGTAGTTGTCCAGAATGGGTGACTAACTGCAGACTGGGCCCCTGGCTGGGCAGAGGAGGAGAGTTTTCCCCCTTATGTGAGGAGAGAGGAGTCAGAAAAAGCCACGTTTCTACCTGGCCACTTCAGCCTTTGAAGGCCTTTGTGGTATTCTCCTGCTTTCCTCCTGCGGTTGCCAGTGCTCTGCAATTTCCTGTATTGTGGTAATTTTTTTGAGGTTTTTTTGGTATTCATTAAATCTGTGATTACATTTTGCTCTACTCGAAGCTTCATGTGGTGTGTGCCAGGGTTTTATCAGAAATAATTAGTCAATGGAACTGACACTTACCTGAGGGAAAATCAGGGCTGCAAGGAGGAGGTTTGCATATTAAGCGTGGGGCAAGACCAAGTGCAGCTGTGGGCCAACACAGGACCAAGACACCTTGGAAAGGCAGCTGTGAATGCTGTGTTCATGTTAACATAGTTCAAAGCAGGACAAGGGGTCAGGCAGCAGGGATATGCCCAACACCAGAACTGTGCAGAAATTGTGGAGATTTTCACATGGAGTTAAAGTCAACAGAGCCCTTGGCCTTTGAGCACAGGGCACTGTGAGGTGACATCCCTAATCCTCTTCCATGGCTTCTATGCTGAGTGAAGCAGTTGCTGGACTGGAGGGGGGTTGTACCTGCTCCATGTTCTCATTGACCAGAGGAACCTCAAACTGGAGACGGATGAGTCTCACTGGTAAAGTCAGTTTTACATCGGTAGGTCCCCAGATGGTTTCTGCTCTGTCATTAGGTAAGGGAAAAAATAAATCTGGTTTGCACAGTTTCTGTGGTTTTAAATATCAATTTGTATTGCAACAGTCAGATGTGAAGATATGATAATATAATAGATGGGTTGAAAAGAAAAGTGCAAGACAGAAAACGAAGAAAGTTCCATCCTCTTCAGTACAAATAATTCTGCCCTAGGCTGAAGAGGGAAGGAGAGAACTGACAGACAAATGCTCAGCCAGAGCTGAAAGGCAAACCTGAGCAAGAGTTTTGAGGAAACAGGAGAGAGTGATTCTGCAGTAAAGGAAAAAAAATATTAAGATCTGACCTAGATACAAAGATCATTCTCATCCTGCCCCCCATTTGCTAGATCGAGAGAGGTAATGAGGAGAGCAAGATACCCCAAGGACTGCTACAAAACTCCTCCAAGGTTTTGAGCCCACATAAGGAGGCTCACCAGGAAACACAAGGTAGCTGTGCTACACCATGTGTGAGCTGGCATCTGCCTGTGTACTGAGGTCAAGTTCAGGGGATATAATCTTGTTCACTGTGTGTCCCCATTCCTCAGCTCCTCACAACACCAGGTAAAAGCCAACAGGTGTGTGTGGAACAACGGGTGAGCATTATGTCAGCCTGCAAGGGAGCTGCTTTTACTCAATGCTTGGCTTAACAGCAGCATCTCAGCTCCCACCATGTGGAGGATCTGACCTCCTCAGTTCTTTTTATGTGCTTTTCCCCTGCCCTGGGAAGGGTCAGGCTCTTGCTGTTGCCCATCTCAAAATAAGGGTGTGTAGCTGAGCTGAACAATGGGGTCTAGTGACAAACTGACAGTAGATGATAAGCTTAAAAATATCAAGAGGTGTGATGAGGAACAGCAGAAGAATAGAAATAGGAGTAATAAAATGAGGTTGATAAAGGAAGAGTCACCTGAAAAGTCTCCTGGGAGGTCTGCTATGTTGAGGCATGGCCTTTTGGATAAATGTGAGCATTCCTATTAAACCATTCATAAATTATGTGAACTGTTTGCTTTTAAAAGCCTTGTAGCAGAGACAGCCATCCATATCAAGTCACCTGTTAACTCACAATATTTCCAGTCTCTTTTCTTTGCTTGTTGCCAGTACCCTGATTACAAAGCTTTTTTAGACTGTTGAGTTATCCTGTCTTATCTGGTCCACCAAAGCTTGCTCTGTGTGGAGATTATTCACAAGAAAAAAGAAAAATTTCTTGCTCAAAATTCAAGCTATTTTACTTGGCCTTCACTATTATGTTCGTATCCTAACTTAAAAGAAAATTTAAAAGTGCTCGAAAGGACTGATAAATCATAGTTTAATTTTTAAAAGTAACATGGGTACCTCATTCATGGGGAATTCAGTGAATTCAGATTTGGGACTGTTTAAATTCTGGACGAGGTCTGGGTCACAAATACCTCCAGGCTTGGGTCACTGTAACTGAATCCAGATCTTTGTGCCTATCTTCTGTAGTATGAACTGTGAAGGAAAAACATGCATGTAGACTCTGTTGATAAAACCTTTGTGTACTTGTGTAAGATGTATTTAAGTAATGTTAGGGTTTTTCATGGAAAAACATACTTTACATTTGCTTTTTACTGGTCTTTAGAGACTGACAGTGAACACAAACCCCCTCGTATGTAACATGAAAATAAATCTTTAATCTGCTAGCTTTTCTAAACATGACACATGATGCTCTTTACCATTCCAGAATTAGAGAAAACATGCATTTGATCCATTCAAGTGATGAATGCCTAGAAAATAAAACCTTTTCTTTTCTGGAATGATGACCTTGGGCAGATTAGAGCAGCTAGGTAAGAAATCCAGCAAGTATTTATCAAAGGCTTCCAAGACAGTGCAAACTCTAGTGAGTTCAAAAGCAAGAGACTTTTAGTCTTCATACAACTGACAGGGTCATAACGTTTCAAGAATGCCAGGAATCCATGTGGCTGTTCCATTAAACACCCCTGATTAGTGAACGTGCTGATAAACTTAGAGAGTCAGAGGTCAACGCTTGGGAGCCGGGAGCTGAAGGTACCCCAGGTATCTGAAAATGTCTCCAGAATTCACAAGCCTCACGCCCACTTAACCCCTTCCATCACTCCACCCATGGAGGCTCCAAAATGGAAAGAGGATGTCTTGCATACAATATTTTCCAGACAATTCTGCAGAGATGTTGAGTTATTCTGAAAACTGTGGAAAAGTTACCTCAGGCGCCTCTCATGGAAATGTTGTTGACAGTTGGCTGCTCTTTGGTTTCAGTTTGAGCTCAGAGTTAGTAAATGTGTAAAACAGCACATTTCACTGGCTCATCCAGCCTCTCTCTCCTCAGCTACAGGTGATACCATGGTGGCAGCAGGCTGTGCATTAAAATACCTCCAGAGCTATCAAACTGCAAACTCAACAGAGGTTTCAAAATGCTCAGGACCAGTCTCACCACCCTGCCACTGCACAAAGCTCTCTGTTCCATCAAGATTTTGTTGCCAGTGCTACAGCTCTACTCCCTCCAAGTGCCTGTAGCAGGCAATTGGGAAATCTGTGAAAATACGGGCTGTGTGCCTGAGCGTCGCTTTTCAGGGGCATTGGTTTAACTCCAGCACAATTAGGAGGGTCCCAGGAAGGCTGAATTATCCCAGCAGCTCCCCATAGTGTCAGCCCATTTTCCAGGCAATTGCCCTAACTGGCAAGTCCCCTCCATGGATGTTGCTTCTGCCTCGGTCTCCCAGGCAGCAGCACAGGGCGCAGAGTTTAGCTGGTCCTGCAACATATGGCTTTTCATTCCATGCTCTGATTAGGAGCTGCTGGAGGTACTGAGGATTCATTTCTGCTGAGGGCCACAGCTTGACCCCATCAGTTTCTTTGAAAATCAATAGGAAAAATGTTGGAGAACGCAAAGGAAGCAGGAACAGTCAAAGTAAAGACAAGTGATGTCCTGTAATGGCTGTAATGATTCTGAAACACTCAAGGTCAAGATAATCAGGAACTTAATTCTCCTTTGAAAGAATCTGTCAAGTTACTTCCCTACCTCAAAAACAACTGCTGATTGACATTATTTATGGGCTAACAAACTCATTGAAGGCAGTCTGAATGGAGGTTGTACAGACTTTAGTATCTAGGTGGAGTTAGGGGGCCTCAGCTGTAGGGGAAAAAAAAACCAAACAGGTAAAGAGGTTTTCATTGTTGTAGTAAAATAGTCTTGATGGGACACATTTCACAAAGTGCCAACACTGCTCCAAGCCAGAGCCACAATGCAGCAGTTCTGTTAATCAAACCGTTGGCAGTTTAGGCTACGGAGATGTCATTTGGCTGCTTCATTGTGCTGCAGTTGTCCAGAAGTGTTGTGAAGTGGGGAGAAAAGGCTCAGGAAGTGTCTATGTACTCGTTGATCTTTGTTAGAGTACTTCTTCTTATTATCAAAGTCCGGTACCAGATAAAGGAATAAAACTCGCAGCTTCTCAGTTTTTCTTGCTGTTTATTGAGTTTTATCACAACTTCAGCATGGCACCCAAACCTGGGTTTAACACACCAGAGCGTGTGCTGCAAAAATCTTTTGCTGCAAAGCGTGGAAGCACAAAGCGAGAGGGAGTAGGGTATGGAATGCCTCAAATGGCAGCTGTATGTAGGTTTTTAAGGACACTAATGACCAATTAACAGATAGCACGTCTTCTGTTTACAATTCTGTACCAATAATCCCAACTTATTATTAACACGTCTTCTCTACCTCAAATCTATTCTACCAATCTGCAAGCGCCAGCTCTACTGCAGTACAAGGAGCAAGAAGAAGAAGAAGAAGGAACTCAGGGTGACACCCAAAATCCTCCATCTTGTCTTCTTTTATAACTATACTACAAAACCTAAAACTATAAGTTTCACCTCTATGACAAACCAAACCATGATCCAAATTAATTTTTTTGCTGCTCTTGCTTCCTCCATCAATGTTGGAAGCCCTTCCCAGGGACACAGATCAAAAACTGTATCCTCCTGGGGTCTCTGTAAGGGTCCCAGACCCTCCAGGGCAATTTGAGGTGTAGTCTCGATATCCTGGACTCCGACAAGGAAGGATGGAGTTGCTTTGGGACCAGGCGAAAGTTTGCAGAGATGTAGGACTGATGGGGAGACTGAGCAGGAACTCACACAAGCTTTATAGAAGTAATCAAGGTTCAGGGGCTCTTGTTCAGTGTATATTGCAGGTAACACTTGAGGAAGAGGATTTTGTGCTCTGCAGGCTGCATCTGGTAGGATTTTGAAGCCAGTTTGTACCAATGTAGACTACAATGTGCTGCTTAGGGCTGCAAAACAGGACAGTTAGTAGCTAACACTGAATGTCAGACCCCTTTCTCTCTACCACATTTCTACCAGCTGATTTTTGGTTTTACTTCAAATTGTAATGAGCAAGGGCAGCACTGGTCTCCTGTAGGAGAAAAGTAAAAGGTTTTATAATAAGCAATTGGGTCAGTTGAGATGAGCGACTCTTTTCCCTGGATGCTGTGTGTGCTTGGAGCTGGCAGCAAAGGAGCTGTGGCGTGGATCCAAACACAAAGCAACTTCCAAACAGCAGAGATGCAAGGCAGATTTGGACTTCAGCACAGTGTGGGTGTCAGCTTGAAATGTATAATGCAAAATTGACTCAGCTCAAAGGCCAAGGCCACAAACAGGCAAATAGCAGCCTCACAACTCACAAATTTCAGGATCAGGCTGGATGGCAGAGACAGCCAGCTGAAGGAAGAGGCTATATGAGTCTCTCGTGTAGATATAATTTGAAATACACTGTAATTGTGATCTGCATTCTGAAAAGTTTCTTGTAATGAGAGGTCTTAAGGTTTGTTGGGTTTTTTTAAAGCTGATTCCTAATTTTTTTTTACAGCTGCTTCAGCCTGTGCAAGGTCCTAGACTTGAGGGGACATGGGTGGTCCTTTCCAAGGAAAGAGCAGTGTAGCTTCAATTGTTTGGATTATTTTAACTTTGAAGATGTGAGATAGAGAAAGGCCATAAGAAAATGTACTTGCAACAAGCAAGAGAGAAAATATGATGAAAATATGTGATGAGTGAGATGTGAAACTCAGGCAAAGATGACCTTTTGGCTGGCTCCACCTGAGTTCAGCTAGCAGAGTGCTCTCAGCACTGAGGATTCAAAGCAATTTAAAGCAGAAATTCCAAGTTCCAAACACAATAAAACCTGTTGTCCAGAACCAAGTTATTTCTGCAAAGTGACAGCCAAGAATTTACCTCACCCCTAATTTACACAACTTGGACATTTAGAAAGCAGAGACATGAATAATGAGGTAGACAGTAAACATTGCAATGCTGTCTAAATCTCCCTGCTTGGTTACAAATTACAAATTATGTATTTCCTCACATCCAGGTTTTATTTTTTGGCAGCAAGTTTGGTTAAGGCATGCTACTTTGTTATCTAGATTTGCATCATTTGAACAAGAACTTTGAAACTGCAAATATAGCCAATACCCAGTGCAGGCATAGCAGGGCCAGTGCATGAGAGTCTACTCTGCCAGAGCCGTGCTGGGGTTCTGACAGACAGCTGGAGTTGGGACTACAGTGTGTGTGTAGGTGGGGGGACATGGGATAGAAGAGAGCAATGCCAGGATCAGTTTTCAGCCTGGTCTCAGTGCCAGCCTTGCCTGAGCCAGTGTAAGGGAGGGTGGGCAGCAGTAGCTGCTCTTCAGGGTAGGGAATGAGAAGCTCTACAGGGCAGAACAGAACAAAGCCAGTTCTCTCAGATGATGCTCAATCATAGCCGGGAAGGCCTGTGCAGGAGTTGAGGAGCTCAGCTCTTGGGAAATTTGCACATCAATGTGTCTGTGCCAGAGCCTTCCCTGATGTGAGATACAAAGACAATGTTGTTACCTCCTCTGGGAGCTCCTCAGTGAAGCTGAGCCTGCTGATGGCAGATGATCTCAGGGCATTCCCACACAAAAGTGATGAGATTGCATTTTGTGCAGGTCCTTGTACTCAGGTAAGTTCCCACGAGGGCTGCACTGCCCAGGTCTCAGGTACGGACTTGGAGTTTGGGACCTTGTGTGGCCACAGAGAAGTTGCTGTTAATCTGCAGATGACCCCGTGGAGGCAGCTGAGGTCTGTGCCTCCTCCAGTCATGCTCACAAGCCTGCAGTGCAGTCAAATGCACATGGGATATGAGTTTCAGATGGTCACCATCATCTTGCCTTCAGGTTTCTTTCCGCTTTTTAATTTTGTTATTGCAGACTGCACTTGGAGTGGGACTACGTTATATGAGCTGGATTATGGATTATTGTCAATAACAAAACCAGGTTGGATTACACAACAGTTGGTGCAAAACTAAACCTGAACAAGAGCATGCGCTTTATTTCTTTCGTTCTATCCCTGTGGATCCACTCCTATCCACATAGATCCCTTCTACACCTCTTCTTCAATTTAAGGTGGCCTTAAAGTGAGAAGAAATGCTGCATATGAAAAATGGGTGCTTTGGCTGTCTGTGAAGTTTTGCATTTACTTTTGAACAAAAGGCTATGACTAAGGGGAGATAGTTAAGATCCAATGATATGTCACGTGTTGTATGTGGCCATGTGTGTGTGTCCCAGCAATATTCTGTTTCATCAGCACTTACACTCTTCACTCTCTTCCATTGTTCAAAGATTTAAAAAAAATTCTACCAAGGGGCACAAACATAACTTGCACTCCACACCAAATACTTCAAGTGCTGCTCTTGCTCAGTATGTGGTAGGCTCTGTCTCCTTCTTCCCAGTACTGAAGTATCTGGAGCCTAGATTTGTAGTCAAGATTTCAGGCACATTTTTGTGGCCTCATACTTCTTACTTAGTTTAAAAAACAAAACAAAACTATTTTAATATTTTAATAATAATATTTTAATAATTTGACTGTGCTAATACAGCACATTTCTCAAATAATTCTAAAAAACATAATTTGGCTGCAAAGCATAATTTAGTTAAAAAGCATAGTTCGTCTAAGAAGCATAACTTAGGTAGAAAGCATAAGACAGTTCACAAGTGAGCTGACAGGCCCAAGAGCAAGGAATATTCGTGAGTTCCCAGGCTGAGGAATGAAAATGTAGATGACACTGCTGTGTAAAGGTAATAGGCAAACACCACCTGCAGTGCAACAGTTAGGAAAACAAGCTGCTTAGAATAGATTGCTAGGACACAATGTAGAAACACAGAGCGCATGGGTGTAAAAGTTTTGATATTTCTCTGATAAACCAGACTTCGCAGAGAATTCAGTGTAACTGCACCATCACCGGGTCTGTGTCCCTCATATCTTACTATATTTGACCTGCATTTTCATAATTTCTAGTGTCAGTGGCATCCTTCCAGATGTGTTTCTGCCTGCCTGACCCTCCTGTCAATACTTATTAATTTCATGGCAATCTTTTCAAGTGTGTTTGGAAACAAACAGGGGAAAGTTACTCTAAGGTCAAGAACGAGCCTAGGGAGGCAAAACAGGAGTGATCATGCTCCCTACAACAGATTATAGTGGGCTTTATGCACAAAGATCTGTAAAGCATCCCTGAAGGGGGAAGTCACTTCTCAGGTCCTGGGGGTAAGAGGCACCAAGGCATAAGTAGCCAAAGTGAACCAGTGGGCCAGTGGCAGAACAAGGAGGTCCAGGGCTCTAATCTTTGCACAAGCTCTTCTGATGGAGAAGTAAAACATAAATGTCTCAGTCAGGGTGAGGGTTTTGACTACTTGAATAACCATTCACTGGAATAACCTGGGGGAATAATGGTGTGGAAAAACTTGGGACTCTACATGAGGCAGCAGGACTGGTAAAGTCTGAAGTGTCCTCAGTGTGCAAAGTGCTTACCCAGAGCTGTAGCTTTCTTGATTTTATATGCTTACCGAGCTGGTGTAGACCCAAATTTTTCTAACTATTTATACGTAGAAACAAACTCGGTTTTCTTTGAGAAAACCACAGGAGAGACTGCTTGCTTTGGGGTTTTTTATTCTGCCCCATTTGCACAGTTGGAGAGCTGTGCTTATGACCTCCAGCTCTTCAAAGGAAAAGTGAAGGAACACCAGCCAGAGCTGGGCAAAGTAAAGGTCAGTGGTCCTGGAGGACAGGATTGCGGGCAAAGGGTGTCTTGGGCAAACACGGTGTCTTTTCCCTGGAGATTCTCCTCCTGATTAGAATGAGGAGCGTCCCAGATTTTTGCAGCCTCCTCAGTACCGTGAGAAGTGCTTCTAAAGACAGGGCTCCCGAGCCCGAGGTGGCCGTCCCACAGAGGGAGGAGAAGCCTCTGCGAGGAGGTGGGAGCGGGGCTCGGGTGGGCTGCCCGGGCTGGCGCAGCGGGCGGGAGCCCCGTCCCGGGGAACACACGCTACACCGCGGAGCGAAGTGAAGGTACGAGGCGCAGAAGCAGTGCTGCGCTGAGGGAGCGGCGGGAGCGATGGAAGCGACGGGAGCCGCGGGAGCCGCGGGAGCAGCGGGAGCGGCGGGAT
>WEIV01014892.1:0-41773 GCA_013390005.1 Calyptomena viridis | reverse complement strand
ACCTGAACAGTTCTGTGATTCTGTGAGATCTTTCTCCAGTGAAACAGGGCTTTGGGGGAATTTGTTAGACTGGGGGTTTAGGTAGGAAAGATTTCCTTGCAAGAACTGGGCTGAGCCCAGAGAACTAATGTCCCCTGATACATTCAGTCAAAACATGCTTCCTTTTCTTCATGCCCACTGTGCCCTGTCAGCCACGTGCTGCCCCAGGTACCTCCTGTGCCAGGCTGCAGGGAAGCTCGGGAGGTGTCTCAGTCATTCAGGGCACACAGAATTGTTTCTCACAGCCTCTTTACCCACCATGATGACTTGAGGTAATAATGTCCCTCCTTACAGGGTGTGCCCACACCTGAATGCAGCCACAGCCTGCAAGGAAAGCTGCTGGCACAGTGCACAGGCATGGAACTGGAGGCCTGGGATGGAATTCCAGCTCTGCTGCTGTCCTCTCATGCCACCTTTAGGCATGTCACCCTCCCCTGGAGCTGGCTTCCCCTGCCACCTCCAGTCTGACTGGGATGTTTGAGTCCTGGACCCTTCAGAGAACAGAGCAACTCATGTACCCTGAGCATCTTGGGGCCCACTGTGCAAAGATGTCTGAATGTGCTTCCGACTCTTTTTGGTTAAAACAGAGGATTTTCTTTCATTTTGCTTCTGGCTAAACTTTCACGTGAGGTTTTTCACACAGGATTTAAAGATGGGAGAGGTGGGAGAGAGACTTTTTATATGGGCAGGTAGTGACAGGACATCCACTGCCAGAGGGCAGGGAGAGATGGGATATTGGGGAGGAATTGTTGGCTGTGAGGGTGGGGAGGCCCTGGCACAGGTTGCCCAGAGAAGCTGTGGCTGCCCCATCCCTGGAAGTGTCCAAGGCCAGGTTGGAGCAACCTGGGATAGTGGGAGGTGTTCCTGCCCATGGCAGGGGGTGGCACTGGGTGAGCTTTAAGGTCCCTTCCAGCCCAAACCATTCCACACTTCTATGCCTTGGGAACTTACCACAGAACACCTGGAAGTTAATTTGTGTCTAGGGAAGCATTTTGGTATCAAAGGATGCTCACAAAGGGCCACTCCACAGGCAGCTATTGGGTAATCTGTGTTACCAACTGAATCATCCAATTACATTTTTAATTTCATCTGTGTCCTTCAAGACAATGAAGCTACAGGCAACATAGTGCTGAGGGCAAAGTGAGTCAAGTAGTTATTAAATGGTCACAGTTAAGAGGTAGAACAAAGTCATTAAAACATGCATGGAAAAACAAGCCTCTTCCACTACAGAATCCTCTGTCAGGCCTCCTCACTGCCTGGAACAGTAAAATAATACAGCCAGAGATTACATTTTTTTCCTCCTACATATGCTCTCATTTAGTTTCTCAGGAAAAAAAAACCCAACTTTTCAAGCTCCTAAGTATTTAAAAGGAAATAAAGTTAACTGTGACAGGCACTGAGGCGTTTCCAGCCTGCTGTGAGGGATCCAGGGATAAGATGTGTCCTTAAGGAAGAACAGGTACCACTGAACAGGATCCACCCCTGACCAGCCTCCATCCAGCAAAATTCAGTATATAACTGAGGCTGAAGCACAAACTTGAGCACCATGGACTTCACAAGGCTTTAGCACATATTTGATAAGTTGGGACATTGGCCAAATCCAAGGACCTCTAGGAAATGAGGAGATGCTGTCTCCAGGCACAGGCACTCCATGTAAACTCCTTAATTAGCCCATAATCTGTATCCTACCAGGAAATCAGAGTCTCTTCTCCATCAGCACCATCAGTGTCCTGACAGTGCTGCAAGAACCCTTCTCCTTTAATTACACAGAGCCAACCATGTACTGTGTGATTAGTAAGAAAAATGAATTATTGAAGTAACATTTAACAAGTACTGCCATTCTGATTGTACCCAGTACTCTGGCACCATAAAAAGATGTTCTTCTTATGCAGGAAAACAGATATTTCCTGCTTCTAAGATGCCACAGATTGGAGAATTTTCCCAGGCTTTTCAACCATCAAGTCCTGTGTCCTTACATAGATTTGAGGGTCAGTGGTGACAAGGCAGCTGATGAGGCAGCCTGATCTCTGGAGCAGGTTCCCAGCTGGTTAAGAACTGCTGTGAATGGAGGAAAACAACCCAAAAAATAACGGGGAAAATGACAGCCTTTCTCCCGTTTGACAGAGATCTTGCTTTTTCCTCTTTTTCCACTTGCACACATTCATAATTTTGCAGACAGGTAATTACATGTCTGATGTAAAGACCACTCCTCCTAGTTCATGCTTCAGAGCTGGCAGAAATGAGCTGCAGCTCTATCACAGCAACCACAGATGGAGGAGAAATGCAGCTGGGCTGGAGGTGGAGGAAGAGCTCACTCACCCACCCAATGGAATTCGAATGGGACACCTGGGATCAGACATGGAGTTGCTGCTCTTGCCTTTAGCTCTGTTTTCTAAGCATGGGGGAGACCTGGAGCAACACAGAGCCGAGCTCAGCTCTCCCAGAGACAGGGATCCAGGCCATCCCAGCTCCCTCAGAGCAGGTGAGCACACCTGAGCACCAAGGTTAATTCCCTGGGGTGAACCAACAGCCCTAATCCCCAGGCAGTTTCCTACCAGCCAGCTCAGCCCTGCCATTCCCAGCCCTCCCTGCTCAAACCTGCCCTTCCTTTCCCACGGAGCCCCACAGCTACATTCCCTTGGACTGAAAAACTCCAGCCAGGCAATGGCTGGTAGCCAGGTGGGCTAGTGAGCACTTGTCATTTGGGGAGGGCAGGAGTGAGAAACATCTCTGAATTTAGGGCATGGTAGCCCAATCTTCCAGCTTCCTCTGAAGCATGGAGTGGACTCTGCTCAGGAGAGGAGCTGGTGTAGAAGAACTACAGGGAATTTTCATAAGGACACTGGATAATGGAGGCTCTGCTCCATTGTCACCAGCTGGTCTGGGAAGGTCAGACCACGAGCTGCACTGCCAAGGCTGACAAAATCAGGTGTAAATGAACAAATCAAACAACCAGAGAAAAAAGCAGGAGTGAAGTGAACAAACATTTGCTTTAACAACAGCTTCCACTCACCTGGATCTTGTCAAAACACCTTTATCTCATCACCAGCATTGCTCAGCATCAGTGCCATCCATGTAGGGCAAACAAACCTTCCTCAAGATGTGGAGATAAAAGGGAAGAGTGAGAACAGCTTTGCTGCTTTTCTAGTGACAGGATGGCCAGTAGAGAAAACTGATATTCCCTGTACAGAACCAAAGACTGGATAGGAAATGAGCCCTGAAATTACCATCAGACTTTTCCCTGTCTAACAGATGCTTGTTCTTGAGGTCTTTAGTCATTATTATTTCAGGGTTGTGCCTGAAACACCTCTTTCTGACACATACATAGAAAAAGACAGAAATACATCCAAAACTGCTCCTAGGAAGGTCCAGCCCTGGAGACTCTCCCTCTCCAGCCCAGGAAACCTGCTCACCCCATTACTGTTCTTACCACTCTCCCAGGACAGACGTTGAACATCCCTTGTTGTATGTTAAGTCTATTCCTGCCCTCTCACTACAGTCCCTCTCTCTTTACCAGAGCATGACCAGGTGTCCTCCAAGTGGTCTCTTGTCCAAACCCTCCCAGATCCTTCCATGTGCTCCCCAGGCAAGCATTCCCTAGATCTGTGATCACTCTGGTGAGCTGCTCACCTCCCAGTGTGTGCACTCCTGCCTCCCACTGAGGCTCTGCCCACACTGAACAGGCAGGGACTGTTTTACAGATCTTTCAGGTGCAATTTCTATTCCATAGAGGGGTGAGAAATTAGAAGGTCTGGTCAATCAGAGACGTGGAAAAAAAGACACAGGAGTGCTGTCTGCTCAAACACACAGCCTAAAATAAGCTTTGGATGAGAAGATAAAATCAGGAGCATCACAAGTAAACTGGGATGTCTGGTCACTTTAGCTCTGTCACAACTGTGCCCTGCTGGTGCTCTTGAAGTGTCTCAAGCTGCCCTTTAGCAGCATGTCCCTTTCTGAAGCTGCCAGGGCCTTTGTTCCTCCCCAGAATAGTGTCCTGCTCGTGCTCACAGGGCAGGGCAAGGTTGGACACCGTGCACTGCATTGTACTGTCAGGCTAAATAGAAGCTGATGGGATAATAATTAATTGCAGTCTCCCTGTAATAAAAGACAAGACAAAGCCAGAGATATAAATAAAATCATCAAAGGGACTCGCAGAATAGGAGCTGTGTCTGCATTTTGTGGGCAATTTACAAGCCAAAGGAAGGTTGGGAACCCAAGGACTGAAAAGCAATAAAAATCTATGGAGCCCTCACAAAACCGTGACAGCGTCTCGCTGATCTGTCTTGTTACCAGGCAGAGGTATAAATCCCCTCAACACCTCTGTTGTTTAAGGAGCTGGAACGGGAAGGGAAAAACAAGGCTTGAAGTGGGAGTGACCCCCGGCTCACTCAGCCGGAGCAGCGGGAGGTGCCCTCGGAGAGAATGGAGGGGACAGAAGGCACCCAGCTCCTCCAGGGCAGCCGGCTGCCAGCCTGGAAACGGGAAGGGAGCTCCGCGCAGCCCGGGGCGCTTTGATGGAGACGTTTTTAACTCTCTTTGTACCAGGCGGGCTCCCTTCCTTCCTTATGGCCTGCACAAAAGCAAGCCCTGCCCTGACCTGTGACTTGCCAGCCCCAGCTGCCTGTCCCTGCTCCCCGGCTGTTGTCACCTTCGGCTCGGGGGGAGAGGAGGGGACGAGGCACAGCCGGAGCTGGAAGGGCCCCCAGTGCTGCCCCAAACCTGGAGCAGCTGCAACCTCGACACACGGGAGGGACAAGGGAGAGGGGAATCCTCCCCCTGCTCTCCCCACGAGGCTGTGAGAGAGGAAAATGGATAGGAGGCTATGGAGGGACAGAATGATCCTCTGTCCTGGAATTGACTCCTGTATAACACCTGAAGTCAGATGAACAGGTACCTAAATACACCCTCAGCCATGACATGACACATCCCCCTGCTCAGCAGCTCGTCCTGCACCTCATTCCACTCAACCTCAAGGACAGAAGGACTGAAAGAAAATGATCAGGTGCTCTCATAAAAGAGGAAGAGACACAGCCCTCCCAGACATCTGGGCCAAACGGCTGCTGGTCCAGGCCTCTTCTCCTGGGAAACGGGCTATTGTACATTCAGCTCATCTCCATATGGCCATGAATCCCACCACAGACATACAGAGGCTTCCCTCATTCATCCCTAAAGTGGATGGAGAGGCCAGGAATAGAAGGAAACCAACGAGGCACATCCCTGCCTCTACGGTAAAAGCTTTTCTTGCTAAGTGGGTGCATATCAGGGACAAGCTGGAAACACAGATCCCAAACCCCAGCCCCACATCCGAGCTTTATTTTGTGTTTGTATTTCCTTTCCCTCTCATCTTTAAATTCTCCTCTCAGAAACTTCTTCTCTGGCTAAACAAAGCCAAGGTAAAGAAACAGCAACTAATTAAAACGAACTGACATTGCACAATATCCCCCTGAAGGCAAACACAATCCTCTTCCCAAAGAATAAATAAGCCTTCAACTAAACAATAACTTCCTAAATGTAGCCAGCAAAGTCTTTCTTCTACCCGATACCTAAACAACAAACAAAGCAACCAGAGAGAAAGGTCACCTCCCTTTCCCTGCTCCTGCCTTGCCAGACTTTACATCCCCCAGCAGCAATGCCAGTGGGGAAGGGGACCTGCTGGGGTCACCAGGGAGGGGGATCACCCCAGAGCAGCCCCTGCCCTGTGTCTCTGTGCAGCCCAAGAGCTGCTGTGGCCCCAGCCAGCCCTGCAGGCAGAACAGAGCCTGGGCTACAACTTTGCCTTTGCTTCCAGGCAGGAAACAGAACCAGAGTTGGGTTGCTTGGCTTTAGGGACCAAGTCCTGGATCTAAAAGGAGCAGCCTGGGCTGTCTGAGCTGGGGGTCAGTCACACCTTACCAGTCTGAAGGTGACCAGCTCTCTCTGAGGGCCCTTCCCAGCACTGGGGTGATGGGATTTCCATGCATAGAAGAAACTGGACTCGATGATTTTGAGGGTCTTTTCCAACCTTAACAATTCTATGACTCTATGACTCTCTCCAAGGACCCAGAGATATGATGCCCAGAGCAAGTTCAGCAGTGCAGCATCCCCCACTTGGCTCAGGGAACTCAAAAGGGATGGATATTTCTATCCCCAAAAGGCCAGGGAAGTGTCCTGTCACTGGCAGGTAACCTGCTCTTCCTGCTCAGGGACAGCACGTCCCTGTCTGGGTGCAGAGCTGGAGCACCCAGAGCTGATGGGCTGTGGGGGAGACAAAGGCACACTCAGAGTTAATCTGTGTCCTTGGCTCCAAGCTGGGAGCTGCTACAGGAGTGGGAGAGATCTGGAAAGCACCCAAGTGTTTGTGGGGCCTGCCACCAGATTGTCCCTCTAGCTCACGAGCAGTCCCGTGGGTAGGGAGGAGGGATGCAGGCTCTGAGTGCTGCCAAGGGAAGAGCAGCTGTGCCACAGCCCACTCCCTGAGACCACCCCTGTGCCATCTGCCAGCCAGGGCAGCCTCTCCCCACTCCCTAATCCGGCTCAGCCAAGAGAAGCTGTCCTTTCCCACACCCTACAAGTGTGAACACTTCCCTTCCGCCTCCTTGTCCCTGAGGATGGCTGGATTGGGGTACATAAGGAATTAGCAGGTGTACTGCTGGTGTCCCACATACAACATCCTCAGTCCTCACAGGTTTTACAAGATCACAACCCAGCTTGACTCTCGTGAGCACTCCCAATCAAATATCCCTTAGCCAAGGCCATTTCTGTGCTCCATAGGGTACTTTCATACTGCCACATCACAGAATCCCAGAATTAACGAGGTTGGAAAAGACCTTTGAGATCATAAAATTTAACCCATGACCCAATACCATCTCCCCAGCTAAACCCTGGCACTCAGTGCCACATCCAGTCTCTTTTTAAACACTTCCAGGGATGGTGACTCCACCACCTCCCTGGGCAGCCCATTCCAATGGCCAATCACTCTTTCTGGGAAGAATATATTCCAGCCTAAACTGCTCCTGGCACAGCTTGAGATGTGTCCTTCATTCTGTCAACACACCGTGGAGACACAGGGCACAGGGATCCTGGACCCATAAAGTCTCCACAGACTGCAGCTTGAGGAGGAAGGCTGTGACAATCCTTATTCTCTCACCTCAAGAGCTCTCAAGGCTGAATTCAGTCACCATGAACCTCAGAAGTGGGGAAGAGCTTCTGGCCCAGGTCTCTGGTGGGTGATAACCACCGAAATGCTGTGTGCAGCTGCTCTCTGTGCTAGGGGGACACAGGTCTGGTGAGATCAGCCCCACAGCTCCAACACCAGCCACTTGTTACAGCACTCAGCCAGGAAGAGCCTCCTCGCCCAAGTGGTGCAGGGTCCAGAAGCTTCCTCTGTCCAGGGCACAGTCCTGGGTGTGATCTCTGACCTGCAAATGCACGCTGTTCCTGAGCTTCCTGCACAAATCCGGGGGCTCAGCCCCCCAGTTCTCCTCCAGCTCCATCCTGTAGTGGAGTGGCAGGGCAGAAGTGCTGCAGGGCTGGGAGTGTCCCGGGGCCGGGCCGTGACCGCGGGGCCGCCCAGGGCAGATCCCTCACACTCCGCTCTGCACAGAACACACACACGAGCACAGCGACTTCCCCGAGCTGCGGGAAGAGCCCTGGCAGCACAGGGGCCGTAACCTCTCGCTGAAATACAGTAACTTAAAAAACTAACATTCTAAAGATGGAACAGAGGCTCATCTAACACACCTTCAGCTGCGAGAGATCCCCTTCGTGCCGCCAGCCTTTTTTGTATCCTGCATCCAGGCAACGGCACTCGCTCACCGATGGAGCCCTTACTGCTCACACTGCTACAACCAGCCCCAGATAATTCCTGCTCAGGCTTGGGAACGGCTCCTGTTCAATTGTCTGGAAGGTGATTAAATTCTGCAGCACTTAGATCCACACTGGCAGCCAGGCAGGAACAGGTCAGAGGGGACAGAGAGGATCTTGCCATGTGAATACCGAGTTTAAAGAGAAGCATCTCGCTCTGATCCCGTTTCCAGCCCCTTGTGCAGTGTGAGCAGCAGGAAAGGTCGGAGGAGAGGCTGTCTGTGCTGTGCTGTCACCCACAGCAGCACCCAGAGAGGAGGTGATTAGAAACCACTCCAACTTCTGCACGGAGGGAGGGGAAGGAGCAGAGCAAACACCTCCTCTGCCCACTCTGAACAGGGATCCTGGGCTGTTGCTCCTCTGATCTCGGCTGCTGGCTCAGCTGATCGGCCAAGACCTCGAACCTCCTTTATTGTTCCCGAGCCATCCTGCCTGCCCTGCAGTTTAGGAAATGTGGCACAGGCTCTGCAGGGGTGCGAGCACACTCACACACTGAACCAAAAGCAGTTCAAGCTGTGTTATCAGAAGTGATAACACCTGGACTTTGAGTACACATTCAGTCTAGTTTACTGATTTGTAGTTAATATTCTCAGTGATAGGATGTGTGAAATGCAAGCAAGAGGCTCTTTTGATCCTCTGTCCTCGTGCTCCTGGACACATGGCACGAGGAACCAAATGACTGCAGCCGTGGGTGCTCAGATCCCATGAGGAATGCTGCTCTCCCTGCTCTGCACTCCAGGACCTGCTATCCTGTTACAGCCTGCCAGGTTTGCTGGGAGGAGGCAGTCAGCTGAGAACTCATGGATTTTAAATAAAAACAGAGGTCACATCAGGGACCCTATGGATTCTATGGATATGGCATATGTACCCGGGAGGACTGGGCAGGTTCTTGAGCCTTGTGAGAAGTTGAAGATGATGATGATACAAGAGCTGGAGGCACTGTGGCTGCTTGGAAAAGCTGGGCAGACACTTCCAGCCCAAGGTGATCAAAGGCACCACTCCTTGCTCCTCAGACAGTGACACAGGCGCCTGCACCTGCAGACCCATCCGGGGAAGGAAGAGCGGGAGATGGAGCACACAGAACGATCTCATCAAGGTGTTCTGCTAATGCTTCGAGGAAAGAAACGCTGTCCTCTGTTTTATTTCTGGTTTGGTGCCCTAAGAGGAAAAAAAGACACCAGCAGCTCTCAGTGCTGCAGGATTGTTGGAAGAGAACATGACATGCCTTCCTGACCACAGCCCTGTCAACTGGTCAAGGAGAACTGCCACACAGAATCACAGACTCACAGAACATACTGAGCTGGAAGGGACCCATCAGGATCATCGAGTCCAACTCCTGGCCCTGCACAGGACACCCCAACAACTCCACTATGTGCCTGAGAGCATTGTCCAAACTCTTCCTGAACTCAGGCAGGCTTGGTGCTGTGACCACCAAGTGATCTCCCATCCTCAAAACCTTCTGGGCTGGACAAACTTGATCATTCCAAGGCCTGGATGCTCCACAAACCATGTAGCCACGAGGATCAGAGCTGTGTGAAAGGCACTGGGCTGCCATTGAGGGCTGTGGGAACAGAGGAACTCGGGTCACCCAGTGAAGATTGAAGCTGCACTGACTGCAGGGACCCTTCTCCAGGGTTCAGGACAAACCCCTTCTCAGGATGGACAGGGGGTGACAGCCAGGGACACACCAGGAACACAGCTCCGGCTCAGCACGGCCCTTTGTTCTCTGACTTCATCTTCATCCCTGGGCTGTTGTGAAAGGAAGTTTGTCTGAGACAAACATGTGGCACACAATGCCAGCTTCTGGGAGGAAGCAGATTGAGCTCTCTGTGCAAACCAACAGCAAAACCATTCCTTGGTGGCTCCTCTCGTGGGACACTTCAAAGGCACCACACAGCCCTGGGGAGGACTGGCTGAAAACCCTCCCTGAATGAGAAGTACAAATTAAAGCAGCTCCATTTGGCACGTGCATCCCAGTAAAGATCCCTGAATGCTCAGCTTCTCATTGAACCTGAGGAGGGCTGTTAATTCGTTATTCACTTCCCAGCCTGGAAGGAAAAGCATGTTATACCCGAGGGCCAGAACTGATGAACAGAGCCATAAATCAAGCAGTTTACAAGACCAGCAATTAGGAAACAAGCCGACAGAAGGGAGAACTCTGTCAGTAATAAAGCAGACACACCACAGGATCTGCTGAGTGCTCAAAGCAACGGGGGACACGCAGTCCTTTCCACACTCCATCTCTAATTCTTCCATTCATTTGCTGCCTTTTCCCTCTCATCTACTTCCCTCTATTTCCTCCTGCACCCCCTCCTCCAGTTTTTCCTCTGTTATCTTCTCCCTCTCTTCCAAAAAGTCTATTCTTCCAGCAAATGCAAGAACACACCTGCTGAGCAAATGGATTTGCCAGCTGCTGCCCGGGAGCAGAGGCACGTGCTGGGTACCAGCAGCCACAGGATGATGGATGCAGACATTCCCACAGGTGCAGCTGCTCTCCAGCCAAAGGACTGCACAGGGCAGCAGCCCCTGGGCAGGAGACAGCCCTGGGCTCCCAGGATGGTGCTGCTGGGGGAGGAAGTGGCAGTGGCAGAGCTGCTAAGTAAGGAAGGGCTGGGGTGACTCTAAACCATCCCACCTGACTCCTGCACTACTCATCTCCAGATGATCTCCAGATGATCTCCAGATCTCTTCTCCAGCACCAGCCAGATACAGTTTCCTTGACTCTGACAGCAACTTCCCACACCTTTCCAAGATCCCCTGCTTGATTCCTACTTTCCTCTCCTTAGACATCACTGCAAACATGCCCCTGCTCTCCTCACTCCAAAGGATCTCCTGGAGTGGGGGCACTGGGTGGCCAAGGGGGTTTAGACCCCCTGTTGGTCCTGGTCCCACAGGCAGCTCTGCACCACGTTGCCCTCATACCCCCCCCAGGGAAGGGACACTCCTCCCTGGATGCTGCATTCCTGTGGAGCAGAGCAGCTGTTCCCACACACAGGGCAGGCACACGTGTGAAATGCCAGTGCAGGACATGGCTGTGTAACCACCTCTCACACACCCCCCTGCTCCACACACCACCACATTTCCAGGACATCACTTATTTGGGAAAACACAGCCTGAGATGATATACTTTGTCCACATTAAGCTTTGGCACTCACTGTGTGCCCCAGTCTCCCTGCCACAAGAGGAATATGGCTATTGATGGGCCTTACTTTGTCAAGGAAGGAGGGAGCCCAGACACTCCTCCAATCATCCCAAAACCAAACGGATCAAGTTATGCCAAGAATTAAGTATGTGATATTCCAGAGCAGCATGGAGCAACCTTCTGTAAAGATTTTGCAGTGCCTTGGAATGAGCATCACTCCAACACCCTCCCAGCTGCCCGTGGGTTGAATGGAAAGGCTAAAGATTTGTCTGGAAGAGTTGCTAGTCCATGAGAGGAGGAAACATCTCCTCTGACCTTGAGCACAGAGATTAATGATCCTCCTCCCGCAGCACCGGGGCCGGGAGGCTTTGACGAGTTCCTTGGCAAGTGCTGTAGGAAGAGCCTGCAATGGAAGTTTAAGTAATTAGGTCATTGCAGAGCAGAAGGAAAGAAAGCAGAAATCTTTTCTGATTCCAGAGAAGGAGCAAACAGCTGCATTCCTGGAGACAGGCTGCATCAAGAGGAGCTGGGAGGGGAATGGGTTCCAAGGTCTTGAGGAAAGCAAATCCCAGACATGAGGCCACGGCAACAAAGCACACTCAGCTGGGGACTCCTTGGGAGAACACGGGAAATCCTCTTCCAAGGAAGGTTTTTCCCCACTCAGATCTTGGCAAGCCACTATGAACATTAACATTTTGCTTATCCAAGGTCTTCCTCAGGCCAGCCAGCCATGGATTTGACTCCCAGAGTGGCTGGAGTTGCTGAACTACCACACCTCACCCCAAACATGCTTGTTGGTTTGCTGACAGGTAAGATCCCAACAGACCTTGCCTTCAGAGATCCTAATCCATTATCCAGCAGTCCCCTGGATTCCCAGAGCCATGCACAGCCCACAGGTCCTGCTGCACCATCCCAAGTCCCTGGGCTGTCCATGGTGTAGGGTAAGGAAGAACATGAGGGAATAGCAACTGCTGGCACTTGGGCCTTGGGTTTGTTTCCCCAGAAATGTCATGGAGGTTTTCCATGGCATCAGGTAGGCTTTTGAGTGGCACTTGAAGGACATTCCAGCTATTTGGCTTTTCCCTGCTCTGGGAAGGTCAGAGCTCCACAATCAGCCATATGTTCAGTCTTGGCTTCTCCTCACAATGCCAAGACAGGTCTGGGAGGAATGAAGCCAGGGGGAATGTTAACGGATCGCCACTGGAACGGAGCCTCTCCTTGGCTTCCACCCTAATTAACCACGGAGAGGCGGCGCCGCAAGGCCCTGCCTTGCCAGTAAAGAGTGGGGGTGGTAATTAATTAGTGGCCCGTTGGGATCCCAGCTCCATGGCTTGATACAAAGGGGATTTAATGGAAACATGGAGTTTTCCCATTATGGCCTTGAGCTAAATAGAACTACTTTTTGAAGGAATCTCATTCACAGTCCTGCCCCATGACTGGTGCTTGGCACCTCACCCTGCAGGTACGGGAGGAGCCTGGAAAGGAGCCTGGATGAAGGAATGACCTGGTGAGTGATTATGTTCACCATCCTCCAGGAGAAACCAGCAAGAGCAGGACACCACAATTCCTCCCTCCAGGGGGCAGCTGGAGGTCACAGGTGGCCAAGAGCTGGGTCAGGGACAGCAAAACAAAACTCCAGAGGTTCTTTTCACTGCTGGTGTAGGAAAGGGCAGTGACAAGGGGTGACACCACAGCACCAAGTTGTCAGGCCCAGGGGAAAAAGAAAGGGCAGAAAGAGCATTAGGAAGCCACATCAAGGCAGTCCAAAATATCTTTTAAAGACCCTCAGAAGATGAGAAGCACCTGCCAGAGGTCAAGGGATGATCTCCATGGTCTGGGATGGAATAAGACTTTTCTAAGGGTACTGAGGGTCTGGCACCACATGTGACACCCACTCTGCCCACATGCAGCCTGTTCCCACACACAAATCCAAATCAGAGCCCCAGCTCCAGCATGGTGTGGGTGCACAGAACATGCACTGGGCTGACACACCCTGCTGGGTGTCACGGCTGGGTTCACTCAGTAACAGAGCTCTGGAAGGCAAAGAGAACGAGGTGTTCCTGGGTGTCAGAGCCTGGGATAGCACAGTGTCCCACCAGCAGCAGTGGGACAGGCCAGAACACCCCTGCACAGCACGAGAAAGGAGCCAGAGCAAGGGCAGGCAAGAAAAAGGAAACCACCCGCCCTTAACGTCTCTATGAGGGAAAAGATGCTCCTTACACAGCCCAAAGGTGCCAGAACCACATAAACAGTTGCCCTAGGTGACAGTTTTACTCCTTTATCCTAAAATCCAGAACAGGCCACTTACAGGTTATCACCTCCTGGTCTTCCACCAGCTGCAGCCACCATTCCTGCAGGGCTCCAGCCCTTGGTCTGGGCCACGTTTATCCTACACACCAAATATACCAACATTAAGCCAAGTCCTCTCACCCACCAAACCTCTTCTTCTCTGCTCTCACCCTCCAGGTAAAATCTTCCCTCTTGGGCTCCTGGGCCTGGGTGAGCAGGACTATCTGATTCACAAGCTTAATTCCATGGAACCACGGAATATCCTCAGTTGGAAGGGACCCACAAGGACCATCAGTCCAGCTCCTGTCCCTGCACAGACACCCCAACAATCCCACCCTGAGAGGGACAATCCCACCCTGTCCAAAGACTCCTGGAGCTCTGGCAGCCTCAGGGCCGTGACCAAACCCTGGGGAGCCTGTTCAGTGCTCGACCACCTTCTGGAGGAAGAACTTTTTCCTAAAATCCACCCTAAAGCCCCCTGACACAGCTCCAGTCATTCCCTCAAGTATGCAAGGTATCCTGGGATGCTGCTGCTCCCTCTGTGCAGCCACTTCACTGCAACCCCCTCCCACATGTTGCTGGACATCCTGTGCCCAAACTTGCAGTTGCCCTCCCTTCCTAACAAGCTCTCTGGTTCATTAACCTCTTGTTTTGCTTCTCTTCATGTCCTTTATTGAAGCCAGAGCCTTTCCAGCTCCCTCTCCTGGCTTCACTCCCCTCTCCCTTGCCCAAGCAGGAGGTCTGCCATGCTCCTCTTATCCATCTACTGGGAAGTCACAGCATCTTCCTGACACCAGCAACTTCCCATTAGCCTCTCTCCCAGATGACATCCATACTGGGAGCTAGTGTAACCTCTCCTTCCAGAGTCCTGTGACATTCCTTGGCCAAATAACCTCCTCTTGAAAAGATCAGGATTTTCCTCTTCAACAGACACCACTTTCACTCCTCTCAGAAGACCCTCCTTTTTCCACATAAAGCTGTCAGTTCCATGAAAATGTCAGCTCCAGGCTCAGCACCCATCGAGAAACAGATCAAGTGGAATGAATCATTTGGAAAGCAAAACACAGAACAGAAAAATCTATGATTCATCCACACCTTGGATACTGCGGGCACTCGTGGTCCCTTCATCTCCAAAGGGGGTATCAGAACTGAAACAGATTCTGAAAAGAGCACAACAGATGGTGTAGACACACAGCATAATTAAAAGCACAATTACTGAGGCACAATGAAGTAGGCTCAGACTCGTTAGTGTGCAAGAGAAAGGGCTCCTGGGGAAGAAGCAGGGGTGTGAAGTCATTATTGCTGGGAAAGGGGCTTGGCTCTTCACCTGCTCCTCCAAGCCAAGAGCTCAGGGCCAAGGGTGCAGCTCGGAGGAGATGCAGCCCAGGGAGCCCATCCTCTCCCTCTGCTCTTGAAGCTGGCACAGGGTCTTTGCTTCAAGTGTCTCAGCAACAGAGGGCCAACCAAATTCACCTCTACAATTCCCATTATTCACCCACTCTCAGTCAAATATCCCTTCTTTTCTCTATCACATTAGGAAAAAAGCCCATCCCAATGTTCTCAGGAGTAAGTTAATTATACCAGTGCTGAAGGCCTTTCCTTGCCTCTCCCCATCTGTCATCTTCCATTCATTATGAAGGAATCAGCCCCCACCTTCTATCAGCTCATAGCACCAGTCCACCCACCAGATTTCCAAGGAAGCACTGTCGTGCTGTTCTTTATTCATACTTCTAGCAGGGAAAAACACCCACAAAGCTCCTCACTTGTCTTCTTCAAAATCTCCTTTTGCTGTGACTCTGCAGCAAGTCTGACAGATCCCAGCCAGGATCACTTCCCTGCTCCTCTGCTCACCTCCACCAGTCTCACACTTTGGCAGGAGCTCTCCAGGACAAGCCTCCTCCTTTTTCCTGGTACAGTTCCATTCCCCAGAGTTTGGTTTTGCAGCTCTCATGGTGAGGAGAACTTCAGCTGCATCACTGGTGCAGCAACCTCCTCTTCTGTTCCATTTCTCTGAAGGACCGTGGGAGGGACATTCAGGCCCCTCACTATACTGGTCCCACTCTCTTCCCAGACTGGTTGAGCTGGGCCAGGGCACCCAGAGGTCCAGGCTGGGCCCAGTCTGTAACAGTCTGCTTGGAAGGAAAGGTCTCAGAGCCACATTTGTAGGTGGAATTGGTTGGAATCCCATCAAAAGCCTGTGACACTTCAATCTCTTCAGCAAAACATCCGAGCTGCTGCTTATTTATTTACTCTGATATTCTGGGTTGCAAAGTGCATTTCTAAACCACCCTGACTACACCCTGGGATGGGAGCTGGCATTGTCCTTTCCACACTTGGAAAAGCCCATGGAGAGGCTGGAGGAGCTCTAGGAAGGGGCAGACAGGGAAGTCTGGTGGGTGTTCAGTCAGTGATAAACCTGCTTTGTAAGCAGAACCTCTGCCAGCACAGAAAAAGGCAAAGATTTCAGAAAAGATTTCACACTCTGCTACTGAGCACTCAGCTCCAGGAAAACTCAGTTATGTGGGACAGGGGCTCAGAGAGGCAGAACAATCCCTGTCCTTGAACAGACACAAAAGCTGACTGGATGATGTCCAGACCAACTGGACCTCACTTTGAAGCTGGCCCTGCAGTCTCCCTGAGGCTCCTTTCACCCCCATTATCCTCAGACAGTAGGGCTGCACATCCCTGGCACAGCAGGGATGCACAGTGAACAGCAGGGCTCTTCTGGCCAGGCCTGGAGCACTCCATGGAGCTCAGCCCCCTCCTCAGCTCCCTGGCACAGGATACCCACCCCACAGACCCTCTGGCTCAGGCCCTGAGCTGGGTGTCTTTAGACACAGGAAAACAGCTCCTGTCTTGAAAGCATTCCCAAAGTCTTGCAGATAAGCCAGAGAGTGCCCCTGGAAAAACAATCTGCAGGAAAAGGGTTGGAGTGAAAGCCTGATTGGCTTGCATTTGGATTTTAGTAAAAATGCACTTACATCAATGTTTGGCTCTAAAAAAGCCCGGCCAGGTCTGAAAGCAGCTCCTGAAAGCAACTTCCTTGCTGAAGGGGAGTTCTTGGCAGTGAGGTGGTGTCTGCAGGAGAAACACCAAGTCCCACTGACAGACACAGAGAGGATGGGAACTATCCCTCCCTTACACCCAGAGACACCTCGGGATTGGCATCTTGTAAGGAGGGATTTTACACCCTCATCTGGAGATCATCATGGAAAACAAGGGCTTTAGAAGCTATTTTATAACCCAAAACATCCCAGTAAATAAATGAGCAGCATCTCAGATGTTTTGCTGAAGAGATGAAGTGTCACAGGCTTTTGATAGGATTCCAACTAATTCCCCATCCAAATCTGTCTGTAAAACCTTTCCTCCCAAGCAGACTGTTACTAAGACCTTCCACCAAATGGAGAAAAGCACCAACTAACTGACTGCTCTCCTTTTGGCCAAGACCCTCTCTGGCCTGTCCCTCCTGCCAAGCCTGGCTCTAACAGTGGAGACAGGACCAAGCTGCAGGATATGGGCCGAACGATCCTGGGGTTTGCTGCTTGCAAATGTTTTCAGGGACCTGTTTTGAACTGAGATCACTTGGAATTTCTTGGACATTTGCAGCCCTGCATCCCCAGACTGTGCAGCAGCACAGGGCAGGATAGTTCTGCCAGCAGGGAACTCAGCTCTAAGTCCTTGTTCAGGGTTATGTATTCCAGGAGTGGCAGGAAAATAGGGAGAAACAGAGGGGAAACATCAGAGAGTTCCCTTGGAATAATCCTTTCCATGAAGAGGGCTTTGAGCTGCAGACTACACCTTCCAAATCCCTGGGATCAGTCAGAAAGGAGCTGAGATGATGTTTCCACAGCCTGACTCTGGAAACTACACCCAGTAAGACTTTAGAGGGATGGGCTCAGCCCTTGTTCCCACAGCTGCAATAGCAGGGTGTGCTGGCAGCCCAGAGAATCCCCCACGGCATGTCCAGCCAAGGCTGGTGTCCTTTAATGTAATCAGTGCATCCTCCAAAACGCTGCCTGCATTCCATGTGCCTGAAAGCTGCCTGCTGGAAGTGCTAATGTGCTGTTAGACTCTGTGTGATAATTATGAATGATAAACATAATTATTTTGGGTCCTGATTACCTCTGCTGTCTCTGTTCTGTTTCTGATGTGTAAAGCAATCTCGGTGTTATGAGTTTTATGGGCAGAGTGTGAGGATGCAGATTTACTCCTGAAGGAAGAACCAAACCTTCAGGGAAACGACCCCCCTGAGGCAAAGAGCTGTGCTGTGACAGCCTCTTGGAATGTGGAGTTTTTCAGATGCATCTGAACACTCTGCCCAGCCAAGGTCAGAAGCAATGGAGGTGGGTTTCCTTCTCCAGCTGTAAGACCCACAGTCAGGAGATCACCCCTGATGGACAGGTTGGACTGAGCTCTGCCCAAAGCAGTGCTGCCAGGCTGAGCTCACAGAACTCAGCATTTCAGGCAGCTGAATAAAATCAAGTCTCCTAAAGCAGCACAATGGTCCATTTGACCTGTGGGTACTGTTTGTGGAGCTGGGAGCAGGGAATCCCTGCCCACACCAGCCAGGAGTTAATTGCCTTCAGATCAGGACCAGCAGATGCCTCAGGTTGGGATGCAGAGCTCTGACCTCTGACTTTTGTTTAAAACACTGACTAATCCACCATCCAAAAGAGTGCAGCTGCTTCCCAGCCATGGGAATAAACAGACAACACTGCTAAGCCTCATGGAGGATGTCACTGTCCCTCATACAAGAGGTGACAGACAGGAGGCACATGCTGTGACACCTGTAGGGACCTGCACAGGACAAATAACCAAGGGAAGGCCCACTCCTTGTGTCCTGCCATCTTCTCTCTACTGTCCAATCGTCCTGTTTGTAGCCTTGGGCTGTGAACTCCCTTTTATACAATCCCTGCCATGTCCTGAGGGAGATGGAACTGGCAAGGCCTGGACAGCCTGCACACCATCACAGACGTTCTTGCCAGTGCAGGAGGAGGGGGATTACTGGGAGAAGGCTGAGGGGCAGAAGGAGTAGTGGGATTGGCAGAGTTGAGGCTCACCAGGCAGCCCTACTTCCCTCCACACTAACCCCATCATGACCTGGCTCCACAGAGACCAGAGCAATGTGGAAAACAACCCGTTCTCTAAGTTTTGTTATTAAATAAATCAATCAATCCAGCTATCACGAGGGCCTGAAGCCAAAGCAGCCTGGGGAAGGACTGGAGAAGGCAGCAAAGCTTCAGTGAGAGCAGGTAACCAGAGCTGTGTTTAGCACAGAGGAGACAAAGCTGCTCACACACACGAGGGCTGCGGCACCACAAACATCCCCTCTGGCCTGGTCTGGCTGCACAGAGCACTCACACGTACAGGCAGCGCGACGCCGAGCCCTGGCTGCTCAACAAGCAGCTTTTATTCTCCCCAGACCAGCAAAGCCAAGATCTTAGTAAACACTCAACCCCAAAAATGTGCCTGCGGATTGGGCAGAGCAGAGCCTGGGCTCTCCCTGCCAAACTACAAAGCCCTGAGCGTGGCTCACCGTGAGGCTTCTGTGGGGAGGAAGTGTTTCCAGAGGTCAAGACAGGGAATGGGGCTTCGGGAGACCTGGATTCCATCCCTGGCTCTAGGAATCAGGAAAGCTCTGATTGCAGGAAATGCACACACTTGCAGGAGTCACTATCCCCGTGTCCATCCCTCCTTGCTCAGGCCCAAACTGCTGCTCCGAGGAGGAGCTGGGAGGCACAGGCTGGGAACACTCCCTGACCTTGCAGGGGCACTGCAGTGCTGTGTGATTGATGCCTGAAAGGCTGTCAGAGCTCCTCGGATGAAAATGTCTCTGGAAGGCTTTGGAAGACGTGCACATACGGGTGCACACACGTGAGAGACAGACAAGCAACTCACACGCTCTGCCTCCCTCCGAGCCTGCAAACCCCCACCCTGCCTCGTGCATTTAAATATTTACAAGATGGGTCTGCAGCAAACCTGGGGTTCAAAGCAGAGCAGCCAACAGCTGCCCTCACAAACCCAACCCACTGCTCTGCTGCCCAGACTCAGCTCCAGCTCTTCCTCTTACAAAACCAGGCCAACGTGAAGGCAGACGGAGCCCGTGGCAGACACAGCCCAGCCCTGCTCACTGTAGGGCTGGAACCAGTGACCTGACCTGGCCTTGGCATTGTTCCTGCTTCGTTTCATCCTCCATGTCATTAAGGTGCTGCTGATCCCCTCTTTCAGCTCGTTAATGAAGACACTGATGAAGGCTGGACCTAACCCTGATCCCTGTGGCATGGCCTTGGATAAACACCTCCTTGGGCAGCCCCATCACCTCTTCCACAGGAAGGACCTTGCCTGGAGGTGTGCAGAGCTGTCATAGCAGTTTCTTTACAGTGACCCCATGGAGGGAACCCACCAACTGCACCAACAGTGTAACAAAACAGAAGAGGAAGGAGGAAGGAACACCACACTCTCTGGTTTGAGCTGCCATGCTGGGTTTGGCTGTTTACAGTGTTTTCTCCAACTTCTGGGTTCATTTCCTGTCCTAAATGGATCTGTTAACTTTTCTAAATCTTCTCTTACCTTGTTGGCTGCATTTCAGAAATAGGTGGCAGGAGTCAATCACAGAGGACCAGTTTAAAATGTTGTAAGATACTTCCCTCAAGTGGAGGGAATAAAAATCACTCAACTATGTGTCACAGGCTCTCATGCACCTCAGGTAGGAGGGACATAATGAGGGATGGACACCTACCTGAGGTAGAACCTACCAACCTGTTTGAAAGGTGTCAGGAGCATAGAAACATTACCAGTGACAGTGCAGAGTAAACCTTCCCACTCTCCAGACCTCGGGGCACTCAGGGCACCCTTTGTGTCAGACCTCAAAGGGCCTGTGCTCTGACAGCATGGACAGCTCATGTGTATCCATGTCCAGGTTCTGGGAACAGCTTGACTGCAAGCTGAGATGAGTGACAAGTGCTCCTACATGGCATTTCATGGAAGAGACTGCTCAGGAGCAGCTTGAGAGCTGAAATACCTGAGTCCTGCAGCCCCAGAGTGGGGCTGTGAAGGGCAGACAGGGAGGGGAGAGCCAGGCCCAGCTGAGTGTGCTGGCAGAGCTGGGGGTGGGATCTGCACTCACCCCTGGCTCCTGTCTCATCTCCTGATCACTGTTTTCCTCAAAGCAGGCAATGAAACATGAACAAAGCACTCTGATTTCACTGTAGTTTTACAGTTGTGGAGAGAGCAGCCCAGCTCCAGCCGCTTCCCTGGGCTCCAAGCAGGAGAACATTTCATCTCCTGCAAATGGAAAGAGATAAGAGAGGCTTAGCACGAGGTAGGATTTGTCTCTGTAACTGATCAGTCCAACAAAGGGACACACAACCCATTTATTACTGAAAAATTAATTATGCCATCAAGGCAGATGCCTGCAATTACTTGTGTTAAATATTATCTTTCATTAAGTGTAAAATATATAATTAATAAACTTGGCCCCTCATTTTTGTTAAGTTTCACTGCAAGGACCTTATTAGTGAAATAAATCTCTCCAGCAGCACACGTTGACAGAACAGAGGAAGGTGCCGCCTCTCCAGGAAATGGAATTAGGAGGGAGGAATAATCACCTCTCTTCGTGGCCAGGACTGCAGAGACACCCCACTCTGACACCAGTTGTGTCAGCTTGGAAGCAGCCATGAAGAATCTGCTTTGGCTGGCAAGGATGGCTCGGTCTGACAGCACTCGGGCTCATCCTTCACTGGGAAGTCTGGAGAAACAAAACATAAGTTGCATTCTTTGATTTACAGTCCATTAAAGAAGGTTTCTGACTGTAAAGCTGCTCAGAAGGACCTCGTGGTTAGGCCGGTTCTTTTACAAGCCCCATGTTCCCCCAGCTCCCACTGCTGTGCCAGAGCTGTGACTGATTTGCTTTCCACGTGCATCAGAACTGTTTGGATTGGGGAGGGTTGGTGGTGGCTGTTAAACCATCCCAATTAGAAATGCTTCAAAAACGTCCCTGGAATTCGACTCCAAGCACAAAATTCCCCTTAGACTTTGCCTCCACTTGTGATCTTTCCCTCAAGTTAGCTGATTGCCAGATCAGCAGGGGTAATAAAGTATTTCCAAAGGCTGTTCTGGGCACCACTTTGTGCCTTGCTGCAGGCGACAAATGTTCGTGGTCTGCCCGAGGCTGATGCTCTCTCCTGCCTGGGCTGGCACGGGCAGCACCGATGCCAAACTCCAAGGAATGGCTGCTCCATCACCATCCTCCCCACGGGAGAAGGGAGCACAGGGACACAGGGACTGGTGGTGGAGGGGAGGAGTTACAAGCACAGAGATAGAACTTCTGGCTATAGAGAAGACACAAAGAAGCACACAGGAGAAGAGGCTGTGTGAATTTTAAGGAAACCCTACGATTTCCCAGGTTCTCCAGGGGCCTGGATGGCCCTTGGCAGAGCCCACAGGTTGCAGAGACATTCACCCAGAGCCTGGGAGTTCAGTGCAGATGAGCTCACAGAAACACACAACCACACAACCACTGAGGTTGGAAAAGACCCCTAAGATCATCCAGTCCAACCATCTACCCAGCACCACCACCACAGTCACCACCAAACCTCCAGTGCCATATCCACACATTCTTTGATCACTCCCAGGGAAGGTGACTGCCCCACTGCCCTGCACAGCCTGTTCCCAGGCCTCACCACTCTTTCAGTGAAGAATTTTTTCCTAATATCTAATCTAAATCTCCTGCTGCAACTTTCCCTTGGTCCCATTTTGGGCTATTTCACAGAATCACTATGATTGGAAAAGACCTCTGAGATCACTGAGTCCAAGCTGTGCTGACTCAACCCCTGACTCAGAGCAGGTCCTATCTCAAAAAACTATACTGAAGAACCTCACTCTGCTACAGCCCTGAGTCTAAAGAAAGGGCTCCATTGTCCACATCATTTAACTACCACTTAAAAATGGTGTTGGACAAATGTTAAAACAGCCAACCAATTTTATTACACAAAAATGTTAGAGTCAGCAAATTATCTAGTGAAATGATGCATACAGAAATGTTAATTCAACAGCAACTGAAACCTTCCACATTTCCTACCGTCTAAAGATGATAATTATCTGCAAAGAGGGCCCTGAGCACACTGTCCTCGATGAAGAAATTGTAGGAACATTCTTGGTGTCACCTACACTGTACCCTCCATGCAGTGACATCAGTGGCAGGGGCTGAGGATGAGTTTAGAAGTGGGTTTGGGATGGAAGCTCTGAAATCCCATTATGGAGCTCTTTGCCCTGGGTTTGCTCTGCAGGAGAGACTCCTGTATCAGCCCTTTCCCAACATGTGCCTCTGAGCAGAATCTCTGTGTATAAGAGTCCAATTTTCCTGTACAGAAGCAGAGGGCCACTTTTCTGTGTGACAGGCAGGCTCCTGCCCTCAGCAGTGAGGAGCCCCTTTGTACACACTCTGCCTAATCCCAGGCACTGTTTCACTCCCCAGGAGCCCTGCTGGGTCAGACCAGGAACACTGGAGAGGGAAGATGCAAGAGTTAAACAACTTAACTCTGTGGCTCTCGGGCCGTGGGAGGGGGAGGGAGCAGGGAGGCAAAGCATCTGGCTTCCCTGCATCCCAACAGCTTGGCGGGAAGGCTGCTGTCAAATCTGCCTTCTGCCTTGTTGGAAGAAAGGAGAAGTGACAAGAGGCCCTCCAGGCAGGCAGCCAGGAACCAGAAATTCAATTGAGCTACCTTCTAAAACCGGACCTTTTTTTGGAGACCCTTTCCTTGAAATTGTTTTGACTTACAAAAAAAAGACTGTCATCGCAGTTCAGGGCCAATCCGTCACCCCTGGGCTCCTGGCTCTCCTCACCTCCACCAGGGCAGCATTTGCACAAAAGGATTTCCATTCTCTGGACTGCTCTCCAACCAGCCTCCCCCACAGTAAATACAGGCACACAGATATGCACACACACTGTTATTTATAGGCACAGGCACTGCCACAGACAGAAGCACACAGGGCTCTGCTCCTTTGCTGCAAGTGCTGCAGCAGCTGAATTTACTCCGCACTCGCAGCTCAGGGAGCAGAGTGTGGCCATACGGTCTGTCCCCAGGGCTCAGACCAACTGGTGATTGGCTGGTGCTGTTGTTCCTCTAACAAGCCCCTGGATCTATGGCTGGGGCTGCAGAGAAATGCAGCTGGAAGGGCCTTTCCCTGTCAGCAGCAATCTGTCTCTCCTCGCATCGCACCCGCCCCGTGCAGCACAGCAGCTCCTGAGCTGCGTGTCACAGTCAGCACAAAGGTCAGGCTGCAGGTAGGCTGGGGGGGTCTTTATTCCTGGGAATGTGCAGCCAGCTGGATGCTGCAGCAGGAATTTCAGCCTCACGTACGCCCGGCTATAATTTCAAACGAGGGACCATTTCCAGGACGAACCCCATTTTTTTCCCCATGGATTTATACCTTAGCTATTAGGCTCCACTTTGGGGTGGATCTTCTTGACAGCCAGGGAGGAACAATTTTTCCTGTAAAATGTTTAAATCCAGCTCAGCCTCATTCGGTTGTGAGATGGAGAAGGGAATTATGTATGCACACAAACACTCACAGGCACACACAAAAAGCTCACACAAACACATGCCCACAGAGAGATCTGTAAAAAAAAAACCCAGACAAGCCAATGCAAATAAGCTCGATTTTAAGAGTGAATTAATTTGACTCTATTATTCTAAATTATTAACAAGTTCCAGCAACCTTAGAACACAATAACCACACTTGGGCTTTCATCTGGGTTAAGTGGAAACAGAGAATGTACACTGATATAGATGATATCAGTGCAAATCTGTGACAGCAAAGTTGGAGACAGAAACCTGACCCAGCCAGAGTCCCTCTCCCTGCAGCAGTGTGTTAACAACTCCTGTAAGGTTCCCCTCCCCTGGAATATTCCAGAGCAATGAATCACCCTCCGACAGCCAGAACCCCCCTATTTTCCTGGCTGCCAGGTGAAACCTGACCTGCACAACACTCCAATCTGTTTATGACTTGCTCTGCCTTAGTAAGCCCATTTTGGTGGTTTTTTTAAACTCTCTATCGATTCTACTTTGATGTGGTCCAATAAAGCACATTGAGAGAAGCAATTTGTGTTGGTCAGTGCCTCCGGTTCCAGGAAAGCCTTCCTGGTAAGTGAAGAGGGGTTAAGCACCTGGCAAGTACCAGACAGGTTACCCAGTTATCCCAGTTTACCAGGCTGCTTCAATCCATGTCTGTGACTGAGATGAGGAACAACCTCCTGTTTCTCCCACTCCCAAGCAGAAGTAGGTATGATTCTCTCTATGACCACTTCCCAACACCCCACAGAAACGCTGGAAAATGTGACAAGGATTTTCCCAGTCTTAAGTGGAAATCTGCAAGTGGCCACTGAGAGGAGATGAGCATTTCCTCACTTCTGGTGGCACAGAAACCAATCTGTGGCATCAGAGCTGGCAGTGGTACCACCCGGATTTTGTAAGATGCTCCTATTCACATTTGCTGCACAGGTGTGTAAATGCAAATTGTTCCCGTGCCACAAAAATCTTGATTAAACAGCAAGAAATACTATTTATAGGATTTATCCTATCAGCTGGAGATGTGCTGATATCCCCATGACACGCTGTATTCCCTCTTCCTTTCTTGGTTTCAGAGCCGGACCTTCCCCCTAAGGCTGGGGAAGCACTAAGAGTATCATTCAGGGAAGATGTTTAATAGATGTTTAGGAGGCTCCTGAGCTTCCTTGCCTCTTGCTAAGAGAGGGCAAAGGGGGAGAGCTGAGAGCTGCAGGGATTGGAAAACTGAGCTCGATTTAGTCACAGGGCAGTTTAAAGTTCCTGTTGCATTTTTCATCTAAGCACAGCAAATCCCCCCACTAAGCTCCAGCCCAGGTGGCCTCAGCTCCTGGAATGCTAACTGGGTGAGCAGAAGGTATTGGAGAGGGCGTGCAGCCAGGGATAGCAGGGAGCAGCTGGAGAGGGACAGTGTCCTTCCAGGGAGGCAATGCCACCTGTCAGCAGGGCAGCTCCAGAGGCATCCAACCATGCTGGATTCTCATTCATCCAAAGCTTCCTGCAGTCACCAAGCACTGACAGAGTTTCATTCCTCATCGGCTGGAGCCCGGGGAAGGGGAACTCTCTCCAGAGGAGCTCAGGAGCTTCCACACAGGGAGGAGGATGAGGGGTGGATCAGAGAGGCTGGAGTTGAGTGACACAGCAGAGATGGCCATCGGGCACTTCCTGTGCCAATGGGAACCTTGGGTGCTGAAAATGCTGCTCAGCACCTACCAAAGCAAAAGAATATAAAGAAAACGTGGCCTCTAAACCCACCTGGATCTGCTCCCTCCATGCCAGGCTCCAGCCCCAGCTGCAGGAAGGGGAGCAGTGGGGAGCCAGGCACATTTATTTGCCATCAGACCATGAGCACCTAACTCAGGGTCCTTCATTTAACAAAGGCAGAGCTGAAGAGCCTCCTGTCTCCTCCCAGAGAACCCTGCACAGCACCAAAAGCAGGAGGGTTTCCTCCCCCACTCATCCCCCGAGCTCCATGGGCAGTTGGCCGTGCCCAGGGATGAGGGACAGGCAGGAGGATGGGAAGCACGGGCAGAGAGCCAGGAACAGGGAGAGGGGCTGCAGCAGCCCTGGGGGGGACGTGATGGACACAGGAGTCTGCACTGCCTCAGCCTGTGACCCCCCGGCACGTGCCTCCCTCCGGATCCAGCACAGATCCCATATGGCAGTTTCCGAGCGATTGGACGGCTGGGGCCTGTCAGGACAAACACACGGCGCTCCCTGGCATTCCACCCAGGAGTTATGGAGCTGTCACTCGCCCAGGCTGTCTCCAAACAGTGCCAGCAGACCTTGGTGCACCGCCTGCTTCTCACCTGATTGGCATTTTTGGATGCTGTTACTGAGAGGCATTTTTGGAGCTTCGGGACCTGCTAAGGAGAATGAGGCCAAATTCCCAGCCTTTCTGCCTCCCCAATTCTGCCTTGCTTTCTCTTTTCTGGGAAGTTTCCCCATGCTAAGTGTAGTTCCTAACAGGTGCATGACCAGAGGGGACTGTCAGGGACACAGCTGTCCCACAGAGGCCTGGTTCCATCTCCATCTGTCCCACTGGAACGATCCATGCTGCCCAGCCAAGCTCCTCGGACACAGGATGAGGGAGCAGCAGAGATGCAGACAGGGAGGAATACATGTACACAGGGAAGATGCTTATTCCAGGGAATGCCACAAACAAAGCCTCTGACATCGAACTAATGCATCCTTTGAGGGTTAAAGACCCCTTGCCACACGCAGGCAGACTGCCAGCTATCTCATCTCCCTTCCTTGCCATGCTAACAGCCCGACGCCAAGGTCAGGCTTTAAATGAAAGCTGACTGCTCTGTAATCCCCTGTGCCTCATTTGGGGATGCCACAAGACTTGTAAGAATCAGAGGCAGAAAATATTTGACTGGGGCCAAGGCCAGGGCGATGCCTGAAGTGGTTTCCTCACCCATCTGCCAGTCCTGGCTTCCACCCTTCCAGCTGGGAACCAAGGCTGGGGCTGCAGGTGATGTAAGACAGAGAGCTGAGATCCCTGAACACACCTCAGAGTGGACACTGGACATCAGGAGGCACCTCCAGATGTGCAGTGGTGACAAGATGGGCAAAATGCTGGGATGACTCACCTGCACACACAGTTGCCTCATCACTGTATAGGGGATACAGAATACGAGGAACAGGGATAAATGACAACTCTGCTCACAAACTAAAGGTGCTTCCCACCCCTAAAGTGTCCTGGAATCATTTCAGGCTGGTTGGACATGAGAAAATAAGCATTTTGCAACACCCCACTGTGTGTTGCAGCAGGAATAGCTCATCTGGTTCACTAATGTGGGTCCTGGGATGTGGCTTGGCTCAATGTGAGGGTGATGAAAACCATCTGCAGGGAATAGGGTGGCACCACGACACCACCCCCGCTGAAGGAACACCCATTTTGGTGGTGCAGTCACACTGTGCCACCACAGAACCTGCTCCACGCTGTGCTTCAGCCACAGAGTCCCAGGTCTGCACTCGGGGAACCCAAAGCCAACTCCCTGCTCAGGGGCAGTGTCTGAAGCTGTAAGAAACTGAGCCACAACCTGCCCTCAAAACTCTGCCAGGGCTCAGCAAAGTGGTGGGATGGGCCGGGCGAGACCCAAGTGTTTAAATCCTTGGCAGAGGGAAAATCCATTTCCCTTCTTCAATTCTTTGTTCAAACGAGTGTTAAAATAGAACCACACTGCTGGCAGCAGGGTCAGCCCAGTCACACCCTCCCAGGACCTGGGGCACTGCAGCCTGGGGGAGGCCAGTGCTGGGACAAGCTCTGAGGTGGCACAAGGCAGTGACAGAGCCATCTGCACTGCCCAGAGACCCTCCCCTCCTCAGAGTTCCTCAGCAGGGCTGGGAGCAGGCGACAGCAAGGTTTGGTATCACCTTAACCTGCTCCTTAAACTGCCTTCCCCTCTCATGTCTCAGTTTCCATCCCCTCCTCCAGGCTTTCAGACCTACGTCTGGTGACTTTCCTTTCCTCCCTTCACAACAACCCTTTTCAGACAGAAGTGCTGACTGAAGCTCTTTGGGCCTCCAAAGACCATTCCATCACCTCGGAGCTGCCGGGGCTGCCAGGCTGAGTTATCACAGGTCCTGCCCTCCCCTGCCATTAATACCTGCTCACAAGGCAGCCCTGCTCCAGCCCGGGCAAACAAGGACAATCCTGAGCTGCAGGAGTCTCCCACAGTAACGGAAAGAGGCATCAAAAGGAAAGAAAAGGAAAACAAATATACCCCAGGCATCTCTGGGTAGTCATAATTGAGTTTGGATGGCCCCAGGCAGGGAATGAGTTACTGACAGTCATGAACTTTTCCTGTCCCCCTCACCAAGGAGCCTCCAGCCAGACACCACCCCCAGCCCTGAGCCCAGTGTCCAACATGGTGTCACTCACAGCCCAGTGTCTCCTTCTGTCCCAATCCAACCCTTCCTGCCACACTCCTGTCCTGCTGTGAGGACATATGTCCCTGTGCCAGCCAACGCTAGTAAATCATCTTTCTACCACAGCTCAGAGTACACTAAGCCAGAGGCAACATCCAGCACTTGAGCAGCTCAGCTGGAACATCTGCAGCATTATGACATCCCCAGCCTGGCCAGACATGGGATTGAGAAAGGGTTTCACTGCCCTTCCATGTCCTCATCCAGCTGAGAAAGAGCTGAAAACCCCAAGACATGGGTGAAATTCTCATTGTCTTTGCTTTCAATCCCAGATTCAGAGTGCCTTGGCTCCAGGACTCCAGCCAGCACCCAGCAGGGAGCACAGTCACACCCTGAACACACCAGTGTCAAACAGGACCTGTCACCAAACACAGGAGCAGGGCCACCCAGAGCCACAAACCCAGCTAAGGGATCTGAGCAGCCTTGGCCAAACCTCCCACCTGCACTTTACCATCCAAACAACAATCCAGCGTGGTCTGATATGCTCCACAGATTACAGCTGGTGAATTAAGAGTCTATAAGGATATTATCCAGATGGGGATTGGTCCTGGGGGCCTCAAAACACACAATTTTACTGCAAAGCTTTCAGAAACAGGCTGTTCTTCAGCTCCTGGGGCCCTGTGTCTGCATGCAAAATTCCACTTTTGTTACTGCAAAAACGGCATTCTCAGCTCTCGCACTCAAAGAGTCTGAGAATGCAGCTCAAGGATTAAATCCCTCCTCCCCAGACCTACAATAAATAAAGAGAGTTAAAGCCAGATTTGTAAACTAGAAGGATTTGAAGCCAATTTTGTGACCAACTCAGGCACTTCTGGCATTCTTTGTAGTTGAGAGAAGTGAGGCTTGAATAAAGGGGGCCTGAGCAGAGGACTGGGATGGCTGCCTCCAACACGGGGATTTCTGGAGGCACAAGGGCTGGCAGGGGGGAGGCACAGGGAACACAAATAAGACACTTGAGAGACGCTTACAAACAGATTTCTGAGCCAAAATTTCCCCACAGTCACGCCTGCACATCTCTGCAAACATACCTGGCCCCTGCACTGTGGGTTGAGGACAGTTTAACCTGGAGTCTGAACAACAGGATTAAGCACTGGATCAGCAGAAAAATGGTTGCAGATCCTTCTGATTGCTGTTGGAGAGTGATTGTTTCCCTGAGCACAGTGTGCAAGTGTCGGTGCCTTTGTGAGATTTAATGGTGCAATTATCCCAGGCTGTGTCACCTCCTGCCCAGCCCTGCCCTCCCGTTTTGCCAGCAGGCAAACACACCTCTGCCACTCCTTCATAACCTCCATTTACCTTCTCCCAGGTCAGGGATGGGGGAAGAGGTGGTCTCTGGGATGGGTATCTCACCCTAAGGATGTTGCTTGGGATGGGTCTTCTTCCACAGGTGAAAATCTAAGTTTTTACTTCATTAGCAAAAATCTAGCCAAAAAGTCTGAATAGATTTGAAGTCATGCCAAGTTCTCCTCCCAAACATCACAGTGAGCCACTGTCCTGGTCTCCAACTGCTCCAGCCTCTGTCATACGCCACCTTCTCAGCATCCCAGCAGGATTACCCTGGCATTCCCAGCAAGAGGTGTGGCTGGGATGTCCAAGGAAACAGGACTGACTGGGCACTGCCGGACAACAGAGTGGTTCCATCACCTGAAGTAGTTGTGAGGAGGTTACACCTGGCCACACATCTCCTGTTAGCCCCACAGTCCCACTCTAAGGAACATCCTGCAGGTATTCTGTGGGCAAAGAAATTCACCTTTGAGCCCAAACCCAACACAGCCCTGGGAATGGTCAGTGCTGCTCCTCATCCCCATGGCACAGGGAGGCCACAGGGACAGTTAACCACGGAATCCCAGAAGGGTTTGTGCTGGAAGGGACCTTAAAGCTCATCCCATTCCACCCTATGCTATGGGCATGGACACCTTCCACCAGACCAGGTTGCTCCAAGCCCTGTCCAACCTGGCCTTGGACATTTTTAAATTAATTACAGAGCTCAAGAAGGGGCAGGGACCGGCTGGGGTGGTGGGGAAGGGGTGAAGCTCCTCTTCTGCTCTCCAAAGAGCAGCCTGTGGCAGCTCATCCAGGACCTGTCCTGAACACCACCAGTATAACAGTATAACCACCAGAATTAGAGCATTTCACCACAGGATTGGACGTTTATGTGCACATGAACAGCTCCAATGACAATGAGAGCAGCTATAGACTCTCCTGCTGCCTGCCAGCTGGGGTCAGGGGGGAATCTCCCCTCACAGGGAAGTATTGCACAATTATGGGCATTATGGGACTTTTATGCCTTCCTTTAAGGCATCCGGCTCGGCTTCTGGTGGAGACAGGATGCTGGAAGGACTATTGCTCTGTTCAGCTCAAACAGTTTTTATGTTCTAATACAAAATTAATGGTTCTCTCACTGTGACTCCATGTGGCAAAGCTGCCTGCTCCGGGCATTCCAACTGGCAGAGCAAAAGTAGGGATGAAAACTCAATTCATGCACCAGGACAGTCACCCCACATTCCCTGGGGAGCAACACGTTGATGCTGGACCCTGATGGGCTGCAGTGCTGAGCTCCTGCACTCCAGGGATCCCTCGTCCCCCTGTGCCAGGGATACCAGATCCACCAATCCCTGCAGCACCAGCTGTAATACAGGTGAGCTGCAGGCACCTGTACCCTCCAAACCTGACTGTGCCACCCCTCCCTGACTGTCCGTCAGGTTAGGCAGGAACAGCTGTCTTAAAAACTGTGTTCCAGGATCCACACGGAGGTTCCTTCTGACTGTATGGAATAACACCTCATCCATCACTCAGACAGCCAGACAGAGCCACTCATCTTCACTCGGTGACACCTCTTATCTACAAACACCTAGACTGACTCACAACCAGCCTGTGAACCCATCAGCAGCTTTTTCCCGAGCCAAGGGCCTGGTTTCCTGGCTCACATCCAGCACGGTGCTGGAGGCTGGAAGAACTGCTTGCTCCCACCAGGACTTTTTCACGAGGTTTCTGAACAGAGCATGCCCTCCATGACTGGAGCAGGCTGGTTTTGTTGAGCTGTTTATTTTCGTGTCCAAGTGGAAGCCGAGCCCTGCAGTTGCCGTGTGTGTGGTTGGCTTGTGGATTGCCCTGAAGAAGTCCATGGCACTGCTGGGAATTCTGACCCCGGAGTCCTGACTCAGGCATTCTGCAAAACCACACAGCTGCTTCCAGCACTCCTGTGTCTCTGCTGGGGCCAGCACAGGGATGGAAATGGCAGGATTTGACCTGCTGGACCCACAGTGAGGAGAGGTTTGAGCAGTAGCTGTCTACCCACAGTGCAGCTCCACAAGCCTCTTCCCTTTGGCTTTGTGTCCAGCTGTAAAACTGCAACAACTTCCACCATCCTCATCTTCCGACTTCCACCAGATCCTGTCCAACACCTCTCCACCCCACTGCAGGCTCCTCTGCCTCCTCCATGCCACTGCCCTCCCCAGCTGCCTCCCACTCTCTGCATGGCAGTGCCCACAGCCCCCTCCCACACTTCCTGCCCACCTTGGCTCACCAGCTGGCCAGGTGAGAGCAGGTCCCAGGTCCCCATGCCACGAGTGCCCACACGGCCTGGCAGAGCAGCCACTGACCTCACTGGGGCCTGCAGTGTGACCCCAGACAGCTCTGCCCACTGGTCACACTGGGCAGTGTGCCCAAGAACAACTGCAGGAGAGCAGGGACTGACAGGAATCCTCACCGGTTGCCTTAAAGGATGGGATGAACCTCCCCTAAAGCCAGTAACTGTGCACTATGACCTTATGGGGGACCTTCCACCCTGATCCCAGCTGGCACACAGCTTATTTCACCAGGGAAAAGGACTAAAAGATTAGGACCTGGCTCTGAAATAGGGAATTTCTCCTGGTGGTCCTTAGACCTCAGTGACAAACTGGACAGCACAGAATGGTGAGGCAGGGACCCAGAGCCCCTGAGCCCACCCTGTGACACCAACAGAGCTGCAGCCCCTGCCTTGCCCCCTCCAACCACAGCACTGTGCTGAACTCTGCTGTCACCCCCCAGCTCTGCCTAGGGAACAATGTCCTTATTCCTACAGGGATGTTGACCAAATCATAAAGATGTAATGACATTGTCTGGGCTGACACGCTGATCGATGCTTTTCATGCAAAATTATGCTTTCTGTGGCTAATAAATATTGATCCTATGTGTTCCTGTGTAGTACTGCAATAAAGAGTGACTTAAATGTCTGCCAGCACTGAGCTTCCTCCATCATTTTGCAGCCCCCAGCTCCTCTACAGCATCTCCTACTGGCACTGGTGCCAGTGCCAGTGCCCAAGGAAGGCACAGCACCTCTGTGAATATCTGCCTCCCTCCATTTTCCTGTCCTTTGCATGGTACTTATGTTACAGTGGTTCATGGGGAGCAGTAGAAAATAAATGGAACTGGGGGGAGTGCTGGAGAGGGGGAACAGGGTCACGTCCTGGGCATGTTTATTATCCTAAAGAGGAGAAACTGGGCCAGGTGCAGAACAAATAGAAACATTTAGGGCAGCTTGGCAGGAGAATGGTGTACTCCAGACTCCTTAAATCAAAGCTCTGGAGCTCGGCAGCAAGCGCCTGGCGACAAGGATCCACTCAGCCCTGCTGAACTGTCCATGTGGCAGTGGTCCTGCTCCATGTGCTCCTCTTCTGGAGAGGGGTCAAGCAGGGCCTGCACTTCACACCCCCTTGGCTCTCTCCACACCCCAGAGCACCGGCAGCGCTGGCTCCGGCTGTTCCCCCCCCACGGGATCCAGAGGGGTGTGATGGCACCTCCTGGGTTGTGTCCTGAGCTCCCACGGGGCTCTGAGACCCTGTTTTCTCCAGGTCTCACCCCACTGCCTCTTCTCCCATCTCTCCCTGCCACGGGAAGAAGAGCCTTTCCCTGTGTCCCCGAGCACAGAGAAGGAGCTGCCCTGGAGAACATGAGGTGTGAACTCAGAGCCGGGACTGCAAATGGATTGATGATGACAGCAGGAGGCCTGGCTTCAGTCACTGCTGCCTGGCAGCCAGGCAGTGACCGCATTTGTGCACTAGGCATATTTTGGGAGCAGACTAAGGGACCGGATCCACACCCATTGAGAGTGGAGGGGTTCAGCTGCAGCAGTGAACCACAAAGAAGGAAGGGCCAAAGGTCCACAGTGCTCTGTACAATCTCAGGGAAATGTATCCTGCTCCCCCCTCCCCACACAGACAGCTGAGGCTGAGAAGGCTTTTAAGGCAAAAAACCTACAAATAAAGACACTGCTCCCAGACTATGGAGCTTAAAATATGATGGCATCTCCCTCAGACTGTGAATGGGTTCCCTGAAGAGGTCCCCCAGTCCCTGAGACCCTCCCTTTCCCCACTCCCCTCCTGGGAAAATTGGAGAGGCAAAGGGCTGCTGTTCCAGCAGATTTGCAGGAGTGGGAGTTGAAGAATCAATGAAGCTCTGAAAGCCAGTGAGGAAAGTCATTCTGCACCTTCCTCACACTGGGAATAAATGATTCAGCGAGAAAGGAAAAAAAATACAACAACCCTCAAATGAGGCTGGAATTACCCACTGGAGAGATATTTCATCTTGAGGAATTGTGTTTGCTGCAGTGTTCATCTCACTGAGCCACAGCAAGGCTTTAATATCCAGCAAAAGGTCAAGCCTAAATGGGAATTGGTAGAGCCTCCCGGAGCTCCGACGCCAGCCGGCACATCCGAGCTCCCACCCCTCACACGGAGCAGCCACTCCAAGCCAAGGCCTGAAACAGGGAGCTGAGCTGAGCTGGACCACGGAGGATCCCAGCCCAAGAGCACTCGCTCCCTCTAGACTGGGTACAAAAGGAACAGACCTGCCTGGCTGTCTTGAGCAGCGTGAATTTGGGGACAATGCTGGGAGCTTCCAGATTTTCCACTCAAGGGATCTAACTGATGGTAAAGGAAGTGGGATTTCAATGCACTCGAGGGCTGCAGGGAACAGCTCCCTCTGAGCTGAACACCAGTGTCTGAGGGATGCAAGAGACTCTGCCAGAGCCCTGGTCCTGAGCTGGGCCGAGCCCAGGGTGGTCTGTGGGAGCTCTCTCCTCATGCCCCTCAGCTGCCTGTGCACAGACACTTCTTCCCACTGTTCCCACTTCTCCCTGGTACTGCTGCTGTCTCCCTCCACATGCACAGCCTCTCCTTGGTAATCTGTACTCTTATTCTTTCCCTTAGACTCGGCTCTGCCCTCTGGGAGCTCAGCATCCCTATCCCAGGCTGTAGCAGAGTTCCAGGGACGAACTAGGCAGACAGGAGGTGGAGGTGGAGGGAAGGTAGAGGTTTCCAGGCAGCTTCTTCCCTCCTCTTCACCATGACAAAGGTGAGAGTCCAAGAGAAGAAATGAGTGAACTGAGCCCTTTCTGGAACATCATCCTCCCAAGAAGGAACAACATGGGTCAGCAAGCTGAGCTGAGCAGAAGGGGATTTTACCTAAAGCAGAGCTGAAATTCTGCTTAAACTTTGGGGTTTATAGCAAAACTGGTCCCAAGCTATAGGCAAACTCCAGACCCTGCAATGAAAGATTTGGGAACCAGCCACTCTCCTGACAGCCTTGTGCCTTCCACCTGCCACCCTGGTCATCCAACATGACCTGGAACCCTCGTCCTTTCCTGCTCAGGACCATATCAAACTCAGCCAACAGATTCAGCGAGAAAGGAGCAACTCCAGGTGTCCTTTCAGCCCTTCCCATGGACAGGCTGCCATCCATGATGGGCAGCACACTGGTTCCTGTGCCGGGGTGGATGAACATCCACTGGGGAATCACCTGCAACTACCACTCTCATTTCCACTGGTGACTCAAGCCAGATTTCCCTGTGTACAGAGAGATTAAGTTTCTCTAAGGTTAACACGAGATAATTTTTTGTTCAAACATTTACAGTTAAAGCTCACCAGAAAATCAACAGGATTCTGCTGGACAGTGCTCAACTATCCACATCCCCCAAAGGCAAACAGGGGTTTTATGTGGTATTTAAAGCATCCAGAGACATCCAGAATTGGGTCTGTGCCATATATCCATGGCTCTGAGGGAAGCAGGAAGAAGTTGCTGTCCTTTCTTCTGAACACTGGTGACCACATGGACACGGCCAGAGTGGGTCACCAGCCCCTCACATGGTCACACTGACAGAGGAGCTGGAGACCATCCCTGAACTGCACCCAGCAGCCACATACTTGGGAAGCCAAAGCTATGGAAAATGGGGTCAGGTTGCTTCTCCCCATGTCTGGCTTTGTGGAGCTGTTTGTGTCTCCTGGATGCAAGACTTCCCTGGCAACAACCCGGAGCTGTCGTTTGGAGATCTTGTCCTCTCTATCCAGGATGTTTAAATTCAAGCCTCAAACTTGTGGTTGGCAGGGAACGGGGCAAACAAACAGCCAAACAATCTGCTGTCAGTTCCTGACAGCCCAGCCTGCAGCAGTTCTCCCTCCTGTCCATGAGGAATGGCCGAGTACAGAGGCAGTGGCTCAAGGCCTCTCACAGATTTAAGCTGCTCAGGTTTAAGCCCAAGAGAAAATTAAAAAAAACACCAACAGACAGTAAGTGTCTTGAAACATTTGGGCTTTGCTCCCTCCTCTATAAGCTCTGTTTCACTGGCAGAGGGAAGGCTGAACTCATCCACAGCTGCACTGAACATCTGGGGGCTTGAGGAACATCCCCTGGCTGCTTCTAAACCCGTTTGCTGCTCCTCCATCCCTGACCCTCTCTTTGATGTGTCAACCTTCTTTTCAAGCTCCCCCTTTTCAAAGATTCCTGTGACTGTTCCTGTCTGCAGTGTGTGCACCCGAGGTGTAATGAGGAGTTAAATAAAGGTCGGGTTTGGCAGAGGTGCTGTGGAGGTGCAGAAGCTCAGGTGGAATCGCTCTCTTCTCTCTCTGCTCCTTTCCAAAGGATAAGGGTTTAGAGGAAAGCTCACCTGCTACTGATGAGCACTGGCTGGGTCCCTGTGTGAGGAGCTCTGAAGGGAGCACAGACATCCTCAGATGTTACTGCCATGGGATAAAGGCTGAGTTGGTTTAACAGCCTCCTCTCCCTGGGTGGACAATCAGCTTCCCCAGGGAGTCAACGACTTTCCGAGGCTTTTCACACAGGCACTGTTTTTCTGGGATGAAGTTCCCTTCTTTGAAGGGTTCTCACTTCTCCCCGTGCCTTGCAGCTTTCTGCTCACACTCTCTGCTCTCCCACATGTCCTGCAATGCCCTCCCATGCCAGCTTCCCTCTCGGCTGGATGCACAAACATTTCCATGCAGCCATGGTGTTTGTGTATGATCCCCTAGATCCACCAGGCTCACAGGGAATGCAGGAGTGTACACGGCNTTTCCATGCAGCCATGGTGTTTGTGTATGATCCCCTAGATCCACCAGGCTCACAGGGAATGCAGGAGTGTTCATCCACATCCTTCCCCTGGGTTGTCACCACTGTCCCCTCTGACAAGGCAAGCCCAGCCCTGCAGCTGGCAGGTCAGCATTCCCTGTGCTGCTGGACAAGGAACCACAGAGGAGGGAATGCAGACGATATCCTAAACAAATCTGCTGTTTACAAAGTCCCCTGTAAACTGTTTACATTGCTGGGGAGAAACCATGGAGGAACAGCAGCTGGAGCGTGTTCTTCCCAGTGGGAAGAACTCCATTCCCGTTTGCTCCACTCCTGTGGGAGGGAGGGGAGCTGACGCACATCTGGAAAGGCAGCAAAATCCCAGCACCACTCAGTCCCCCAGCCTGCCAGGACCTCTGGCTACCTCAGCGCTGCCTCCTGGAGCACACGCCGAGGATGTGCCATGTCCCTGGGGAGTGGTGGCAAGGGACAGCCAACCTCGGGCTCCTGAGCAGTGCCTGGGGTGGTGAGGCTGTGCCAGAGGAAACAGTCCTGGAGGAGCCTGCCCTGACCTCCCTGGAGCCCCTTGGCTCTCAGACACATGTGAGGGGCCTTGTGACTCTCATCCCTCAGAGCCACAGTGTGTGGTGGTGAGAGGCCACTGCTGCATCATACCCACAGCTAAAAATGGGGCCTCAGAAATACCAGCAAGAACACTTCCAAGGGCTGGCATAAAATAAAAGCCTCAGTGTGCCTCTAATCTCCCTGTTTCCTGTGCATGGAAAACTCTTTTAAGTGCCTGTGCACGGGGCAGTGCTGGAACACCCGTGACGAGGCTGACCAGGACCACGTGGGCAGGAGGCACAGCGGGGCTGCCCGTGGGGCTGAGGTGGGCAGGGAGGGCTTGGGGGAAGGCATGGAAGGGTTAAACCTAAAACACACCCTGGATCAGTCTCCTTCACACTGGAACGTTCAGTTTGTGACTTCAATAGCTGAGCAGGACGTGAGAAAACAGGCCTTCACTCAAGGAAGGTGATAAGTGCTCTGAGCCCAGAAATAGCACCGAGGGGGGGAATGTGGGGATGGGAGGCAGCTGGAGCATCAAGGACAGGGAGAACATCCTCCCTACAGATGATATGACAACCCTGACCTGGGGGTTGGAAAGGAACACAGGTACAAAGATCAAAAAACCAAAAAAGCAAGCAGGCAAACTCAGCTGCCCAGAGAAGCTGTGGCTGCCCCATCCCTGGAAGTGTCCAAGGGCAGGTTGGACAGGGCTTGGAGCAACCTGGGATAGTGGAAGGTGTCCCTGCCCATGGCAGGGGTGGAATGAGATGAGCTTCAAGTTCCCTTCCAACCCAAACCATCCTGTGATTCTATGAATAGAGGTTCAAACATTTTGATAAAAGAAAGTGGTTAAACTCACCCATCTTTTGTCAAAGGGTGACAGGGACACCACAGTGCTCCATCAGCAAGGGGAAGGGATGTTCATCCACATTTCCTCTCAAATGTAGAAGGATTCCACTCTTAGCACCAGTTCTGCTTTCACTCTCCACCCAGTCAGTCTTGCAGGGCCCAGATGTGTCCCTTTCCTGATGAGGAAAAGAGCGGAGGGGTCTCCCAGCAGAGTCAAACATCTCAGCCAGCAGGAATGTCAGAGGCATCTGCAGGATCTCTCATAGTCTGAGCTAAAAGAAATAAAACAGGGAGAAAACCTCAAACTTTGTCAGGCCAACCCATAGTAAAACATCATCAAGTTCATTTGCTGAAGTAAAAAAACTGAAATCTAAAAAAATTCAACAGAAACAACATTTGTCTGGTTCTGCTTTTAGAAGCTTTTGAGCAGTTACAAAAATGTCAGCCAGCTAAACTGGCTCTTCAAAATGAAAACTTGAGCCATTTTGTTTTAAAATAAGTCAGAAAGGACTGAAGCTCTAACCCCTCATGAGTCCTGGGTGGGTCTCCTTGGCTGAAAATGACTTGCTGAGTTTGACCTCAACTTTGCAGATATTTTTGCCTGACCCCACATGGCTCAGGCCCAGTGACAGGCACCCTCACACTCCAGTCCTTGCAGAGAAGCACTGACCCACAGGAATATCCCAGTGCCTTGGGAAACGCACTGGAAAGGTAGGAAGGCCCAGTTTGGAATAAGTGCTGGGATTTTCCAGTGAGTGAGTAGTATTTCCCACTTCAATTTTAATTAATGGTACTGCAGATCATACAACCAGCCACCCTTGGGAGCACAGGTGGGGGAACAGACTCCTCCATGCAACATCTCCAGTGTGAGCAGCTTGCCCAAAAATCCCACAGGCAAAGGCAGAGGGACAGCAGTGAATTCATCTATGACAAATTCCCTTCCTCCTCAAGTGACACACTGGTCACCCCAAGTGTCCTGCTAAGCCCACAGGGCTCTCTGAGTCAGCTGAGCATCTCTTCCCTTCCCATTCCCAGGGTTTTTATTACTATGAACCATTAAAATGTGGCCAAAACGGCCAGGAATTAAACCACACATCTTCCCAGCATGAAGCTCCAGTCCCACAGGTTTGGGAATGTCCCAGAGTCAAACTCTGGAACGCTGTGACAGGCAGGTACCTAGAGCAGCCCTACAGCCCCAGCCTCCTCCATGGGGATTCCAGGGGCATCCCCATCCCTCCCTGTCTCAGAGGATGGCAGGGATATGGTCAGTGCTCCCGAGAGCTGTGGGAAAGGGCTTCTCAGCAGAGCTGAGGGGTGGCATGGCCTGGATGTGGGTGAGGACCAGTGCCCTCCATGCTTGCCCAAGGTCAGGGAGGGGTGGGAGCTGCCCTCCACCCCCACATCTCCTCACCCAGTGGTCTGTCCAAGCTCCCCACAGGGACTCCAAGAGCCCTTCCAGGCACGAAGTATTCAGGAATTCTTGCAATTAATTCCCTGTCATCCCCAAAATAGCACTGCTGTGTGGAGGAGGGCCATGGATCAGCAATTAAGGGGCAAAGACAGACAGCAAGGGAGGCTCTGCAGGTCACACCTGCGCTGCTCCAGAGCTGCTCTGGGAAAAAGCCCTTATCCAGCTCCAGAGGGAATGGCAGCTCCTAAGTCAAACCCAAGTAATAAGATGATCTTGTAGCGGGAAAGATTAATCATTATTGGCAGCCAGGAATGTGCAAGTCTAACAAAAGCCAAAGGTTTTTTTATTACAGTCCAACTGTGGATGGGAAGACATTGTTAGCTAAGAATCATTAAATCTATCGCAAGAATAAATTTTCTTTGAACCAAACCATAAAATGGGAGTAAAATCCTCTTAAGCCAGCGGCAGTTCCTAATGGAACAGACATTATTATTTTTTTTCAAGCCAAAAATAAAAAAAAAATTTGCTTTAGACTATTAAGTGAATAGATTAGGCTCTAAAACAGGAAATATTTACTCAAGCAAAACCTGCTTAATTTAATACCTGCCTCAATTAATTTTTAAGTTTGGGATTATAATTGAACGAAATAACGACGTTTTCTGCCTGTACAAACAGGGATTTGTGAAGCCTGTTTGCCCAGAATTCAGGCAGGAGAAGAAGTATTTAGGAAAACTTTCCCTTGCTAACCCCCAGGTAGCATCAGTGCTGAGTCTGGCAGCTTCTGCAAGGCTGGGAGACAGAAGGTGAAGCCAAGGTCCCTCCTCACAGTTGGTCATTAAATTTCCTGAAACGTCTGACCGGGAGGTCACTCCTGATATTATCAAACAGGAAAAATATTACAGAAAAATGGAAGTAATTTCTTTCTGCAGTCTGATTTCATCCCTGCTTTCAGGGCAAGCTTGGTTTCTCCTCCCTCAGTGCTTCTCCCTCACTGCCAGAGAGCAGGAGATGCAGGAAGGGAGTGGAACTCTGAGATCCAACACAGGCTCCATATATCCAGGTGGGAAAACACACCTGTGTTATCCCTTCTCTGGGACAGGCAGTGCAAGGAGAGAGCTGTGCCCTGAGCACAGGGAGCTGCTTCCACAGCCAGACACTCCTCTATACTTTGGATAATCTCTCTTAGTCTTCACGGCCTGCACTCCCTTCCCCCTCTCCAGAGGGTATCCTTGGATGCTCAGACATTTCAGCCTCTAAAAAGTTACCTGGTCTAGACGTGGCCTCTGCACAGTGGATTGTTTGCATCAGCAAGTCAGGGGAGGGGGTTCTGCCCCTCTGCCCCCTCAGGTGAGACCCCACCTGCAGAGCTGCTCCAGCCCTGGGAACAACAGCAGGAGCACCTGGAGCTGCTGGAGAGAGTCCAGAGGAGCCACGGAGATGCTCCAAGGGCTGGAGCCCCTCTGCTCTGGAGCCAGGCTGGGAGAGCTGGGGGACTTCACCTGGAGAGGAGAAGGAGCCAGGGAGACCTTGGAGCCCCTTCCAGTGCCCTTTCCAGGGGCTCCAGGAGAGCTGGAGAGGGACTTGGGACAAGGGATGGAGGGACAGGACAGGGGGAATGGCTTTAAGCTGACAGAGGGCAGGATTAGATGGGATATTGGGAAGGAATTGTTGGCTGTGAGGGTGGGAAGGCCCTGGCACAGGTTGCCCAGAGAAGCTGTGGCTGCCCCATCCCTGGAAGTGTCCAAGGCCAGGTTGGATGGAACTTGGAGCAACCTGGGATAGTGGAAGGTGTCCCTGCCCATGGCAGGGGATGGAACGAGATGAGCTTTAAGGTCTCTTCCAACCCAAACCCTTGGGGGATTCTGTTACCCTATGACTGTTACAGCTCATATCCACAAAACCCTGAAATGCTCAGTAACAGCCACAACCACTCACTACCTCCACGACACATGGTTTTCTGGATTCCTGGAGCAATTCCACACCCCACTGGTGTGGACCATCTCACCATGAGGGTCTGCCCTGGGAAGAATAACATGGCCATTGACTTGCAGCTGGCAGCCAACTCTGACATCCTGCTCCTGGAAGCACACACTGAGGGATAATTGGGAAGAGGATAAATGTTTGATTACAAACCTTCCTGCCTGGAAGCATTTCTGCTCCTGGCTTGAGTAGCCCAAACTCAGCCCCCAGAGCGTGCACTTGAGTGTGAAGTCTTTTGTGGAGGAAGCTGAGAAAGCACAAGGGTTTATCTGACAGAGGCCTTGCTGGCACATCAGAGCTCTGCTGCTTGTCCTTTCCAGACAGGAACCCTGTTGC
>WEIV01014890.1:0-10466 GCA_013390005.1 Calyptomena viridis | reverse complement strand
TTGCATGCCTACCCATGACAATGTATGTCTTGCTTGACCTCGTGGATGAACCCTGAAAGCTTGTGGAATCCCACCAGAGGTTGTGCTCAAGTCAGGGCTCAGGGAGTTCTGCTACAGACAGTTCTCAGGGCAATAATTGCTGACTTTGGCCACTGAGTAAGAAGGAATGAGGAGATGACGAAAAATAATTAATTGGCCTGAAAAGTACTTAATTTTCAGAAGTTCAGTTGCCCCAGTGTTTCTGTGGTGAGGTGTTAGTTTTGTTGGTTGTTTTGGTTTGCATTTCCTACACCGTGTGTTGGGCAGTTTGGATCCCAAGAACCTGCAGCGACAATATTTTCAGTTGAAGGCCTTGCTGGTTGTGACAGGGCCAGGATATGGTAACAAACACTGACAGCTTTGGGGATCAATAATTTATCTCTAAATAATGGCGCAGTAACAAATACGGAGCAGGGATACAGTTATCTAGGTCAGAATGAGCAAACCCAGGAATTCCCCAATTCTGGGCTAAACAGCATGTCCAGGGTTCTCCTTGATGTGTGTGGGGCCCAGAAATATCCTGTAACACTGGTCTAACACCCTGCTGTGTTCACAGAATGTGGAAATACTTGAATAATTTTTATTTAACAGTACTAACCCCTCACCAGCTCATACTCTTGGTCACCGAACAGTTTGTGTTTGGGTACATCTGTGCTAGTGGAAAATCTGGTACTTTGAGGATTTTTGGGCTCTGTGGTCTCTCCCATGTTTGTTTTATGATGATAATGTTGCTCTGATACCTTGTCCTAAGGAAACAATCCTCAGTGTATTAACTGGAGTCTGTACTCGTGTTTTGCTGGAAGAGGAGAGATCAGTACTCAATAGCCAGTTATTAGAGATGAAAAAGAAGTAAGTTGTTTTTCCTGATGTATGTTTAACCCACAGTCCTACAGAAAACTGCTGAGAGCTGTTCTTTTCTGTTGTTTCCTGGTTTAAGTGCTGAGGTTGTCACAGATGTTGGATTAGAGGTGGTATCATCCTTTAGTTCCACACCCCCCACCTTGTGGGAATTCTTATTTCAGTGACCAGTTTAGTGTTTGATTTTAGTCTGTTCTGGAGTGTTGGATTGTCCCCGAGTGTGATAAATGCTTGTTTTCAGATCTGACACGTCGAGTTCTAAAGGAATAATGGGAAAATAAAGTTGGTGCTAATTAGAAGAAAAGGGGAAGAAGGGGAAGAAGGAGGAAAAGCAGCAGTTGTTCAGCACCGACTGTCTGCTCTCATGCCTCTGTCAAGTTCTTTGTGGCAGAGGGTTATTGCAGTTCATTCAGCACTGCTTTTAAATCTCAGATTTGTCCTGGGTGACTGGGACATCCCTTTGTAAGCTGCTGTTCAGTGAATGCTCTCCAGTACAAAACTGTCTCTGCAGTGGCCAAGTGCCACCGTGTCCATGGAAAATAGGGGCTTTTCACAAGTAGTTACATAAATCCTTAAAAACAACAGGGGTCCCCATGACACCTCAAGTAATCCAGGAAAAACAAACCAACACCTGTTAAATTTCCTGGATTTATAATCATCATAACAAAGAACACTGAGTGGTACTTGGGTATTTATGCACATCCTTGGCTACTCAGTGCTATCACTGATACCTTCTTTATTCCCTAATATCTGCTCTCTGGGAGGTGGGTTCTCTGTATCTCCCACTGTGCTGAAGGACAGCAGGCACATGAGGTGTTTCCCAAGCTAATGCTTCCCCAGGGAATGTCAGAGTTGGATCAGCTGTGCCACAGAGAGGCCAGTGAAGAGCTGAACCTCCAGCTCTAACCAGCCTGTGACTGAACGTGTTTTAAAACACGTTTTAAACTGTAACTCCTGAAAGTTCCTTGAGGAAGAGGATAGAGTGGGGACCAAGAGTCATTCAGTACTTCCCAGCAGTTCAGTTTCAGAGTACATTTTAAAAGACAAAGTCTTTATTAAATTCTAAAAAGAAAAGTTTGTGGCTGTGATCTTCCTTCTCCTGTTTTGACTCAGCTGCCTGAAATAATCCAGACAATTCTGAAATCCCTGAAGTGAATTTTGCCATGACTTTGCCTTCAGTGGGTTACACTGAGGTGCCCAAGTTTGTGACATTGCTCAGCAGTGTTGAATAAACTGCAATAGAAGGGGAAAATGAGGAACAGGAACAGCCTTCACCTGCAGGCACTGAGGTCAGAACATGCCAGAAAATGGCATCTGTTGCCCACAAATAAAGGCTGAATAAAGAGCTAATTAAATAGAAATAATGAAAAAAGTCTCTAAATTCCCAAATCCCACCAAAGCTGGTGACAAGAGGAGTGATGATTTTCTCCTTGTGTCTGAAGAATCTGAGGTGAACAAGAACCATCTTTGTGTTTCATTGAGGTCAAATCTCTAGTGGTGGTTCCCTCACCTTCCTTCCACCCCTAAGAGTTCTCTTCCCCCTATTTTAGCATCTCCTTGTAGGAAACAGCCCAGCTGGGAATGACAGGAGTCTGGTGTTTGTGGATGTGAGGGCTCTGTGTCACAGCTCTGGGCTCTCTGTGGGTTGCTGACTGTCTGAGCTTCACTATTTTTCAAGATTCATTTCCTTCCTCTCTCTTTCCTTTCCTGCCCTTGCTTCCCTTGCTATATCTGTGTGTCTTTTAATGGTAAGACTCAAGAAAGTCTATCCACGTTACAATAAATAATTTTTTTTAAGTAAAGTTGTCCATATTTTGGCTGCCTTTGTCCCTTGGTATCTTGCTTTTGTTTTGTAAAACACTCATATGTATTATGAAAAAAAAAGTTATATATTTTTTACCAAAACAAAAAAGCCCCTTGGTGCAAATTTCCTTCTTCCTTACACTATTTTGCATTTCTACTCCATGTTTCTAACATGTGGTTCTTGTTATCTTGCATTTTTAAAGCTTACCCAGTAGCACTTTAAGGTATTTGCTTCATTCTTAGAACTTCTTGTTTTTGTAGTAAGGGAAGAATCTGGGTGATTTTTTAATGTTTAAACAAAACAAACCTCTCTCTCCCATTACTTCCACACACTGCTCAGAACATGGTTTAACCTCCTCAAGAAAGTGCAGTTTTAAAATGGCATCTGAAATGGAAAAGTCTTTTTTATTGTTTTTCTTTACCTCCCTGCTGGCAAGTGGATGGTTTGGACTTGAATTGGCAGGAAAAAAGTTTAAGTTCACCAAANGCTCTGTGTCACAGCTCTGGGCTCTCTGTGGGTTGCTGACTGTCTGAGCTTCACTATTTTTCAAGATTCATTTCCTTCCTCTCTCTTTCCTTTCCTGCCCTTGCTTCCCTTGCTATATCTGTGTGTCTTTTAATGGTAAGACTCAAGAAAGTCTATCCACGTTACAATAAATAATTTTTTTTAAGTAAAGTTGTCCATATTTTGGCTGCCTTTGTCCCTTGGTATCTTGCTTTTGTTTTGTAAAACACTCATATGTATTATGAAAAAAAAAGTTATATATTTTTTACCAAAACAAAAAAGCCCCTTGGTGCAAATTTCCTTCTTCCTTACACTATTTTGCATTTCTACTCCATGTTTCTAACATGTGGTTCTTGTTATCTTGCATTTTTAAAGCTTACCCAGTAGCACTTTAAGGTATTTGCTTCATTCTTAGAACTTCTTGTTTTTGTAGTAAGGGAAGAATCTGGGTGATTTTTTAATGTTTAAACAAAACAAACCTCTCTCTCCCATTACTTCCACACACTGCTCAGAACATGGTTTAACCTCCTCAAGAAAGTGCAGTTTTAAAATGGCATCTGAAATGGAAAAGTCTTTTTTATTGTTTTTCTTTACCTCCCTGCTGGCAAGTGGATGGTTTGGACTTGAATTGGCAGGAAAAAAGTTTAAGTTCACCAAATTGATTTTTTTTTCTAATAAAATAAAGTTCCCACAAGATTTTCCTGGCAAGCTCAGTTATTTCACATCAGCATCACTCTGAGTCCCACTGCACATGGTGCTTCCAGCATCGTTCACTTCCAGCATCAGGTGAGACTGTGCCTGGAAGTGGACTGTGACCCACAATCCTGGATCAGTGAGTAGTGCCCTGCACCTCCTATAGTTGTAGGTTCTCCACTTCCAGCATTTTTGGGTCTCCCCCTGGAGCAGTGGCGAGAGACTGTCCTGGAAAAGAAAAAACAAAGCTCCCAGCACAGGGACCTTTTCCCTCCCTCTCGTTTTCTCTCTTCTTCTCTTGTTTCTCTCCCCTTGTCTTTTAGTATTGAGACTCCTGTATTGAGTTTGTAAATATTTCTATCCTTCCAAACTCTGCCTTTTCCAACCCCCTCAGTGTTGTGGTTGAAGCCAAGCCAAATAAATGGTGAATTAACTGTATTTGTGCCAAAAGCATCTGTTTGGTCTTGATCTCCTACTGAAGCTCTGCCCAAGTGGAAACATTGGCTAAATCCCAAGCTCTTGAGCATGAGCTGAGTCCCTGGGGTTTCCATGTGCCCTTCCACAGCTGTGTGTTCAGCACAGGGAGCTCGGGAGAAGTCTCAGGTACAGTAGAGCTTGTGAGCAGCAGCTTCCAGATGTGCTTCCCAGATGGACTCACAGGTTACTTCCCAGTAAATCCTGGATTGGCAGCTCTGCCCTGTCAGCAGCACCCCATGCACTGGTGGCACATTCTTTCCCACACCACCACGTGCCTTTGATCCAGCTCAGCAAAGCACTGAAAACCAGGGGCTAGGCTGGAGCATGTTTGGAATTCTGCTGAAGAATGTAGGCCGACAGCTGGTCTGATTTGGCTCTATGGTTAAGATGGACCTGAAGCCTAGCTGTTCTCTGTCCTTAAAAGATGCTAACACCAGCAGTACAACCTTAAGTGAGTCAGCATTTCCTACCCACAGTGGAAGTCTGTATACGTAGTTGCTTGTTCAAAGTTAATGGCAGAATATTTTAGTTTCTTGTCCAATAGTTCACATGTTTTCACTTATCCAGTACCAATGCCAAGGTGACACTTGTACACTAACCAATTATTAAGTAGAAACATATTTCATGTACCAATAGAGTTGTTAGGAGTCAGAACTATTTAAAGGGTTAATAAACGCCTTTCTGGGTCATTTGCCATAGGGGTGACCAGAAGCGCTTCTGTAATCCGTGTCGTTCTTCTTATCTCGCCGACCCCCCTGTACAACCCCCCCTGTACAAGCCAACAGAAGAACACGGACATGGCTGTCATGCTTTAGTGCTCTGCTGACCTGGGGTTGGCAGGGGGGGTCTGTTACATGCCAGTGCCCTTTGGGGATTTATTAATGGATTACAACTTGTATGTGAAGGCAAGATCACTCAAGTCTGCAAGTTGTTGTGTTTCCACTTCTATTGATTCTCTCATTGTAATAATACACCAAAACCAAAGCAACCAGAACCAAATCAACCTTCTGTTTCTTGTTTGATAGCTGCCTGAGCTTTTCTAAACCCCAGATTCTCCACTTGCTGTTTCCATTCCCGAGTACAATCTGAACAATGACAGAATTGCATTGATTCTGCTCTCATTGTTGAGTTTCCCTTCACCTCAACTCAGTGACATTTGTTGTTTTGTGCCCTGGGTATCGTGGCTCTCACTAACTGTAGACACCACAGAGATGAAAACTTTGCCATTTGGACTTGGTAGCTGTGCCCTGAGCATCCTCACACACAGATGGGCTCTGCTCCTGATCCCTGTGGCATTCCTGGAGAGCGTGGTGTAGTTTGGAATCCCTGCAGCTGCAGGAGCTCAGAGGTGACAGCTGACTGTGGCACTTCTGGCTGTGCTGCTGTCATGGTTTGACTCTGGCTAAAAGCCGAGAGCCCACACATAGATCTAAAATTTCTCAGAGAAGGAAAAAAAAACCTGACTTTTGTGATAAGGATTACAAGCAACTGTTTATTAACTACTTCACACAAGCAAAACAGGCTCTAACTTAGAATGTTAAGAATNAAGAAATGCTGCTCTGCTGCTCCAGCGTCTCTTCTTCTCACGGCCCACAGGACTCCACCAGGCCCCTCTGCTCCAAACACAGGCTCACAGCCTCTCTTTTCCGGCATGTCTCTGTTCCAGCGTGGAAAAATCTCCCAGTCTTTCCACGGGTTCACAGGCTGAAGAATCTTCGCCCCTATGATTCCTCACAGATTGCTGGGGCCCTATTCCAGTGTTTAAGGCATCTTCTCTTTCTCCTCTCTCTGACCTTGGTGTTAATCAAACTCCTCACCCTCCTGTCTCTTAAGCGGCCATGATGTTCTGCCTGGCTTTTTTTTCTCTCTACTCCTTCTTAAATATGTTATCACAGAGGCGTTGTTGCCTGACCTTGGCTAGCTTAGAGCAGAGAAAAACTCTAGCAGCTTCTTAAAGAAGCCTCTCTCCTAGCCCCCCCAACTAATAAAAAACTCTGGCTACTTAAAACCACAACAGCTGCAAAGCACATTTCTCTTGGAGAAAAGTAAACACAGAGTTTGAAGTAACTTTTTTTGGGTCTTTTTTAACCATAACCTTTCAGCTTGTAAGGAATTTTGTAGCAATACTCCTCACATCAGAGGACAGTTACTCATCTATGTGTATTGTGTCAGGAAGACTCACCAGTGTGAGGATGTCACAGCTGTGGTGCCTTAAGGCAGGAATTGTAGGCAGGACTTGTATCTCTGTTAGACCCACAGAAAAAGTTGAGAAAACTGGGCATATGTACACAGAAGGGGGTTGTGCCTGCTTTGGAGGATTTCTGTTTAACCCTTCTCTTTTGAAGTAAAACAAATCCCATGTGGTTTTGTGCTGAAACTGTTAAAAGCCTCCAACTCTCCAAGTCCATGTGCAGGAAATTATGATGTCACTGAAATTAGTGAGGACCAGCTGATATTTCCAGCTTCATCCATGCTTTGCATGCCTGTTTTGTTGCTTGTTAAGAATTCTCAAGAAGTAACAAAACTCTGGAGTTAGGTTTTGTGGAACATTGTGCAACATGTTTGTTTATCCTGTATCTCCCCAGTCTGTTAACTTACTCCTTTAAATGTAAATGGATATGGTGCTATGCAGATTCTGGCATGTACTACCCAGGTAAAGTTTTTGCTTTGTTTCCACAGTTGTAACATCTGAAATGTGTGTATATATATATATAACCTTAGTCAAGTACAGAATTGTAATTTGTTTTTTAAGAACCACTTCTTACAGTAGTTTAATACTTGAAATTAAATGAAACTGCTTTAGGCCACTACAGTTATCCATTCATTAGATGATTTCTGGTTGCATTTGGTTTTCTTTTAGAGACTCAACATTAAAAAAAGAAATTGATGAAGAGAGAGCATCTTTACAGAAATCCATCAATGTCACTAGTGCCTTGATCACACAAAAAGATGAGGAATTGGAAAAACTCAGACATGAGGTAAATGAGGAACAGTGGATGACTCCTAATTTTGATTAAGTTACAGCCAGAGCTTTGTGTGCTGGCTGTTGAGGAGCTGGCTGATTGTTATTCTTTAATGTGGCATAATTTGACCTTAAATCATTAAATCTTTAGATCCCTGTGCCTATTCAGGTGACTCCTGGCACATGTTTTTAGAGGCTCTTTAGTCCTTGCTCTGACTTGGTGCTGGAAGGCCCAGCCCTTCTCAAGCAACTCTTACAGATCACAGTGTTCCGTGGAGAAAACGCTTCTGCAAAAACCCTGCAGTCAGTGGTGAAGTCACTGGAGTCTGACAAACTGAAACTTGAGGAAAAGGTGAAGAACTTGGAGCAAAAATTCAAGGAAAGCAATGAGCAAGCTTTAACTGTAACAAGCTCCTCAGGTAAAGCAAGAGCTGCTCCCCTGTCTGTACCTTCAGCTGGAATGTTGAGAGCAGAGACTGACATTGTTTCAGTCTCTGATGGAGCCATTTTAGGTGTCGTATTATACCTTGTTTAGTTTTTTTCTTTAAAGGCAATGCTGCTAATCTGCTTCAGGAGGAAATTGTAAGAGAGAAGCAGGTATTGGGTGTGGACATGAGCACATTAAACCAGCAGTGTTACTCTTCCAAAAAGTTCCTATCAGGTTTTGTCAATCAGGATTTTAATGGGCAGATTTATTTTGCAGCCTTCAGCTTCTGAAGGGAAATGTTAATGACAGTAAACATTAGTAAGGGATGAGTGGTACTGGAGAAACAGTTCAGGTTATGGGAATGTGAGGAAACAAGGGTGGTAAGGTGTGCCCTGCAGCCTGTCAATGAGGTACAGCCCAGAAGAGCACTCTCACTGCTCCTTGGCCTTCTTTCCAAGGGTTTCTTGGGTGTGAATAAGGAAAAGGTGTGGCTCATCTGAATATGGTGCTTGCCATCTTGGAGAAATGGGCCCCCAGGCTCCTTCTAAGCTGCTGCAGTTGAAAATGTTTGCCTCGGCTTCTTTGTAACTGGAGAACTTGACTCAGAACAAGGGTTGGCAGCAATGGAGAAGGAAGGTGCTCAGTTGGCACATGCTTGGGACTAGGAAAAACGTGATTCAGAGTATGATAATCACAGGGACAATGTGAAGTACTGCTGTGCCAACAAATGCCTAGAAAAGATGGTTAGAATAGAATCACCTGCTTGTTACAAAGTCCTTCTTAGATCACTAATGTCAGTCACAGTGATTAAATGTCCTTCCCAGCTGTGCGGTGATAGGAAGTGTCATGAACATACACTAACCACCAATCTTTTTCATGGTTTTCTGCCTCCTGAATCCATCTTCTGATGGAAACCCTTCTTTCCACCAGGGTGAGGTTGGTTCCATTTCTTGGCTTCCTTTATTTCATTCACTGTTAACTTGCCACATGTTTCTTGGTTACATTCAGCAGTGCTGAACTCTGGGGTTGTGGGAGGTGCCATCCCCCTGCCCCCCAACTGTCCTTGTCCTTGGCTCTCCCAGATCAACTTCCTGAATTCAGTGATAGTGGATCTGCAAAGGAGAAACGAAGAATTGAACTTGAAGATACAAAGAANTGTGGGGGTACTGCAGGGTGGTGGAGGAACTTGGAAGGGGTTCGGAACTTCCTTTTTGTTGAGCTGGGAGGTGATCCCTTCGTCTCGGGAATCCCAAGAGCTCCCTGTGCAGGGCAGGGCTGCAGGCCTTGGTCCCATGGGAAGGAGTCGTGTCCCACTGAGTTGTGCTGCTCTTGCAGTGAGGAGGAGAGTCTGTCCAAGAAGAAACCGCGGCTGTTCTGAGACATCTGTGGCTGCTTTGACCTGCACGACACCGAGGACTGTCCAACGCAGACACAGGCACTGGAGGAGCTGCCGCACTCGGCGCATCACGGCAGCCAGTGGGAGGAGTGGCCCTACTGTGACACCTGTGAGGTGTTCGGCCACTGGATGGCCGACTGCAATGACGACGAGACCTTCTGATGCCAGGGTACACACTGGCGCTGTGTCCCCATGGACCTTTGTGCCACCAGCAGCTGCAATGTCGGGACGAGGGACAGCGGTTCTTGAGCCCCTGCCCGTCTGCTCCAGGATCAGTGAATGGATAAATGTTTTGCTCCTCACTAATAAATAACCCTGTCCCTTTTTTAACAAACTTCAGTGGAAGGTAAATAAATGGTTTAACAAGTGACTTTATGCTGTTTCTTCCCAGGTTCTGGGTTTGTCCCACCCTGAACAGGAAATGCCCCTATGCTGTTGCATCTGTTGATGGGAAAACATGTATAGGAATGAAGCACTAGAGTTATATTAAAGCTTATTTAAATACCTTAAAAATATGCTGTTAATTTTCATATTTGCACTAAACCATTTTAAGGCTGAATTTGTACATTAGATTTTTAAGCTTTTTTTTTTGGACACTGGACTGAGTTGAGAAATATTTAATCTTTATTTTCATTACTCCCTTGTTTGCGACGTCTCTCAGTGCCGTGAGCTCTGGGTTGTGGTTTGGTGTGAAACATGGGAACACGGCGCAGGTAAGGAAGGAATGGAGCTGCTGGGGGTTTTTGGAAACCCATATGCTGTGCACACCTGAAACAGTTTGGGGCACATCCCTGGTTTGCATTCCTTCAGCTTTTGTATAGTGAGTGTGGTGTGTTTGTACATATGCATATATATATTAAAGTTATATTTTGAAGAAAAAAAAAAAGGTGTATTTTCTTTCTTGTCTTTCCATTTGGAGTGGAAGGGATTCCATGTGGGGACAGACACTGCACTGTGAATCACAGAATCAATTGGGTTGGAAAAGACCTGTGAGATCAAGTCCAATCTATGACCCAACACCACCTCATCAACCAGACCATGGCACCAAGCGCCACATCCAGTCTTTCCTTAAACACCTCCAGGACAGTGACCCCCCAATGTAGCAATATGTGGCAGCTTATGATCGAGATATGGCAGTCTATGATAGGATGGCTTAACCAAAACATGTCCAGCTATTGGCAGGTTTACAGCTGACAGAGACACCGGAAAAGGAAGACCATATTTGGACAGAAGCCTCCATCTTGGACAGGAGTCGGAAGCTCACCACGTTTGGGGAACTCGCATGAACACCAGGTGACCAGCTCCC
>WEIV01014837.1:1660-18163 GCA_013390005.1 Calyptomena viridis | reverse complement strand
GAATGGCAAATCTCTGCAAAATTCTGCTGATATGTGACCTGTAACTGGGTCAGCTAAAATCTCTTCTAAACGCGCCAAGAAGTGCATCATCTGTGACACCTGAGTCTTGGTACAGTCAACTCCACACAATCCTTAGAGAACTATCCACAGAGAGTCTTATCCTTGGAGGGTTGCTGATGAACCAGGCCAAGCTGGTTGTACTGACCACATTTTACCTGCAGAGAGATCTGGCAAACGATCAGTTGTCATTTACGGAGGCGACAAAGCTTATGGAAATCACTCCTACACACACAACAAGTGGCTGATTAAAAGATGAAATCTCCCATTATTTTGGTTATTAGCTTTCAAATTCTGCAGTATTCTAAAGACTGAGGTTTTTGGGGGTATATTTGTTTAGAAGGCAACCTTCATACTTTAATCTATTTTCTCTCAGAGCCCACATCTGTAGCACTGAATCAACATGCACGGCCTTCCTCTTGTCTTCTTGAGGAGACATGAATAATGGATTTAATTATTAAACTTTGTCCATAGCATTTTTAACCATGTAATACAAAACCAGCACATCAGTGAACATCACGGCCAACAGACCTACATTTAATGGAAAGCATTTAAAAAAATAATAATGAAGCCTGCACTACCAAGTAATCCTTGCTGAGTTCCTGGAAGCGCAGGAACACCCGCATAGAAATAGGAATACAAACATCCAGTAATGGTGCATCTGCTTGCCTACATGGTGCTGTTGAGACCTTCTCAGAGTAATTACCATGTGCACAGTACCCTTTACTTGCCTGTTCTCTAAGGACAGCTCATCCAGCATTATAGCAGGCATCTTCTCCAAAGTGAGTTGCTAGTCTAGTGATTTAAGCTTTTCTACCACCACCAAAGCCAGACTATTATGTTGTTATTAATTTCTCTGGTAAAGGCAGAGAATTTGTTGCTTCAAACAGAAGCAACACCGATTATTTTTTCATTGTGGTAACACCAAGAACATCCTGAGTTTCAGCTATTAAGAAAAATTAATCTGTGCTTTGGCTGTCCTTGGTGAATGATACTGAAAGGCTATGTTCTGTTGGTGTTGTTTTTAGCATACCTCATTGATAAAGTAATCCTGTCTGTTCTTTTTTGTTCTCTTAATGAGAACCTCATGTGATTCCCCAATAACATCCTAAAAATCTTAAGAGGTCAAACTAATCTCATGTGAAAATTTAATGAATTTTACACAATTGACATCAGGGGGTTTACTTATTAAAAACAAGCTAAGAAAACTCTTAGATTTATTTATTGAAAAGCATTTTCTGATATGAGTGAGGATTTATGTCCAAAATCTGTACTTTTACATGTTTTGTGACTACTCTGAGTGTTGCACTGGTGGAGGAAAAACATCTTGAACAACTTTATCCAAGTCTTAATATTCCCAGAATGTTCATATTTAAGTTAAGAGTATACCTAAGAACAAGAGTCAAAGGCTATTTTATCTTACGCAAAGTACATCTTAAACTTCAGCCTGAAGTTCAAACATCTCTACTGATACCCACAGTGGGTGCTCCAAAACAAGCAATCACCAACTACCTAAATAAACAGTTTGTAGCTATGTTAACGATATTATTATCAAAACTGGTGAAAGAGTGGACTTGGAGCAGCACAGAAACCTGAATTAGCCTGATAGAAGCATGTAAGATTTAAATTAATGCCTTCAAGAATACATTTATGAACAATGACGTGTTATGACTGCCCTCAAAAGCAAAGACAAATGAGGCCAAACTAGGCCCATGGGTCAGAATGTGCAGATTAATTAAATTACCACTAAGCACCCGATGTGCAGTAACTGTACATAATGGTATGCTTTGCTCTCAGCTAGAACAGAACAACAAAAATTTTCCTTCATGTTTTACGTGTGCAAGAGTACACACATACATTATTACTCCACCTGACAGAAAGTCAACAGTTCAATTTGAAACCTAGTAAATAGATTTCCACAGAGCAAAGCTTAGTCATTAAAACTATTTTTAACTTTTTAACACAAGTGTATAAGGTATACAGACCACTAACGAACAAAGGTAATTAACTGCCCTTCTCTATGTCTAGGTTTTAAAGACAGAAATGGAAAGGTTAAAAAATGTAAGATACCAAAGGCAGGTAAGATCTTGGAAGGACAAGAAGGTTCATCTTGATGCAGTAGAATAGGAAGAGGCAACGGTACTACCTGAAGAGAAGGACTCCTCTGCCAGTGAGGATGACCTTACATTCTCCTTAGTTCTTGCCTTCTTGCTGTTTTAAAGGTACAAAAATCCCCTTGCAGCTCCCAAATAAGGTCCACTTCAAAAATCACCCAGAGGCTGCTTGCAAAGCTACAGAGAACCATGGGTATCTTGCACTTTTATCTAGGTATTCCTGCATATGCCACTGTTTTGTCTTTAATAGCCAGCTCACTAGAAATTACCACTGTCCCTCCTAAGAGGCAACAAGAAGAAACACATATTTAGGTTACAGTCCAAGAAGTCCTGAAACCACAACAAGGCCACCACATTCCTGCTTTCCACAGATGGCCTAAATGCACCTCACATGAAGCAGTCATCTGCCTGTTTTGACTCACATACTGCTGCCAAAAGGAGAGGGTCAAAAGAAACACTCCAGGCCTGTTGGAGTGCCATGGCCATCAACTTGACAAGTTATCATATCTGTAGGGTTATAAAATACTGGTGAGATTTCCCTCATTCAAAGCAGTCATAGCTAGATCACAGCAGCACGTGTTACAGTGGACAGTGAATCTGGTTTTGAGCCTGAAATAACTTGTGCATGTATTTGTTGAGTAAGCTCGAATCTCGTGCCCCTACATCAGGACCTGTTTGTATTTTTAACAGTGCCATCCATAAAGTAGAGAACTATAAGCAGCACCCCTGCAGAGCACAGGCTATTTTGGTTACAAACCTATGTGCACACACCACAAGCCATCCATTCCACACAAACCAGTCACTCTTTGCAAAACACAAAGCCAGTTGGTTTTATTCAAGCCTGTTCCACACAAGTTAGTTTCAAGAAAGCAGCCTTCTCAGAAGTAAACTTTCCCAGTGCAGACAAGCTCTCAGCTCAGAAATGGCACATGGCTGGAGGTTAGCAGAGTATGTTATTTGACTTCTGGCAGAACCTCAAAGTCTTTTCCCCCTCCTGTGGTCTCCACTAAGAAGGAAGGCAGGAAAAAAAAAATCAAACTCAAGGCACTGCAAAGCAACATCCTACAGTAAAGCTGTGCAATGACATATTTCTCAAATTTTCCAATACCAATACTTACCCATGCCAAAGGCTACAAATGAAACAAGAGAATTATTTCTGGGACTTCTGTGCAAGAAATTAACAGCTGCACAGGCTGCTCTTTTAGTAGAAGGCATCTAGAGTTAGTCCTGTAACTCCCTGATATGCAAATGAGCTAAAAACTACTTTTTTTCTTTTTTTTTGTTTTTCAAATTCATATGACAGAGCTTTGAACTCTTTCAAAGGTTTAGTTTCATAATTTTTTTTTAAAGTTTTCACCAGACTAATTTCCATCACATCATTGCATTACCTCAGCTCTCCAACAAGGCAGATTTCATAGATTTTTTTAAATTTCTGTTCTTCTCAAACATCCTGCACTTTTTTACATTCAAAAAGTGCAATAAGCTAACACTGATGTGGGTGGAGGAAAGCAATAATATCATTATACCACTTTAAACTAAAAAACAAGTTTATTCCAAAACAAAATGAAAAGCGTCACGTGAAATATAAACCTGGAAATAAAGTGAAAAGATTCAAACATGACCTTGAGAAGCGGATGGAAGGCAGGTCTCATTCACCAAAACACATAAAAAATGGAAATACTGGTTTTGAATACACAAAAAAGTTAATGTTTTGAAGACATAAAAAAAAAAGCCAAGGAGAAAATACAACCATGTCCCATCAGTATGAGAAATCTGCCTTCACAACAGACACAAAATACCAGGTGAAACAGCGAACACTTTATGAAATTCAGTTTAGGGAATGTGACCCATTATTTTATTCTCTAAAGGGAAATCAGGTCATTGAGTGGAGAAGGAAAAGGAGATTAGTATATTAAGGGAATGTGCAATCGCTTCTTGAGCTATTCTACACCAATACATTCTGATGAAAGGAAATTACATTCTGGCATTGAAAAGGCAAAAAACCACCAAACCCAAAACCCAAACAAACAAAAAAACCCACCCAGTTCAGGAAACCGCTGAAGAACAATAATCTTTTCTCCAGAAACACACACGACAACTGAGCCTCATTTTTAAAAACTACATATGCAATCCAAAATTTTGTAATTTAAGAATCTCAGAGAAGTGTGTTCCATGGTACAAAGGAAGCACGTAGTTGAAAGAACACCAGCAAGACCTTTACAGAACTAGCATTGAAATGTGACTGAAAATTGATGTTTGGAAATAATTCCCCATTTCCTCATACTCACAAGCCATTTTCTTGTTATTTTAACTTTTTTTTAAGATTGATAGTGAGCATCTCTTATACCCTCTTTTCAAACAGTCACTGAACTACAGTATTGATGACATGCTGAATTATCTCCTTGTGAAAAAGGCAGAAAAAGCAGATGGAGGTTTGTTATTTGTCTCTGTTATGCTCACTCTCTTTGCCTGAACAGAAAGAAGGTAAGAATGACTGTACATGACTGAGGGTCCAGTCAGCCATCACCCCCTCTGACCGTGATCGGCAGCAGATGCACACCAAGAAGTCCAACAACATGGCAAGAATAAAGTGCTGGTTTCCTGATACTCTCTCCTAACACCCAGAAACCCACACAAACAGACTTTCTGAGTTTGACAACTCAGTTGCCAAGCAACCTCCTAATACTACTTTAAGACAAGAGAAAGCAATGACAAAACCCTCAAACCCCACAGTTTAGCACAATAGCTGTTCATCTCCACACGGTCAACTACAAACAGTAAAGCTGTACACTGAATGTGGGAGACTAAAACTACCAGAAAATACCACCTACTTCATTCTCTCTGTTTGTTTTGGTTGCTTGTTGAGTTTGTTTGTTGTTTAAATTACACCACACTGAATATATTTATGTCAAACAGAAAGTTAAGAGGTAAGCAAATTTTCTGTAGTCTTAAGCTTAAAAGTTACGTGGAAACAAATCTGGTTACAAAATATCTCATAGATATTTTACTTGCCTTTTTTAGAGTAAAAAAAGAAAGGAAACAAAGAAAGAAAAAAAAACACGCCTTAGCTTAAAGTGTCCTTAAGGATGTATGGCTGTTCAGAATCAGCAAGAATGATAAAGTACACTAAAATCTCCAAAAAGAGTTTCTGTCTGTTAGAAACAACGCTTTAGGTTAGTGTTGCAAGCCTATATGCTCATAATTAAAAAAAATACTATCTTGGGAGAAAGACATTTTAAAAAACTTTATGTGTAGCATTAATTGCATAATGGAGAATGCAAGACTATGAAAAGGAGGCTACAACGAACTAACAAAATGGAAATGTGCTTGACAGAGGGTTAATACTACCACATACAGCTGTGGTTTTTTACAAGCAAGTGAAAGAGAAAATACATCTCTTCAGCAAAATACCTATACCATGCACAAGAATTTCTTAGAGAGAAGACAAAAGCATTTCCTTTCCAGAGATGATAAAAATAATATTAAAAGTCATTAAAACCAACCAAAGAGTCAGAACTAATATGACTGATGTATTAAAAAGGCAGTTCTGAAAAAATACTTTGAAAACATAGAACTTATTTAAAATCTGTAATGAAAAGAGACTGACTCTTACATATTTGCTGCAAGACAAAAAAGTTTGAATCATTTAGCATGAGTATCTTTCTACTAAATTTGGTCTCCACTGTTTTTTGTCTCCTTGTAACAGTGTCAATGGATTTAATTTAGTTACATAAATTACTATTCTCATTTAAAGACTTAAAGATGCTAATGCTGAATCAAGTCAACAGGTCCACCATGATGTCTCCAACTGGAGCACAGAGCAGACGCACAGGAAAGGAAAGCATAAAAAGGAGTGACACTTGCCAAAACCTCTGTCTCAATCTTGAAGGTTGATAAAGAGTTTCTTGAGCCAGCTGTGATGCCTACATATTCAGTAACCTCACTGGACTGTTCTTCCATGACTCTCTTAAATCACTGGTAAAAAGTTCAGACAGGTTTAAAACCAAGACTATCTTATATCATGGAGTTCCACAGCTAAAATAAAATTACACTAAAAATTCATTATTTTGTTTCTTTTATATCTGCCATCTTGGAAGGGATGCTAATTTCCTGTCCCCTTTCTATGCGACTCATAGAATTAATTTTTTTTTCCATATCATCCCTCAGTTGTTTCTTTTCTAGGATAAAAAAAGAAATCTCAGCCTATTTAATCACTCCCCATATAGAAACTGTTCTATACTTTTTGTCAATCTTTATAATGCTTCCGATTCCTACTGTATCTTCTTTGGGATTTACATATTTATTTTTTAAAATTTGAATATACAACACAGATTGATATGGAAATATAGGTGTGTTTTTTCTCCTGCATTCTTTTTATGACACGTGGCTCCCTCCCGTCTTGGGCCTTACCAGGAACCAGAGTGATGTTTTTCCCCAGGTAAAATCCAGACTGCTTTATTCATGAGAACCATTTCACAATTATTTATGCCAAGTTTTATCTGCCATATCATCACTTCCACTCTTTCAGGAGACACTTCTGTAATACTCAAAGATCAACTCTGTGTTGATTACCCCAACTTAGGTAACACTGACAAAAGACTTCTCAGCTCACCAGACAAAACCACTTATGCTGTTGGTTTTGATGTTCACAAAGCAACACAGGTTATATCATAGATCCACACTAGATTGGTGACCTCACTCCACGGTGCAAAATGCAGAATATTGCCAGTTATCTATGTATGCAAGGACTTGTGCTCTTTGTCCACAACTGATTCCTTTAAAATTTTGGGTGGGGATTCTCATGGGTAGGAATTCTCAAAAGCAATTGCTGAGATAGAGTGGATTAAAAAAAAAAAAGAGAGAGAGAAAGAAAAAGAAAATGAAGTTGTATGTAGGTCACCTGAAGGTAGATGAACTTAAGAAAAATGTTTCCAACACTATATTGGATTGTTTGTGGGCAGCTACATACTTTTGATAGTTTAAACAATTGCTGTGATATTTTTTAAAGGTCAAAGTCAGAAAAATAGGAATATAAAAATGTTGTATATGTGGCATATTTTTCTTAGCCAAGAAGGAACAATTATCCTCAAAATGTCTGCATCTGTAGGAATTTTCATTCATAGGGCTTTTTTCTTTAATGACTGGACTACAATATTTTTTCAAAATCATCTTGATTAAAATGTAAGCCAGTAAGGCACCTAACTTTTATATAATTCTAGAAAAATGTGTCCACCTTGCTAAAAAAAAAAAAAATTAAAAATTAGCCAAGCCTTTCATATGTCAGCAAACTATGTGCATGAATCACAGATATTTTGTGTTGTATCTTACCTTTTAGCCAGCCACAGTTTGGTTCCCATACAGGTAATGATGTCACCCAGTCTCTGCTGAAAGTCCAAAGTAACAAACTGGTTTGATTCTAAGTATGACTGCAGCAAGTGAAAAACCTATATAAAAAAAAAAATAAAAATTTGAAACTGGAGTTTCTAGCCACTGCTCTTCCTCCAAATAACTCTAAGATGAAACAGTTGCAAAAGGAACAACTATTATTCAAGGAAAAACATATACTCATCTGGCCTAAGAGTAGATAGAGTCCTTAAATCCTTAACCTGCCTAGTCTTCAAAATTCACTGTTTGCAATAATTGAACAGCAAAACAAAGGAAGTGCTAGAAGATGTCAACCTCCATGAAATGACAGAAGCCAGCAGGATGAACACCCTCCTCTGCCTCTTGCCAACTCAAGCACCCCTCAACTTGCAACCTTCTTGTGGTGCCACCTGCTCACCAGTGCCAGCACAACTGCTTTTGGAGCATGCTGGCAGCTTGGCATACTGGATGCAGCAGGGCTGGTTGCATCCTACAAGTACAACCAAGAAGACCGGAATGGGTCTTCAAAAATTATACGTTGACAAAAAAGCTTTTTAAAATCAGTAGAGTTATCATCTATAACCACTCTAAAGTGCTGAAAGAAAAGTGTCTTTATTCCTTTTCCTTCATTCCAGGCCCCAGTCAAACACTGTGGGCAGATGTGTTTCACAGAGAAGGGAGGTACTTGTACCTTTCCTTTCCAAAGACAGAGAAGACTGAGCTCTTGCACTGGGGTTCAGCACTGACTGCACTTTCTCCTCCAGAGCTTCACACAAAAGCAAAGTAGACACATGAAGGAAAGACTTCAAGAAACCAGAATAGAAAGCACAACCTGTAGCTTTCTGATCAGAGACTTAACAAAACAAAAAGCTTCTGTTCTTAAGAGATCCTTCTTTGCTATTTAAAAATAGGTTTTTCCAAGTAAAACTGAATATATAAAAAGTGTTAAGAAAAAAATTTAGTTAAAAAAATATGTATAGTCATCTAGATCATAAGCATGAAATGAAAACACTGGACAATATAAGGAAGCTGATACCAACTGCACACTGAAGAGGGACTCTCCAAGCCCATCCCCTGTAGTATCCATCCCCTGTGCATGTGGAAGAGTGTGCGTGACACACACTTTTGACACAAATGACAACATCCATATCATCCCACTTAGTTTTTGCTTTTCCTGTTCACATGCAAGTGAACAAGAAACACCCAGGTGAGTTAATTTCCAAATGGAAAAACATGGAGATAAATGGTGCAGTACTGAAGCCTGATGTGAAAGATCTTACTCAGGTTTAGGAGTTTTGTGCATATATACAAGTTTAAACACTGGAATGGGAGGAATGGGAGATAACTCTCCTTCTTTCTTTAACTTGTCTTATAGTCTCAAGATCTGAAATTCCATTTGCCTACACAGGTAAGCTACATTGATAGACAGCACTTCTATGCAAACTGAAGAAGTACGTCCCCCCCCATTATTTACTGAAACTGGCTACATGCAGAATTTAAGCTTTAGTGATGTTATCAAGTCATTTCTGAAAATACATACATGGGCATTTTATATGGAAACACTCTTAACATGTGAAAGTATTAGGATTTCAATACTTGCCAAGTGACAATTTAATGGCTAACTGATCAAGCTGGAGCCCTCACTTCACTTTGGGAAAAGAAAAGCTTTTGTGTTCAGATTCTTACATATCAGATCTTGGTTTCCCACATTCCAGCTGTCACTTGCTCCAGGGGCTATATTTTTTTGTTTGTTTGCTTGTTTTGGAAACACAAGCACTGCCACATAGCATTAACTTGACACAATTTCTGGGTTATTTTTTGTGAAATTATTCAAGTGGAAAAACAGCTGCAGTCATTTCAAATAAGCATGGAAACAGAACAGAAGAGATGTCAAGAGACTATCTAATCCATACAAACATTGAGGCAGGGTCTAAACACTCTTCGATGAAACAAATGCCCGACTGTCCTAATCCTGAAAACAGCTAGGAAAGCAGATTCCAAAATACTTGTATTCAACCTCCTCCAGTGTTTCACCCTCAAAATCCAAGCTCTTGAGGTAAGGTGTTCCTCTCCACTCTCACCCTTGCCCTCCTGGTAAACAACTGTTCTGTGGACACTATTCAGTCAGTCCAGATTTTTTCCTAGTGAGGTACTTATTAAACACAGAGATCCCACTGGGGCTCTTGGACAGGAACAATGAAATAAATTCTCATCTCCCTTTGTTAGCAGGTGCTCTGTAGGCCAGACACATCCTGGAAAAACAGCTTGCTATTTTTTTTTTTAAATCTTCTGGAGTCCTCTAAACCGAACATCATTTTGTTGGTGGCATCTTTCTAAAACGGTCTTTCCAAGATATTTGTGAATTTTGGTCTTTTTCTACAAGGCAGTTTGCAAAAGTGCAAGCTTGCAAATATTTCAGAGTGTCATAAGAGACCTCTGCCTTGAATACTCTTCTTTAGTCCGCTCTTGCCTGTGAAACAGTCTGTTTAATAAAATGATTTACACAAGTATCCACTCAAATTAACCTTCATGAAAACCAAAGCACCAAGTCAACACTCCTAATAGTTTCTCTGTGGCCTGCCCTTAATCTCAGTTAAGTAATGGACATGATAGAAGATAAAGAATGAAAAAGGAAAATAATATATATGCAGAATTTCTTCTTACTGCCTCTTATATCCTCTGCTAATTGAAAACCCTTTGGTGCCTTAACCTTTCCAATTTTATTCTTCTTGCTTGTGTTCATTTCCAGGAATAAGAATGGATTTACCTCTAAGCAATGATATGAAATCTGTTTCACAATTATGAAGGGGCGATAACATTTTTTCCTAGAAGTTTAAATTAATGTAATCTCTTCAGCTTTGAAAACAACTTTAAAAGTGCCTCCTACATAAATACAGAGGAAACCTAAGAGTTTGATAGTTCAAGTAAAAGGTCTTGAAAGAAAAATAACTATGTATACTAAGGAGGTCAAATTTGTGGATTTAAATTTGTCCAAGTAGGAAATTCAGTACTGAAAATGCAATCAAAAGTCCTCTGAAGTTGATTATCTATATGAACCATATCCTTTCAATATTATTCAGATGGTAAAAATCACAGGACACAAGCCATATTTAAGCAGTATAATCAGAAGCTGAAACTCACACAAGAGTTTGATGCATTCTTGAAAAACGTTGGCATCCATCAAAAACAATGTTCAGCTACAGTTTATCCTGTTCTGACTTTTGACATATACAAAATCCTTATTTTCTTGTTATTTCATTGTAAGCTGTCTATCATCAATTCAGATAGCCTCACCAGATTTTAGAGACCTAGATAGCTTTCCCAAAAAGGACTTCTTTTTTCACCATGAGATTTTAGAATGCCTACGCTAAATGTGAAATTGCAATTAACATCAGCATGTTTTATTCAAAGCCCCACATTATGTAAGGTAAAACCAGAGTTGACCAAACAAGCAACCTGTAAATTTAGCCTCAGTAGTGCCTCACTTCCATCATGTGTGACACATCATTCTTTGGCTTCCATGTAGCTTCTAGCTAAGACTGCAAGCTAGGCAATGTTTGCATGAGGAGGTAGCAAGTTTTATGAGACTGTTTGATATAGATAATAAAATAGAAAAGCTTTCCAGCACATGGCTCTCCTCAAGTCCAAAATACTACATGATTTAAAATCCTCTGCTAAATTCCTCACACATAAATGCAATGAGGTCAGAGTGTTCCTTGTGTATGTGGCATTGTTTTTTTATTACGCTGAGGCAATCCATTAATGATTTTTTTTCCTTTTTTAAAGGTAGTTTTACCAAAGATTCACACTAACTATAGAGGCAGGTTTATGAACACTTGCCAGTTGAGAAGAATTATCTTTAAATCTGACATGAAGTAACTACCAAGAAAGCAGCCTGAACACATCTTTGAGATGTTTGGAGTTTTTTTAAGACTAAAGATACAACATCGAAGATATTGTCTGCAGTTCTGTGGAACCCTGCATTAAAGACGCTGAGTTCATGGATGCCCAAAAACATTTTCTTTCCCTAAGGAAGCTGTTCAGGAGTCAGGCTAATAAAGCAACGGGACTGCAGAGACTGATCATTAACCTGAGGAAGAGTTGTTAAAACAGTGCATGCTATGGGAATTCCAGACAGTTGGATACATAATGGCAGCAGTGTGCAGAACCTGACCATTCTGAGACCCTTTGATCTACCAGGTTCTACTAAGTCTGAGCCAGCGTGTCCTAACCTGCTGCAGGTAACACCACATGCATGGAAGGACTACTTAGTGCAAAGTACCCACCAAGCCAGCTCAGGTGTGACATTTTTCCTAATGAGCAAAACACAAGGACCCAGCACACTAATGAAACTGCATTCTGCTCTCCAGCCATTCCTGACTTCCAGTACCTTCCCTCCCTTCCTTGGCATTGTTGAAGCTTCACCCTTGTTTTTCAGCTGTAGAAGCCTCAGGAAAAGGGAAAAGAAAGTAGAGGAGGGTGGGGGAGGGAAGAGGAAAACAGCACATATATCCTTCTATCCTGTTCACACCCATTCCCCATCAAACAGCAGCTTTCAGATGCAACACTGAGACTTCCGTGTCCCCCTGTCATGACACGAGAAAGTTGAGTGTTTCCTTTGTACCCAATGAGACCTTAAAACATAACATCTGGTATTTTCCAAGTGTTCATTTTGGATGAGGACGTGAAAAAATGCACATTGCTTTTTAAAAAAAAAACAAATACTTAAATGATTAGACATCAGCTAAGTAAAAAAATGTAAATCACGAGCAGCAGAGACACTTTTCTCCCCCACACCAACTTTGATATGATATGTAGCAGATCATTATCTTTAGCAGCTCTCATATCAGCTTGAACTGCTGTGAAATACATGATTAAAACAATGAAGCAATGCGACAATGGAGGAAAACTTGTATCAAACACAAAATTTACCAAGTGCAAATTTTTTTTCTGCCAAGAGTTCTCCTGCATACATACACAGACACTGCAAACATATCACAACCTTTTAAGAGTCACCGAGTTGATCTAGTGTGACACACTTTCTGACTAACAAATTAAAATTAACATTTTATAGCACTAGCAATAATTTTATACAGGAACTAAGGTTTCTGAAATTTATGATAAGCCTGTCATTTCAGACACGAAACAGTGATTAAGGGGATACTTGGTGTACATGCACGCACTTGTATCTAAAAGAAAGCACAACCTTCAGCAAGTTGCTGCACAGCGTGCCTTTTTTAAACAATCAGATTTTCCAAAAACTCCTTGAAGATTATACAGTTGCACACTTCTTAGTGAAGCAGCAACATTAAACTTTTCTCCCCTCAGGATGACCTGAAGCAATAAGAACTTCTTCATGACTGCCCTCAGCAATGTTTGGACGAAATCAAGTATACACTACAAATATTCACATTCCTAAATGCAATACGGAAACAATGCTCCCAGTGTTCATTTCAGAGCTTATTGAAAAAGAAAAAAAAAAGACAAACTGACATCACCCTAAACTTTACATACTCGGCATAGATCATTTAACTCCCTAAAAATTATATAAAGAATACAGATGTTTCACTAGCTGAAAGAAAACATTGTGTAAATACTGAGCTTTGAAAAATATGCCACTCACCAAGCTGTGAAGGTTGAAGCAACAAGGAAAGCCAAAAAAGGGTGTTTGCAAAATGGCAGCAGTAAGGAGATTATTGCACTCAGCTAAACATGGTTCTTTGGAATTGTTCCATGAAAAGCTTTTGCCTGAGTATTAACATGAGAAAACCTCAAACACACGATTTTTCTTTTCTTCTCATTTAAAGGCAGATAAAATTTTATTCTTGTTCTATGATAAAAACAACTGCCAAGTTATCTCTGTATTCTGAAAATTAAGCCAAATTTTTCATTTTCTTTTTACTACAACCATGTAGATAAAAACTGGCAAGCTGCTGTGATAGGTGAAGGCATTTTTATTAGGATGATAAAAAGTTCAAAGTTACGATAATTAACTCTAGGGGAAAAACAAGTCCTAAAAATCCCTTTTTTTCTTACAGATGAAAAGGACCAGTGTGATAATTACAACGGGACTGAGAACCTCAAATTCCACTGCCAGTTTTCCAAGGAGATATCTATACAAAAATAAATGGGAGAGTTTCTATCTGCTTACGTTCTGATATCATCCTCATCTGTTAAAAATTTCTATTTGTGGAAAAGAAATACAGTATTGAATCACCAGCAATTATGGCATGAACACGGTCTCTGCAGTTCACACTGGTCTCCCAAACATAAGCAGCCTCCACACATTGCAGAGTAAGAGTCTGAAATTAGTGTAGAACCACAGCACAGAAATGTGCTGCACCAGGCAGAGCTGGTGGCACTCCTGTGCCCCATGTCCCCAAAGTGTATGATCCATCCTCTGCCACACTGAGGTTTAGCAACTGTGTGAATACATCAACTCTATTACAGTCATTAAGGCTTTTCTTCATCTGAGGTACTTAATTATGACAAAAGGTTTTATTCACAGTTTGTGGGAGAATTTATTTCCACACTTAAATGACAATATATTGAAGAGTAATTTCAAATATTTATCAATTCTCGTGGCATCCCCAAACAGGTGTGTTAGAAAAGCCACCACTCTTCTCGTAGTCCTAGATCATTTATATATACACCAGGTTATTATAGGCATCACTTCCTTTGTTCCTACCACTTCATTTTGAAGTCTTTAATTTCATTACAGTAATTCAGTAACCGATCAAATTATTACTTCTGCCAAATATACATTATATGATTGCCATATATGATTACTACATATGAATATTGCTTCCTTAAATATGTTTTTGTATGGACTAATAAACTCAGTCTGAAGTTCAAATATTTCCCTGAAAACTGCATAAAATTTTTTTTCCTTCCTTTAAAGCAACAGCTGGTTCACAATTCAATTTTTTCCATAATTTTAGCTTTGCTTTGTCAGCAAGTTCCATCATCTAATTACACAATTTTGCTTTATTATTAATGAGAAATTATTGCAGTTTAATTCTTCTTCCAAATATATCCATGAAAATTCATAATGCTGGGTTTATATATGAATTAAGTTGTTCTGATTAAAATGAAGGCAAGCATGTTTTGATTGAATTAAGAAATTGTAAGGTTTGAAAACATCTAAAGTTATGAATACTATACTATTAACTCTGCATAACTGAGCAAGAATAACACAGCTATTTAGTAATCTGAAAATTATGAATGTGCCATAACTAAATGAAAGATAGAAAATGCTGAATAATAGGGAAGTAGCTTTCTTCTTAGTGAGAGATATACACCACAAAACATCCATTAATAGAAATGGATCCTTAAAATTGAAGATATTCTGATTTTGCCTAAAACAAGCCAACAAATGTGGAATTTCACAGTTTAAAGTTCCTGCAATACAATTTTTATTAGGTTTTTCCTTCAGGTTTTCCTTCCCATTTTAGTCAGGGTGAAACTGAATCACACTTTAAATTTGTGTATGTGCCTTAAATTTTATTTTAGAAGAAAACAAAACAATGAGAAGTTTGCTGCCAGGAAACTTCAAAGTCTTTAGTGTTACTTACTTGAAAGACCTAGCTGGATTTTCTCCTAGAAGTACACGGTTTGCCTATTCACAGCGAAACCTGACATGAGGCCTGACTTTATAATTATTAGGATTTAAGGATTTAAGATACCTTTTAAGCTATCATTCATCTTATTACTAAAGGTACATGTGCACAGCAGAGAAGCCCAACCAAAACACCTATGGACAGACTGGCTGATGAGGAAACAGAAACCCCCAGTAAGCAGACAGCACTAAGAAAAGGCAAATCTGCTTGACAAGTCAAAGAAAGAAAAGGCAGATCTGAATGGGCCTCACACACATCCTCCTAACCAGCCACCTTGACCAGAGATGAAAGACTGTGGAGCTGGTGGCATTTCCACTCTCTGCAAACATACCTATTGCCTTCCTACAGCACATAACCAAAACCTGAAAGCGTGGAGAAATGAACACACCAGACTGTGTGCTGGAAGCAGTTAAGAACTGTCTTCAGCCTGTATTTCTGATCAGAACAAACAACATGAAGGATACACCAAAGGCTCTTCTTCCAAGTCTGTACCCTGCCGTCCTAAAACCCCATCCATCACTGTCTTAATCCAGATACCTCAAAGGAGCTACACACACACCCTGCAACAGCTTTTTTTCCCCTCTTCTCTTCTTGGGAGTGGTGATGACACAATTTGAAATTATTGTTTCCCAGGCTATGTCCTCATAATACAATTATCCTGTACATGTCACATGGATACAAATGCAAATGAAAGATCAAGGTACACAGTCTTGTAAGCGAGGGATACACTTAGGAGGAGTATTAAAGGATGCAGCCACCCCACTGACACTAAGATGTGGACACGTAAGAGTCACGGCGATTATGAACGTGTTTATCAAGAGTGCTCAGAAGTACACTGCCACTTGACCCCACAGCTCTGCTGCTTCTAGCAGAGGTGATCTTCTGCCTCAGGAATGTCTGCACTAACACACAGCCTGAGAAAAAAATTAGAAGTAAGCTATATCAATTTGATGCTTTTATTTCCTAAAGTCACATTATAGCATAAAGCAAAGCTAAACTTGCAGCTCCAGAAAATTATATACTTCTCTCAATTAATGATTTTAAACTTAGAGAGGAGAAAATACATATACAGGTCTTTCTCTAAAGGAAAATAATTCAATATTTTTAAAGTCTGAAGAATAATTTGCCACATTAAATATCCCAGTGCAGGTAGTTACAACCATGGGGGGAAAAAAAGTGCTTTTCAAGGTCATATTACACCTTCCAAAAGCTTTTCCCCATTCATACAATAAGTCAGTCATAACCTGTCATTATACACGCCTCTGTGCATGAGGATCAACTTCCACTTCCATTGCTTTGTATTTACCAGCATTTTGTCACTGTTAGTGGCTCAGTTTGCATCTGAGGAA
>WEIV01014834.1:53933-64401 GCA_013390005.1 Calyptomena viridis | reverse complement strand
TGTTGCACAAAGAATTGGTGATACTTAAATAAAAAAGTCTACAGATTGAAGGATTCAGTGGAGTTTATTGTGAAATATTCCCCTTTATTCAGATTCTTATCCAAGGAGTTGTCTTTCCAAGGGGTTATGTTTCATGTGATTCTAATCTTTTCCCACTCAATTATCAGGAATTACTATAAAACGAACATTTACCAACAGTTGCAGTTCTTGATATTTGAGACTGAAAAAAACAGTATATTTAATGAAAGGAGCAGCTCAGATCACCTTGCAAAACAAAAATAGAACACCTCCCCGCCCCCAATCTTAGCAATAATGGCGCACCAATATTAATAGAGGTTAATATTTCCTATATTTAGACACTTTTCCAGTGTTATAACTGCATTAGAGCAAGAAGTACAGTTTGTGAGCTCTAACAACAAATGAAAATCCTTGTTGTGCACTAAACATCACATCACCAACAGCCTGTAACACCTTAGTTCCTTTTCCTGTATGTGTCTGTTAGGATTTTACCATGAATATATGTTGCTCCAGAAATGGGACTACAGTGTCTATGTAATCTATGTATCTATTTATCTTAACTATCTGGCTGAAGGTGAAAAGAAAAGGTTTTTAATAAGCTTATATAACTCTTATATTTAGAGTCTACAGAGAAAATGTAACTGAAAAACCCAGTCAATGACAACAGCAACAACAATATAAACCTAAAAAGTATTTTTTGTGATCTGGAAATTATGAGAATTTTCAAAATAATTGTAAATACATGACAACACACACATAATTTATTTTTTGGGAATTTTGTTGACTGTTTTTCTCCACAAATGCATGTGGGATAATAACCTGTAACCAGTGTTAGCGATACTGCAGGCATTTGATTTCCAATTCTGAATCTGTAATATAAACTTTGGAATTATTGTTAGATTGCTGCAGTTGTATGCTGTGAATATAAATGACTGTTCCTGTTGGAAAGGCTTCCCTTTAAGGCAAGTAGTTTTGTTTTGTTTTTAAAGAAAGACTTTGTAATTTGCTCCAGTAATCTCTAAATTTTGGATATAAATCTAGTTGACATGTGCAACACAGGAATGTTTCTTGGAGAAACTATTATTAGAGAACACTGTTATTGGGGAAAAATAATTGTATGTTAGAAATATATTATGTTCTTGTAAAAAAGCTTGTAGTAATTGCTTCTTGTTATCAAAGTCCGGTACCAGATAAAGGAATGAAACTCGCAGCTTCTCAGTTTTTCTTCTGTTTATTAAGCTTTATCACAACTTTAGCATGTCACCCTAACCTGGGTTTAACACACCAAAGTGTGTGCTGCCTTAGAAGTGCTGGAATGCCTTGGAAGCACAAAGCGAGAAGGGAGTAGGGTGTGGAATGCCTCAGAAATGCTGAAATGGCGACTGCATCTAAGTTTTTAAGGACACTAATGACCAATGATATGATAATACGTATTATGTTTACAATTCGGTACCAATAATCCTAACTTATTACTAACACGTCTTCTCTACCTCAAACCCATTCTACCAATCACCAAATGCCAGCTCTGCTGCAGTGCAAGGGGCAAGAAGAAGAAGAAGAACTCAGGGCAATGCCCAAAATCCTCCATGTTGTCTTCTTTTATATCTATACTACAAAACCTAAAACTATAAGCTTCACCTCTATAACAAACCAAACCATGATCCAAATTATATTTCTGCTTCTCTTGCTTCCATCAGTTTTGGAAGTCCTTCTCAGGGACACAGATCAAAAACTATATCCTCCTGGGATCTCTGTAAGGGTCCCAGACCCTCCAGGGCAACCTGAGGTGTAGTCTCGATATCCTGGACTCTGACAGAAATACATCCATTAAGTCAGAAATTTCAGTGGGTTTCATGATTTTATGAGACAGTGCTCATGCCAGTCCTACACTGGTACTCTTAGATAGCCATTTATCCCCAACATATGGCCAAAGTTTGGGAAGATTAGATGAAGGTCAAGGCAAAGACATCATGTAGTGGATGTTTTCATATCCCATTAGGTTATTTTCTGCTTTTTTTCCTGGTTTTATAATCTCCATTTAGATTATACATGTGTCCCATATCCTCCTTTTATTTTTTGTTTCAAGAAAATGTACTTAAAGCCATAACAATATTTTTCCCTTGTCAGACAGGTGTCATATTCTCTGGCAGTTAAATATTTATAGGTTTTAGTACATATCCAGCAGTGTGGGTACAAGGTTCATACCCAAATGTTTCACTTGACCTGTGTTAGTGATATGTAAAGGCTTTTGTTAAAAGTTTAATTATGAACTAGTAATAAAAACAATACTGTAGATTATGACATTGTGCCGAGTTCAAAGCTCTATTGGGTTGTCAAACTTAATGTATTTGCCCTGTAGTTTTTGTACAAATTGAAAATACAACTTGGTCCTTGATCTACCTAAAGTAATTTCCTGTGTGAGGTTTTTTTTTGTCCCAGTGTTTTCCTGCTTGTATTTTAAGCATAGAAACTGCACTGTCCCTGTTGTTACTTTAGCTGTTGTCACTTCGTAAAATCCTCCCTAATAGCACTTGTTCTTTTTCTGCTTGACAGGTGGCCTTCCCTTCCCTGTGCCCTCCACGTGCCTTGAATGCCGATGGACAGGCTGGGATTTACCTGGAATACACAGGTAGAGAAAAATCACACTTCTTGTTGCCATTGTTCTTGATATTAAAGGCTGCAAAGGTCTCCAATCCTCAAAGAGGAGGCTTCAAAAAGCACAGCAAGGTAATGCCTCAAGACTTGACCCTTTATTCAGAGTCTCTCAGCAGAGATTTGGGCTTCTGCTGTTATTCAGGGCAGACATTTAATCAAGATTTGGTTTTTTTCAGGAACAGAAAGGCAGAACTTCCCATGTTGAAGATGCCCAGAGTTTTTTCTGCAGCTCTTCCAGATTTGTTATTCAAAAGCAGCTCACTGGCTTAGCTATCTAAGTCCCAGTGAAAGTCAGTGGAACTTGGATAAATGTATTTTAGGGACAGGGTTATAAGCATTTGCTATGAATTTCAGTGTGCTGCTCTTCATGGAATCTTAATTACTAATTTTATTTTGACCTGTAATAATTATCTTTGAAAGATAACAGTCTTGATAACAGTGAGCTGGATGCCTGGGCTACATACGTGAAAACCTTTCTCTTTCTCTTTTGTTCCCCCCCTGTCTCTGGAACGCTCCATCACTCACTTTGGCTGGCATTCCTCTAATTTAATAGACTGTGCTTGTCAGGATTGGGTATCAAACACCGCAGACAATCTGGTAAATCCTTGTCATCTGTCACATAATGGATCTTAGGTGCACTGAGAAGAAGTTGGCAAAGTAGGGAATGTTGCATTCTGAGGTTTAAACTGGAGCTCCGTTTACTTATAATACAAAAGGAGCATTAAGAGATTGATGATCTATTTGAAGTTCCTTTGAAAATGTATCCCAGACTGGATCTTTTTTACTGCTTGTCTCTTGTGAGCCTCTTTTTCAGAGACAGCCATTCTTTTAGATCCACACTGCTATAAAACCAGGAGACTGTCAGAGCCCTGCTGATCCAATTACAACTTGAAAACTTTTAATCTTTTGATTTACAGTAAGCTCATTCCGGTTAAACACAGAGGAATAGTTTTCCTAATCTCTACACTGTTTAACAGTGTATTTCACAGGATATTTCATGCCTTTTTCCCTTACTTATGGGAATAAAAATAATCATAGAATGGTTTGTGTTGGAAGAGACCTTAAAGATCTTCTTGTTCTACCCTCTGCCATGGGCAGGGACAGCTTCCACCATCCCAGTTTGCTCCAAGCCCCATCCAACCTGACCTTCGACACTTCCAAGGATGGGGCAGCCACAGCTGCTCTGGTCAACCTGTGCCAGAGCCTCACCATCCTCACAGCCAAGAATTCCTTCCCAATATCCCTTCTAACCCTGCCCTCTGTCAGTTTAAAGCCATTCCCCCTTGTCCTGTCATTCCAAACTCTTGTCCAAAGTGCCTTTCCACCTCTCTTGGAGCCCCTTTAGGCATTGGAAAATGTTGTTTACTTGGTTTTATTTTGTTGTTTAAAACCACCAGTAAAATGCTGGTAAAACCAGTGTAGGGCTGTGTAGGGCAATAGATCAACTTTGCAGCATGTTTCCTTAGGTTTTATTTATTTATAGTGTAACTTTTAGACAGAATATCTAGAATACTTTAGACTTGTGCTTCTGGACAGCCAGAAAAGCAGGCATCCTGGCTTTCTTGGGTTCTCTTGGCTCCCCAGTTGTGCATTCAGAGCTCTCTTGCTAAGATGTACATGAGGAGACTACTAGGAAATTTGGTTATTCCTGGTTTTTTATTTTCCAACACTCCTCAGCCCATCAGGAACTGCAGAGCTGTGGGATGTGAAGAGTTTGTGAGATTATTTCTGATCAAGTCTGCTGGAGATAGTTGTGTGTGTAGGGTTAGTTCAGCTGCAGGCAGGCTGCCTTTCAAAAACAAGGAAATTTAGTTCCAAAAAAGTAGATATTGTAACTATTTCAGCCTCCTAATAACAAAATAGCACATTTGGCAGTTACCTAATTGATAACATTCCCTATAAACCCTTGAATTTGTAAATCTACTTGCTTATTATTTACTAATAATTAAGTTTTAAAATGCAACATTGAAGTAAAATGTTTCCAGAGTTTCTATGTTAAAGATCTCAGTTCATAATCTCTGCAAAGCTATATATTCCTAACTAATGAACTTAGTCAGCTGGGACATAATAACAGATTTGCCTTCTCTGTTTATAATTAATTTCTGAAGAGATGTCATTTTTTGATGCTGAAATATTTTTCTGCTTAACAATTACAATAATTATTTCCAATTTTTTAAAAGATGTTATGTGAGGACTCTGTGCTGGAAACAGTTTTGCATGTGAATGAAATGCCTTGAGACTGATTTAGTAAAAAGCAAATTTAATCAATAGCATTGCTCATGTGAATTTTTTTATTCCTATTTGTAACTTTTTCCCTGATCAAAGCTTCTCCTGGTGGCACAGGAGTTGCCTTTTTCCCCTAAACTCAGGCTGTGTCAATTGGTTGACCTGTGGATCCTACTGAGGAAAGACAGTGCTTAGTTAGCTCTTGATCCCGAAATCCAGGAGGTTCAAATCCTATAAAATAATAATAAAATATTTATAATAATAAAATCTGGTTGAAACAAGAATTCTCATGTTTTACTGAGGTTGAGGTTGGATTTAAGTAAATGGTCCTCATTACATCTCAAATAAACTTTTTAATTCTATGTTTTTGGCAGAGACTTGTCCTGCTCCTTTCCTCTAATTTAAAAGCTCTTGCTGAACAATCACAATCCATCCTATTTTTTCTGCAATACAGTTTTTATTATTCATATTGTTTATTTCTAAAGATGAATTCTGATTTTATGAAGAATGTTACAAAACTGTGCAATGGAGGAGCATTCCCATTGATCATATACCTGCTGTATAAATGTTTTAGGTATAAATGTCAGTATGGATTTTTTTGTTTAAAATCTAATGTTCTTTAAAAGCACCTGCTCAATTTCCCTTAAATAATGATATTGTTATCAAAAGAAACATTCAGAAAAATACTATTTACTGTATTTAATTTCTGTAGGTAAATTAATTTAGTGAATTAATCCCATTAGGTGGTGATGGCTACCTGACCTATAAAAAGTGTCAGAGCTTCACCTGAATGATAAAGCTCAATAAAATGTGTCTGCAGTGACAATTCCCCTGAGAACTAATGAGACCTCTCATGAAAGATTGTGCTCAGTTCGGGGATTGCAGAGGAGTTTGCTGAATAATCATCTCTGGATCTCCAGAGCAATTCTCAAGCATAGGAAAAATGTTTATAGGCTGATTGTTTTTATTGATACTCGTCAATGGTTATATTCAGAACTTAGACACATTACAGAGGGAACATTTCCAAGGCTGCTCTTGTGGGAGTAGTCACTTTGGCACATTTCAGGCAAAATTCCCGCAAAGCCCAGAGGGTTCTGTATAATGTCACATTTGAAGCAAAACACAGAAATGACAAAATTTCTTCATGTTGTAAGAGATGTTGCTGTTTTGGTGTCATTAGTCCTCCCAGTGTCTGTAGGGGTAGGAATATCCATTACCCAGTTGGGTGGTAGGTACAGAGCAATTTGACAGTCCTTTAATCTCCTTAATCTTCAGAAACTGTGACTGTTGAGAAACCATGCAGATCCATTTCTCTGGAGAGTATCTTCAATTCTTTTAACAGATCTCTTCCACCTTTGACTCAAACAGTAAAGCAAAGGGATCATTCTCTTTTTCCTGTCTCAACTACTGCCTCCTGATCCTGCTTCTCTTGACTGTACAAATTCTTCGATGATGTTACCTGTGCCCTTCACAATGTGGTCTCATTGCCTTTATTTTTTCAGTGTAACTCTTTCTTAGACTCAGATCCTTTTGTTCATGTGATCTGTTCCAGTTGGTCTTGTTCTGGCCATTATTGCTATTCGTCTCCAATTTTGTCATCTTCTATTGACTTGTCTCCTCTCTCGAGTAGGTTGACAACCATTTCTTCTCTGTGTTCTTCCACAAAAGTGGTTTTGGTGCAAACCCCTATGCCCCTGAAGGCCCTGCTGTCTGGAAGAGCCTTTCTGAGTCTCTCTGCCTAAGTGAGTTCCTGTATCTTTTAAAATCTCATTGGAAAGCAGCTTTTCTCACTTGTCTGAGCCTCTTAATACTATATTTCATCACTTATAAGCTATTTAATTTAGTGATTATATTATTCTAATATTTAAGGCACTTTAGAATACTATTTGGAAGAAAAATGTCTTATAATGTTATGTTGTATTATACACTTACTTGATTGGGATAGAAATCAGACTAGAATTTATCGAGCACAATTTTTAATTTTTCTCATATGTCCTTTTCAAGCAAGTTTTTTCTACTGGTAAAAATACAAGTAAAATTGATTTTTTAATATCATTTGAAGGTGTTTAGAACAGGAAACTGGGTCAAGGACACCTTCCACTATATTAAGTTGCTCTGAGTTGCATCCAACCTGACCTTGAACATTTCCAGGGATGGGGCATCCACAACTTCTATGAGTGTCTGATAGCACCCAGTTGTAAGGGTTGATATTGATTAGTTTTTAATAGAGGGAAAAATTTTGGTCCCTTTGCAAAAACCTGAGTCTGGTAGAAGAAAGGATGATCATCACAAACCTAGTCATATGGCAGGAGCATGGCAATATTGCTGCTGGAAATCCCTGCACAAGGGTTTAGCTCAGGAGAAACTTGATTGGAGAGGTGATGTAAAATGTGTGACTGTCTCTTCCACGAGTTGTCACCCAGAAAGCTGAAGGGCAGCACAAAATTATCTTTCCTTAGGGACTCATCCATTAATGATGTTAATGACTGTCGGATATATTCAGTTGGATTGTTCTGCTCGGGAATGACTGATTGCAGCCATGCTGCATGTGCACATAGTTAGCAAAATATCCCTGAAAGATTTCAGCAGGATGGTCTGATGGCTAATGTTCTGTTGTGGATGCTGTACACATCATGCTGCTGTTATACATCATGCAGGTCCTTAGCTGACATGTGTGAAGGGAATATGGGACTGTTGTGAAGGGAAAGCAATTTACAAATCTACACTTAGTGGGTTTGCTATCTCTCTCTAAAGCTGCTTTAATTTACCAGCTTGAACTCCAAATGTGATGCCCTATGAATTGTGGAAATTGGGCTACAGGCACCCTCAAACCTTTCTAAAGACCTGTTGCCACAAAGCCTCCCAGCTCAGGGGAACCTGTGCCTGTAAAGGAAGAAAGAAATCCTTGAGCTTGAGTGTTGGTTTAGATGCTGTATTTTCTCTGGCATATCCATGAAAGGCTGGCAGGTCTGGCTAAAGACTCACAAGAGTCTGCTGCTTCTCTGGAATGGCAGAATGAAGCTAACCAGGAAGCTCCATCACATTTACAGTCCTGGTAACTTGTGTCTAAGTAACCAAGTCACTCCTCAGATTTCTTTCTTGGGATTCTCCACTCCCCTCATAATTACTGGTTAAATCTTGGAAGCACTGACTTGTCAGGCTGGACTCAGGTAATGTAATTACCTACTTATGTAAAATATCAATTTCTCCCAAGTTCGGGGGAAGAAAAATGCATGGATTGTAGTTTGGCCTATTACACAGTGAGACCCTTGAGGCAGAAAGCTTGGGTTCACGTTAATTTCCATATCCAAACTTCCCTGAAGCTTCAGGTCTGGGATTGGGACCCATTATCGTAATGCATTATGTTAATGCTATAGATGAAATTCCAATTCAATCTTCTTCATAAGAAAGCCTTTGACATGATATATTAACCATCAGATTAGAAGTAGACTGACTAATTATCGTTTAATGCAATTGAATGCCAGGGTTTGTCATTTGCCAGGGCTGGCTGGGTGGGGAATATAAATCTGTTAGTTGGGATATCGTTATGAACTTCAGATGGAAGGGAGATTAAAATTCCCTGAATACAATATTTATTCACAGTCATTATTCACAGACTGACATACCACAATGTCATAAAAATTCCAGCACCTACCTTTTCATTCCTAGGTGGTTTTAGGAGAAAAACTCATATGATCCCAGTCATAGTTTATATGGACCTACGCGCTGTTGTTCTTTAACAGCACTCCATGCACAAGCATCTTGGCATCTCTCTGAATGGAATCTATCTTCTGAAAGAATCCTGAGGATGGGTAGTGGTTCCCTATGACAAAAGAATAAGCCTTCTGAGTCGTTAAATCTAAATCCATGCAGTCACAGGGAAATTCAGCCTGAACTCATCAGTCCAGTCTTCGTCTCTTTTGGGTGGGTCTCTGGTCTCCCTCATTTTTAGTGCTGATCCTCATCTAGACTGTTTCAAGGAGTAATTTCCAGTGTGCCAATTAATCAGATATTTTACTGAAGTCCACATAGATTAGATTGATCTCATTTTCCCTTCCAAGAAGCTAGTTCTCTTAGAGGGGGAAAAAAAAGGAAAAAAACATTAGGTCAGTATCACTAATCTTTCCTTAGAAACCTGGGCTCCATTGGATCCTAATTTTTCATTTCCTTTCTTGGTCTTTATTTCCATCTACCCCTTAAGAGTGTTTGAAATGTTACATATACTGGAACGGTAAGAATAGGTCTGTGATTGTACTCATCACTTATTTATCAATTTAAAAATAACATTTTTAGTGCTCTTTAGTCACTTGGAGAGTAATTGGATGTCCTTTAATAAAAAATAAAATAAAATTCACAAGACAATTACTGTAATACTTTGGGATGAGGATTCTTTTATCCTGTTGACTGACAGTAAGTACTTCACTTTATCTCAACATTAGCCACTTCTGTGACAGAGCTCTCACCTTCACCGGCCATTTCACTTCTGCTCCAGGTTCAGTACTTTTGTTATTCAAAATTTCATGTATTCATTTACATTTTTGACAGTATCTAGATTATGTTTTATCTTGCTGCCAAAACCCCTCACTTCGTCTTTTCCTGTTCTTTTATTTATATAATGAAACATTCTTGTGCTGCTTGTTTTAATTTTCATTGTAAAACATCTTGCATTTGTCATATTTCAGTTTCTAGCTTCTAAAGTTGAACTTCTTTGCTGATTGAGCTCTTTTTTATGTTTTCTGTGGTCTTTTTCTCAGTACTGTTTCTGAGGTAGTTGTTTCCCTAATTAAATGAGAAATTGGTGCCCATTCTGCATCTGAACATTTATAATTTTCCATAACTATATTTTTGTCCAATGTATTTGTGTCTAAAGAAAGTCAAATAATATCTACTGATACATAAGCATGACCACAGGATCATGTAGTATCATTTCATATCCCCTGAGAATTTTTTGCATTATTTATGCACAATGTTAACCACTGTTATTTTAATTATCTTTTTTTTTATGTTCAGTTTTTTTATACTTTTATTTAATAATGATTTATCTACTTTTACTGAAGGTTTTATTTGCTTCTCAACTTCAATCACACAGTACTTCTGAGCCTGCCTTCCCTTCACATTATCCCACTGATTCCAGATCATATCAGCACAAGGTGAAAAATGAAATGGGTTTGGGTTTTGCTGGTAGAAATGTGCAGCCTCTGAAATGTGTCACACTTAGACTGCACAAAGGGATATTATGTGGGTAGACTTTATCTTCGTGTTGAACAGGTTCTTGTATTAAGTGATGTGCCCTGCCGATGGTGTGTCACAGATTTTTCCACTGCTGGTTTAACTGCCTCTTGTAACAAAAATAGAGAACTTAATTTAAAAAAAAAACAGCAAGAAAACAGTCAGAAAAAGGTCGTTTAATGTCTAAGGGTGCCTATACTGGAACATTGACTGGATCCCAGTTTTTCAGCAAGGGCAAATTAAACAATGGGTTTAGATGTTTGCGGCCTGTTTTTATCAGAGAATATTTATCCTTCTGAATATATTTGTTCCAAACCAGGACAATGTTGTCATCTCAAAC
>WEIV01014834.1:32131-51855 GCA_013390005.1 Calyptomena viridis | reverse complement strand
TGGTTTGGCAGCTGTCTCAAATCTCGTGTGCTGCAGGGCATGTGTGAGGTTCAGACAAACAATTTGAATTGTTTTCCTAGTGATATAATAAAAAAAGTCCCTTAACTAAATATGTTTGCCATAGCTCAGCAGAGACCCTTCCAGACCTGAATAACCTTCTCTGTCACAGAGGAGTTACTGAACTATAGCAGCAAGAATATGAAATATGGTGATGTGGGGATATAAAAGGATGTGCTTTTTGCCTGGTTAAGAGGGAAAAGTCTCTGAAAAAGGACTTTCATGGCATAAGAATTGGAGTTGTGAATTAGAAGATCTCTCTAATGTGATTCTCTAATCCATNACAATTTGAATTGTTTTCCTAGTGATATAATAAAAAAAGTCCCTTAACTAAATATGTTTGCCATAGCTCAGCAGAGACCCTTCCAGACCTGAATAACCTTCTCTGTCACAGAGGAGTTACTGAACTATAGCAGCAAGAATATGAAATATGGTGATGTGGGGATATAAAAGGATGTGCTTTTTGCCTGGTTAAGAGGGAAAAGTCTCTGAAAAAGGACTTTCATGGCATAAGAATTGGAGTTGTGAATTAGAAGATCTCTCTAATGTGATTCTCTAANCAACTGTCCTTGCTGCCTCCAACGTTTGAGCACAAAAGGGGGGGAAAGTAAATTAAAAGCTGTACAAATCATAATTTTCAGGTGTGTTCAAAAATATTTTAAAATCTCTATGAATTTGTAATTAAACCAATTTTTGTAAATGAAAGAACTAAAATATCCCCTACAAAAGTGTTCTATAAAACAACAGTCCCTGAATAATTAACATGCCAGAAAGGACCTAAAAATTTTGCTGGAAAAAAAACTCTAATTTTTATTTATGGCAAAGTCTTGCTAACACTTGCCAGTGAGGTCTATTTTTAGTAACTGTCTATATTTCTTGGCCTCTGTCTCCAATCGTATGTGCTGTAATACCATCCAGTGGATTAGGTCCTGTTAGAAGGAAAAAGAAAGCCAAAATTATCATTATTTTCTGGTCCCACAGTGTCTTATATTTCTCTGAGCCTTCATTGAACAATTAAATTTCTGGTAATTAGAGTCATTGCAATCTTTCAGGTTCGAAGGGTTTAGTGTTTATTAAGAGGTTGCCTTCTGTGTTGCAAGATGGTTGTCAGCATGGCTCCAGTCTGGGATTGCCACAGACTTCATATCCAGGGACACGTTTTCTGCCTCTTGCCTTTTTTAACCCAGAGGAAGACATTAGATATGTGAGAGCTTCGGATCTTATTCATGCTCTGCTGAACCCAGATTTCCTCTACAACTTGAATAAGTAAGTAGTGACGTATTTTATGGCCATGCAGACCAGATCACCCCAAATCAGTATTCTCCCTCTTTAATGGAACTCAGTGCAAGGACTGGGAATTTTGCCAGGTGCGTGAGGGGATTTCACAAGCTGGGGTGGGGGGAGGACAAGGATTTAACAAAAAGGAAGGAGATGGCAGGTTACATGATGTAATCACTTCTCATATCATTTTTGACATAGTGGAAAAATTGGGTATGTGAGCTCAAGGTGCCCTCAGGCATCTTGACTTGCCAGTGGTACTTACTCAGCACATCAGTGACCTTGGCATCATGACAGAACCACGTTTGTTCATGGATGAACTGCTCTGGAGGAGTTTATCCCAATATCAGGTTATGAAGGCACCTGGGTGCCTCCCTCTTACTGGCTTCCAAAATTGATCAGAGCCTGAGTATGTCATGGAATATTTTGCTTTCAGCAGTCTGGCATTTTACTTTGGAAACCCAGCAAGTAGGGAAAGCTCGCATTGGTCCTAAAACTTGCTGCCCAATGTTATCTAACTTGTCTAAGCTGGACTTTGGTGGGCAGAGATTTGAGAATTTAAGGTTGTCTTCCTGTCGCTGGGCCATGATGTGTTCTCACAAAGTTTGGGAGGCTATTCAAAGTCAGCAAAATTCTGAAAAAGACGTCTCAGGCTTTTGTCAAACAAAACCCCAAACTCTTCCACCTTTGACAGCATATTGAAGTTATCTCTGTAAGGAAAATACACATTGCTTGGTGAGAGGATGGGGAAAGCAATATGACCCCTCCTATGTATTAAGTGGTTTAGAAATGACAGCAGTATATTCATTGATATTTTACTGCTGTTCAACTTAATAGCTGTAAATTTGATTTATTTGAAAATATCTGAATTTGTGATTTTACAATCAGGTGGGATTCCAAGATACACTCAAAAATTTAGCTTTAAAAGTAGGATTGATATTTTTCAAAGCTGGTTTTCTTTTGATATCTGAAGTGTTTTGAAACCTGATCACACTGTTGACAACTTTATTGCTGTGGAATTGTTACAAGATGTCTATATGAGATTCAAAAAATACATGATGGTAGTATTTTCTATGTTATATCATTAAAAGCAGAGCTTTGTCATTTCGGGTTTCAGAAGATCCAAAACAAGTCAACATCCTAAAAGTAGTTTAAAATTGTCCTTCCATATTTATTTCCCAAGGTTTTTTCTTACAGTAATTTTTTTATGTTATTGTTACTAAAGTAATATTAATTTTCGATGGCTGGTTATGATCTGAAAATACTAGATATGTAATATCTGAAACATTGATCTAAAAATATTAGATAATAAAATACACCAATATAGAATATTAATGGCAAGATAATTCTTGCTGCTACTGTAAAATTGGATATAAAGACTAAATACTCGTTACTTCAAAACAGATCTTCTCAGTTGAGTAAAAATATCTCCTGAATATAGAAAGAAAAAAAAAAGGAAGAGAACAGTGAGATGCCCATTGGTCACTCCTTGAGGAATTCTTTAATTCCATGGTGGGATGGATCATAGTCTGATCTCTTTCGGTATTCTGCAGGGTGGGTGACATGAGCTCTGTGAGAGCCATGATTATAAAATGGCCTTTATTTTGCTTCCAGTCTGTCTTTTCAGGATTTGTGCAGGATCCCTCCTGTCTGTTCTCTGTTTCTCCTACTTCTGCAAACACTGTTTTGTATATCCATTTCTTGCTCTCTATTTTCTCTAGTCACAGAGTCAGCCCAAGTGCTGGATAATGTTAAACACCTCATTAACATTCAGGAGACTTCCCCAACACTCACCTAGGGATTCAATTTCAGGCCAGGAGTCACTGACAATACATTTTCTACAGTCTCCTTTCTTGCTACTCCCTTTGTTTCCATTGGCAGCTTCCAGCTTCTCACGTTTCTGGTCTTTGAATATTATTCCCAGCATCCCAGGCTTTTGCCATGAATAATGCCATTCTCCACATCTCTGGGTTTTAGTATAAAGAGTGTTTCTTGTGTCACAATAGGCTTTTTAGCTCAGGAGTGAGTAAACTGCTTTTTGGGGGAAAAAAGGGTGTGAAGTTGAACTAGCTGAAATCAAAGGCAAGAACAAGACATTTCAAGGTGGAGTAGGGGAAATACATGTAACCTTTGCAATAAAGCGATGAAACAGCTCTCAGAAGGCTGAGATGCTTTTGCTCAATCATCCACACTACTGGAGAAGAGCTTTCCAGAGAATAGTGTTTTTATGTGGCTGCCTTCACTTCTGTATTTGGATTTTTCTAATGGGCCTTGGTCAGATAAATATCTTTCTGCATCTCCTTAGGCTGGCATCCTCAGATGTAGGTTTAGGCTTCTAAAAAGTGACTCTCTTTCTCTTCTTAACCAGTTGTCCATGGATTTTCTCTTGACTATCTGCCGTTGTTGTCTGAAATTCCCTCAGTTTGGCTTCTCCTTTGCCATCCATTTAGATGTCAGCCCTGGAAGTGTGGCTTGGTGAGCAGTGAGGTGCCAGTCTGCCAGGAATGCCAACATGCTGCAGGATCTTGTCTGGAGGCACAGTTTGACAAGAAAAAAGCCTGGTCAGGGAGCAGGTAAATCTGGGAGTCTGTCAGATTCCTCCCAGCTACTGAATTGCATCTTAAATACCAGTGTAGACATAGGTAAGTGCTCTCCAGCCTTTAATTACCAAATTGAGTGAAGAACTGAGCTGCCTTTACATAGCTAGTTGACTTTTACTACTATATTTTCTTAATATCAGCAATAACAAAGTCCTTTTTCTAGTTTTCCTCTATGGAATTAATTTAACTGTGGAATTCTTCTTGCTGGATTGTAGTTTTCCTGCATGATAACTGCCCAGATAAACATATGATTAAAACTAACCTGTACTCAATAACAAATAAATAAATTTTTATTGGGGTAACGGTCAGTGGAGAGATTCCTATATGGCAGTAATTTCAAAATTGCCAATTCCCCTCTGAGTCATGTCTGTGTTACAGGTACTGTGCATATGCGAGGCCTGACTGTACCTGACTCACCTTGAACACTGCTTTTGCTAATGAACTGAGAGTCCTATTCATTGTAATGATGTGATATAATGCAGAATTGTGATAAAATATCTGACTGTGATGGGTTCGGATCTCCACCTTTTTAGAATAACTTCGGAAAATTACTACTACTAAATTCCTGAAAATGTTGCAAATTTGAAGTATGGAAGTTGAAGATATGATTTTATGTTTGCAGAACTTCCAAGCTCTAAGCAAGGATCAATGGTGTGAACAGAAACATTAACAGATTTTCTTCTGTGTATCTGGCCATTGAATGTTTAAATAGCTGGCAGAAATATTTATTCTTTGATTTTAAATAGTATATTTCAGCCTTAACCTTTACTGTTCATTTTTCTTCAAAAGTATAAAAAGACTTATTTCTATAGTATAAGTATAAAAAGATTTATTTCTATAGTATCTCTTGCTGAGCAGATCAGGAGACTCAGTGCATTATAAAAAACCCCAGAAATTATTTCAAGAAAATTCATACTGTAGGCCTGATGTTTCCAAAACTTAGGAATGTGGAGACTTTACTGATGTCATCAGCTCAGAACTTAATGAGTTAAGGGATCTGTGTTATCAGGCACAAGGTGAAAGGAAAAAAAATTCCACATTTTATCTTCTCCAAAGCTAATTGGGAATATCTGTAGATTCTGGGATAAATTCTGCTGGGTTATGTCCACTGTCATACTGTTGAATCAAATTTATTCTGGTTTTATACTGGGGTATAGGGAAACATCTCATTATTCCATTACTCTTTTGAGGAGACTGCACTGAGCTACAGGATGTGTCATGCAATGCAATTTCTTTTCATACTCAAGAAACATGGATTCTGAGGATATTTCCTATGGAGGAATCTCTAGAATGATATCAGCTGAGAAGGTGCCAGAAGATACACCAAAAGAATCCAATAAAACCAAACCAAACCAAAACAAACCAAAAAAGTACAACCAACCAACCAACCGAAAAGGGTGAAGGGGAGGAAGACATATTCAGTTTGCCTTTGAAAATAGAAATAAAAACGTTACTAAGAGTGGTGCAATAATTACTCCACAGGAGTCCTTCACCTTCACTGTGGGAAGCTGCTTATCCATGTTTTATCCCAAACTGTCTATTCATTATTGTGTATGGACTTCCCTATGACTCAACAATAAGCAAAGGACATTAGTTTTTGCCAGTCTTTGGTCCATGGACTACATGGGAAATCAAGACACATTCCTCTTCTGGATAGTGTTTCTGAGTAGGGATTCACACAACTGGTGCACAGGCTGCTGAGTTGCCAATAATTTAGTCCCAAAAAGTTTTGTGAAAAAACTGTTAGTGAGGCAGCTTGGAACACAGAAAGACCGGGTGACCTGAGGACCTGAAATGTGTGAGCCCACCTGACTCTTGGAATGCTGGAAATAAAGGTGAGTAGTTGCAGAGAATCTTGTCCTGGCTGTTTCTGCCAGCTATTGTAAAACTTTGACTTCTAATTCTTTATAGAATCACTTGAGAAAACTGGCCAACCTGTCCTCATTTTTCACCCACATCAGTACTTGTATTTCCTCTAAGACTTCTCTCCAAGCAGGGCTCTTGCAACCTCCTCATTTTTCACCTGTCTACTGGTATTTTTAGTTCCTTCATTGTCTTCACTTCTCCTCTTCATCTTGGCCAGGACCATCTGTTCCCCTCAGTGGCTCCAAAAACCACAGCTGAAACCTCAATTTGACCCAAATGATGTAGCAGACCCAAGCAGCCCTGGTTTATTCTTTTCATGGCTCTTGGGCCTTTTGCTCTTGGCTATTTCTGACCACTTTGGCCCTTTCTTGGCTTCTGATCTTTGTTGTAAGGCAGAGTTTCCCACTCTTGGGAATGAAAGCAAGATCATGGCTTGTCCTTTGACAGTGGAGATGGATAATGGGCACTTCAATGTATTTTTTTCAAACCAAAACCAGCTGAGCTAACTGTTCCCATAAAAGGCCAATTGATTGCTGTAGGAATTATATTCACTCTGACAATGATAAAATGATTGCTTTAGTATCTGGCTGCGTAACCCACTTACAGCATGTGCACCAGTATTATGAGAATGTTTCAATTGTGAAAATCATTGAGATGTAAATGTCATGATTATAATTTATCTTCATTAAAAATTCCATTGGCAGAGGGAAAATTAATACATGTGCTGTATGGAGTCCCAGCTACTAAAAAGTAATATGTTACACTGAAAATAGAGACTTAGTAATGTAACTACATCAGAAAATAACTCACATTCTAGTGATGTGACAGGTGGTTATCTCAAGGGCATTGCCAGAAATATTTTATTGGGTCTCAGTTCTAATGTGGAGTGGTGGAACATTTCATTTTTCTCTAATAGCAATCTTAGCACCTCTTTCCCCCTCCCTGCCAACGTGGACACCTAGCCAAGAGAAGGGGCTGTCAGCATTGTGTTTTAGTGCTCAAAAATGATTGTATCACCTAAAACTGCCATCAGCTTCGAGCACAAAAGCCAGCTCTGAATTTTATTAATGTCACTGGAAAGACTTCCATTAAATTCATTGATCTTCAACTCACATTATTTCTCCTGTAGTCATTCATAGTTCTTTTATATTTCATGTTTTCATTATTTTATTTACTAGCTGATTTATATGATGACTGAAAATTTTTCTTTTAAGTTCAACATATGTCAGCTCAATCTGGTGTTACATTTCTATCATAGATACAGAATTGTCTTACAAAATATTTATTGGAAATTATGTTTTTTCTCCTGCCATGGGTGACTTTAATCTATTACCTTCTTCTACATAAAGTTTTGGAGTGTTTCTTTCCTATATTCATTGATTGTGTCGTTTTGATTTTTTAATTTCTTTTTTTTTTACCCTAGTCCAAATAAAAATTGTGATTTCTGCTCCTTTTCATTTGACTCCGGTTTTTAATAAAATAAATTGTGTTTGGTTGGATGGAAATAAAATATTTTAATTGGAAAGCAGAAGGTGGACACTGAATATTTATAGATTGATGCTGATTGAGTATAAAATTTTCAATTTTGTGTTTTAATAACATATAAGTTCCTTGCCTGTGGTTCTCCTATAGATTAAATGTTTCATCTCAGGAATTTTTTCTCTGCCAGATTTAAAAGAAAATGAAATGTTCATTTTTCATGTAACAAGTTTGATAATTGCCAAATCTCTCCGTAAATACAGAGTAACTACTGAATTTTTGTTATTATTTTATTTGCATTTATGCTTTAAGGAGTTGTAATGATTGTCCCAGGATGACCTTTTTTTGGTTGTCAGTGTTTCTACTTATACAATCATAATATCTTTGCTGCCAGTGCACAGTCTGGCCTTGCTGCTGTAGTTGATGCCAAAGCTCTTTGTCGTGGTAAAAGGAGTTTTATTATTTGAGAAGTTAAAATTAATTGCCATATTCTCAATGTTAAGGAACTGAAAAGTATAATTTTTCCTGAGTACTTGAGTTCATTAGATATCTCATATTTTTTGTCTGTCAGATATGTTTTGCTTCTCTCTTCATTCTTTAAAGTACAGTGGTGAAAAATATCCTGGAACAGGAGAGGGAGCCCTCAGCCAGGCTATGAGGGAGGGAAGGGCATTGCTTCCCAGGGCTGGGTGGGAAGGGGAGCTCCCCTCTGCCCTGGAAAGCAGAGGGAAGAGGGGTTATTTTTACTTGCCATTTCATGCCTTAGCCATAGTTACCATAGTTTAGGCGTAGTTATAGTTGTCTGAAAGGATTGAGAGTGACTGACTGTGAAAATGAACTAAAAACAAATAAGGAAGTTAGGAAAAGGGTGGAAAAATGTGCTCAACATGTCACAGTCTGACCGAAAAATGGGATTGTTCACAAAGGCGAATGATGGGGTCAAAACATACTTGGAATGAATGTTGTGAAGAGCCTCAGGGTTTTTTTAAGTTTTAATTAACAGAACTTTCTCGTGTTTCTGCTGTTGGTGGTGCAGATTCACAGTTACCGTGAGTGGTCTTAGCGCTCCTCTTCCTGCATCCATATGCTCAGGGATACAGGTACATGAGCCTTTCTCACAGGCAGACAAACAAAATCTGGCGACCGCTGGCATAAACTGGCAGGACTTTTTTCAATTGAAAGCACAGTGGGGAGAAAGTTGCATGGAAAGGGATCAGCTGCTCCATCAGGGCTAAAATGATCAGTGATGAAATACTTGGTGTGAGGCAGTTTGTCTTCAGTTCTCATTGACTCTCATTCAGAGGGTGGGGGAAGACTTGCCTGAGATGTTTGTCTTGAAGTAATTGTGACTGTGTTATTTCACAGTTAAATTATTTTACTTTGACTAGAGGCTTTGGAGGTTCTGCAGGTTTCCATTAAAAATAGGAAAATATACAAAATAAGCACAATAAAGTGCTTCCAGTGTATTCCAAGTAGAAATTTTTGTTCAGAGTTAGATTTTTTTACTTTTCATATGCTGAGAGTTGAACATTATGCTGAAGGAGAGTTGTCTTTTAGAACCAGAATTTTGTAACCTCATAAGACTGAGAGATCTTGAGTGCAAACAAAGAAACTCAACCCAACCCCCAAATATACACTACTCCTGTCTTCTCTGGGAGGCTTCACATATGTTTTCCTAACAGGATGAAAACCCACAATGCTGATGGCCTCTAGGGTAGATTCACGACCTTCACTTCCCACCACTGGGAATGGTGCTTGGAGTGAAAAGTTCCCTGTGAATCCTGAACAGTTAGACCTGAGGAACAGCTACATCCCATTTTGATGATTATACTGTGCTGAACTATAGAAAGAGGTTTTTAAAGCTGTGCCTTGTACACTTTGTGTCCCACACAGTGAAACAGTGGTTCAGCTTGACCAACTCTTAGAAAACTATCTCAGATTTCAACCACCTGTCATGCTGAAATAGTTAATGTTTTGGCTTTTATGTCACCAAGAAAATAGTACATGAACAGTATGATAATGAAAACAAGTGTTTAAAGTCTATTGGAATTTTAATACCAATATTAAATATATTTTTTCTCATTTGCATCCATGTAGAGAAGAAGAAAATCCACCAAAATCCGTTGAGTTACACAGCTGGAAACCTTTGGTAAATATTCCTTCACCTTAGGGAAGTCTTTCCAAAATGTGAACATTTGGACAGAATGTTAAAACACTAAAACATTCTTCAGCCAATCTCATGAATGGAACATGCACCAGAGATTTTGTCCAAGGGGCAGGTGAAGGAAATGGTCATGTATCAATTTTTATGGTGGCAAAGGTTTCAGAAATATTACCATGTTTTGGATATGCCCAAGGGTTTGTTCTTTGTTTCCATGTTAGCCTGTGGCACACATTTATGTCCAGAAATTGTGTGAGAGTTAGCTGTCAAGAACATAAAAGAAAGCTGCCGCTTCAGAAAATAAGAAAATCAATATAAAATGTTTTAGAGGGACTCCTAATGATCTGCTTGATCTTTACAAAAAAGTCCCCAAGGATCCACTTGTAGAGTCAAAAATACAACATCACTTTTGAGAATGTTGCTACTTTTGTTGGTATGTTTTCCTAAGGAATGAACAGTTCTTTTTCTGACATTCAGAGCGCTGAAGCACCATTTTTAAGTTAGTATAAATGCATATTATTAAAGCTTTAACAGCATATGGCAGCAAGTAATAACATCTGTGCCTCTCAGCTTTGTTCTTTCACAATGTACTGCAGGCACATTTTCTTTTCAAAACTGTGTCAGAAGCACATAAAAGTATGTTTGAAAGGAAAAACAGTCAAAAATATGAAGTGTCATCAGCAGTGACACCCAAATCTAGGGACTTTGCTGCCTGTCCTTGAAAAGGGTTGCACACAATGTGTAAGAGCAAAAGGTGGGACTGATTAAGGTTCAAGAACCAAACAAGGCTCCTGGATCAAAACAATAAAAAATCCTAAGTTTAGAAACTTACTGGAACTTTAGTGGGGCATTCCAGACCCACAGGGTGTTCGACTTTTTGCAAAAAGTTGCTTTTTTGTCTCCTCATGTGTTTGGTTAGATTCACCATCTGGACTCTGAGTTTTGTAGAAAGTTTCAAAGATCTGTAGACCACAGGCCCAGCTTGCAAAAATGTGGTGTTTCACATCATCTGATGTGATCAGTGTGTCCTGTGCCAGTCAGAAGGGAATTATATTAAAAGCAGGTGAGGTATTAGGTGTTCTTAAATAAAAGAGCATAAAGAACGTCTCAAGTAAGAACCCATTAAAATGCACTCAAAGAGATTTTGGTTATTATTATGAACAGGTTAATTTTCCACTGATGTATAATATGAAATAGGAAGAAAGGACAAATCAGGGCTGTTAAGCATACGTAAAATAATGTAATTTTTGAAGCAGTTATTAAAAAGTGGATGTTGTATAGCCTTTTATGCCTTTTTTTTTCTCCTTTTTGAAGTGGACTACCTGCTTGTGCCAGATGTTATTGTAACATCTTGATATGATTTCACATTAATTTGCAATATAACTTCCAATTCTATGTGTGCCTGCATTGGATTAAGGCTTAATCAGTCTGTAAAGGGAATGATCCAAAGTGAACTCTTGTATAAATGTGCTCAGTTCCTTAGGACAGTAGTCAAAACTAACCCAATTTTTCTGGCTACATTTTGTCTACTTTCTGTTAAACTCCTGTCTTTTGTTCTCACTTATCTGTTATATTCTCCTAGAAGAAAAATGAATTGCTCAGAAAGTTCTAACCTTGCTCTGTGGAAGTTTAACCACCTACAATACAGCTTATAATTGCCTTTTTTATCATAATTTTTTGGTCATAAAGCCACTGGTTGTCCTTGAATAAGGAAAAATGTAGATTTTAGAAATGGTGGACACTTTAGGAAAGTGAATTACTTTGAAGCTTATTCCTAGAAAAATGCTCTAAAGAATAAATTTACTGTCCTTCCAAAATGTAGCTTTTGGCAATGATCAGACTATATGGCATATAGTCTGTTGCATATGTTGCTGCCATGAAAAGACAAGCTTTTATGAATTTTTGGTCAATAATATACTGTGATGATGTCACTATACTTGAAAAAGAATATTTTGTTCAGTTTTGAGGCCTTAATCTCACTTTCAAGTAATTTGTGGGTTTAAAAAGAATTCAAATATTTAAATTGATTGAGTAGCATTTTGTACTGTGGCTCATGCTGAATATATAATAATTTGTTTTATACAAGTATCCTGTAATGTTAAAGTTTCCCTGATGCCTTTATGTATTGAAAAATGCCAAATAATCAGAAAACAGGCTAAATTAGTAAAGTTCCCACGAGCTTTCCCTGTATACTGTGGCAGGACATATTTTACAGAAATTATTTTTAATATCTAAAAGAACTAAGTTAATTTACATGTCTATTCATTTGAGCAAGCATTTTAAGTTATTATACTTATGGCCACTATAATTATTACTATAACATTGATTTTCAGAGCTTTCTCTGATTGAGAACTACTTAGAATTTTGTATTAATATTAAGAACACAATCATGTTGGAACCCATGATCTCGATTAATATTGAGAAGTGTTTGCATAGTAAATATCAGAACTGTGTGAGGATTTGAGGCAGATGGAGAACTGGGAGAAAGAAAATTGATGTCTTCCTCAGAAAAGCAAAGTACAGGAGCTGTGGTTTGCAGAGCAATTGGCTTTATTTTACTTCTCATAGATGACAAGAGCCAACACATATTTTAAAGTAATGATCCATGTCAGACCAAGCTGATTTCTTTATATAACAGAAGGTTTTGTAGGTGGAGTCCAAGCCTTGTTATATGTTTTTTGATGCAGTTAATATGAGATACTAAAAAAATGGTGGATAACTGATTAAGAAACCACACTAGAGGACTATAAATGGATGAGAAGAAATGATTTCTGATCCTGTCCAGCCACAAAAACACCACTGAGCAAGGCAGAGGTGTCTGGGCAGAATTACCTACCTGTGCAAATGGGAAACATCACCCAAACCTCACTTCTGTCAGAGATTCTGCAATACAGAAATGGTCTGGTTTGGACCACATAAACTAAATCTCAGATAACTGTGTTAAAATGTATGCAAGAAGGAGTCAACACAGTGTCCACAGAATGTAATCATCTCATTTGAAGAGGCTGTACATAAACACAGATAGATTTGTGATTAAACTTATTTTGTTCCACACACAGGTCTCAGATTGTGTCCAATTTCGAGCACTTCATTTCAAGATGAATGGATTAGGAAGTGTAGCATGAAGAAGGAAGAGCATCAGATTCTAGGAAATTATTTCATATTTTGCATTTTGTTTGTTTGTTTCCAATCAAAGGCTGAAGTGAGACACAGTAAGACTTCTCAAGTGTGTAGAACAGTCATACAGAAAAGAAGAGAATAAAAATCTACATAGATAGAAAGGATGTAATGGGCATAAGTTGCAGACAGAAGGATTTGAATTAAACTTGGAGGAAAAAGGCAGTAAGACAATGCAAGAGATTGCTCAGGGTGTTTGTAAAGTCATCATCAGAAAGTCAGAAGATGGTGGATGGGCAGCAAGTGTCTGTCATGACAGATGAAGTTAAACTGGTTCTTCCTTTGGGCATGAGGAACAGACTAGATGACCTCTGAGTGCCTTCCCTCCTTGAGTTCTATGATTACATGTAAAATGTGTCTAAGACCTTAAAATAAACCCCCCTGAATGCTTATTAACATGACAGTGGTTGTTAACATTAACTAGACTTAATGAGGCCTACTGTCCCTCCCTGCAGAATGACCATGGAAGGACACAAGTGCGCCGGCAGCACTTGCTCTGTTTACCAAGAGGAGGAAGATGATGTTGTCATCTTCAAAGTGTGTGATTCTGTAAGAAAATGAAGTGTTTAATGAAAACTAGACATCAAACTGATGTTTAATTTTAAATGAAAAACCCTACAAAACATAGCATAATGTACTTTGGGGTAATAAACAGACAGAGTGAAGTTTGAACATTGTGTTTTTTGACTCGGATGGTGATTGAAGGGGGCAGGAGCTGAGAGTAACTGAGGGAGTATTTGAATCATGTCATATGTCTTAATCATAGAATCAGAGAATGCCTTGGGTTGGAAGAGACCTTAAAGCTCATCTCATTCCACCCCCTGCCAAGGGCAGGGACAGCTTCCATTATCTCAGGTTGATCCAAGCCCCTTCCAACCTGGCTTTGGACACTTCCAGGGATGGGGCAGGTACAGCTTCCCTGGCAACCTGTGCCAGGGCCTCAGCACCTCAGAGGGAAGGATTTCTTCCCAGTATCCTATCTAACCCTGCCCTCTGGCAGCAGAACAGAGCAGCAGTAGCAGCTTGAAACTTGCATCACACCACTTATGAATTTAACCCCATGGAACTACCCATACCTTAGTATTTATGTATGTATTTACTTATATATTTCTTTAATCTGTTTGAATTTATTTACAGTTTTTAAAGAAATAATATCATAAGTGTGAGAAAAGACCACATTTGCTTTGCTGGTAACTGTGCCTTTAAGGCCCTGTAAAGCAAACAGGCTAAAGCAGATTGGGGAGTCTCTCTGTTGTCTAGATGAGCATCTTGATTTTTCAAAGATTTTTTTATAACAGGAGGGATTTGCCAGACACCATACATGCCAGGGAGAATAGGATAAAACTCTGTAGTGAGCCCATTGTGTAAGTATCGTTCCGATTGCTGCAGGCTTGACATAATATGTGAGAATTAAGAAGTTTTAAAATACCTTCTGGCCTTTATTCAAAGAGCAAATCCACTCACAGTAAAGCAGCTGTCTACAGACAATCTTGATAGAACTCTCTTTCAACCTCTCCAAACAATACCTTTTCTAAAAAACTTCTTTTAATTTACACCTGTGAATACTCAGGAAAGAAATTCTTAAAGAAAGTCTGCTTGCTTTCCCCCTTCATAGGCAATATTAGATGATTTTTTATATCATGATGTTTTATTATTACAAAAAAAATTTTGTATTGACTTTATCATGTGACATTCTAAAAGTCTGAAATCTATCCTCAAGAAAAATTTGGATTTAATAAAAAATAAACTTTCTCTTAAATATTTGAATCAGCCCATCAAATACCATGACAGAAATCCCAACCTCATGTATTTCAGAAGATTAAAATTAATATGTAGTGTAATAGTGTAAAATCATGTAATATTACTATGATAGTATAATGATCCCTTTATCTTCCACTGGAAAATATTGTTATCCACATTAGAATTTCTGAAAAATATATGATGTTTTCATTTTTCTTTTTAGTTTTCTCATGATGCTGCACAAATACAGAGAAACTGCATCTAGATATGACATGGACTCAGTCTTCTCTCCTACATTTGTCTGTTCTCACAATATAATGAAACCCCAGGTATAGTAAAGGCGGCATAAAACTGAGACTCAGTTTTTCCTCTCTCTATCTCAGTTTTCTCGGCTTGATAATACCTATGTTCTTTCTAAAGCACTTTGGGTCTGGTATGGAAAAATGCTACAGGAAAAGCTCACTTTTCCTTATTTAGCTTTTACAGTTAGATTACAATTGAAATATTTTATTACAATATAAACATTGTGTTTATATTATAATGATAATGATAATTATAATGATATACTTAGTAAGTATAATCTGTTTCTATCCATATATGCTAAATATGAACATGTTTTGTTGGAATTTACTGTATTTTAGAAATTTCTCGTGCTTACTGGAAACCAGCAACAAGGAACTGTAAGATCCTCAAATTACATTTTCTTAGACAGACAATGTGTGCTACTTTTGCTCATCTTATAGTTGCAGTTACTAAAGGTAACTGTGACACAACACTTTCCTTCTGCTTTGAGAAAATTAAATCATGTAATGGATCCACTCTTCTAAAGGAACAATTCTCTCCACAAGCAAATTTATAAATTTTACTTTTATACTTAGTTAGCAAGGTCAGATGTCTTTCCTTTTTAAAGAATAATCTGCCTGAAAAGAGCCAACCCATGAGTTACACAATACCAGAATTTTGTGCCAAAATGTTGAAAAATATGGGTCTACTTAGTGTGAGACATTGAGACTTGCTTTAAAGTACCTTTACATGGCAAAAAGGGACCTTAACACAGCTGAAAGCAGGGCTTTGATCTCAATAAGCTCATACTTCCCTAATAAGAAGTCATTCTTTGTATAATTCAAAAGAATTAACATTACAGCAGCAAAGAGAAACCCACATATATTTTATGAGAGTCAGAAAGAACCAATATTTCACTGCAAGGAGCTGGAGGGAAAGTGATTCATATTGTGCAAAAACATGAAAAGCTAAATGTTTCAATGAGGCATCACAGGAGAAGCCTCCCTGAGCCCATATAATCCCAAAAGGTCTTTAGGGAGGGATAAGAGGCAAGGTATATTAGAAATGATAGAAGGAGAAAAATGATGTCCTGAGATTTAGACCCAAATGTTAAGGAGAGTCTTTGGAAAGGGATTCTTATGGTGATTCGCAATTTAAAAGCCCAATGCTGCCCAAACCACAAGGAAAATGAAAAAAAGAGAGAGAAAAACCCCAAGATCCTATTGCATCATAGGGAAGGATTACTGAAATGGCAGGCAATTACTCCTCACTCCGTCATCCAGTTCAGCAGAGAACAGATTGAACCTCTGCAGTGTCTAATAATCACAAATAAACAGCACTAATGGTATTTGTGTTCTAAAAATTACCAAGTCCCTCAAAGAAAAACAAAATAATCCAGGCAAGTTGTCGTGTTGAGAAAGTTATCATTGCTGCCTAAGTGAAAAGAAGTAAATAAAATTAAATTAAAACTGTGAGCAAATGTTGCTGCCCTTGATATTAGGATAATTCTGTGGCACAACGTAATGAGAGACAAGGAATACACGTCAGTGCTGGTTAATGGAAAAGCACCAAGACCCCCAAATTCCCTTTCAGGACTCACTGGCATCACTGACGGGTCCAAAACTCTTCTGACTCTAGTGTCTGTGTCCTCATGGAAGAAAGGAAAGTTCTTTTTCTTCTTTCTTCCATTAATGGGGTGTATGTGTTTTTTGTGAAGTCATGTCATCTTCCTGCCATGTATTTCAAGCCACTGTTTAGAGCAGAGACTTACAGGCTGTTTCTTCCTGTGCACTTACAAAATATTGGGAAAATAATAAGTTTGTGTCATATCACAATAATAACCACTTACCAACTATTCTCATAAGCTGAAATCCTAAATAAGCACTATAGGATTTGGCCTAATTACCCAATTCTCCCTCTACTGTAGTCAGCAAAATCTTTTTCTCTGACTCTCTGTGTCTCTGGAATGCAAGGATTTCCCTGGGCAGATAAAATGTATCTGGTTTTGGTTTTATGTTCAACTGGCAACTAAATTGATTTTTTTTTTCTGCCAAAGTAGATTCAACTAAAACTAAATCAAGATTTTTTGAAAATTAGCAATTTTCATCCTCCAAGGTTTGTATTTTAGTTATTTTCAATAGATGAAATGCTGAAGAGAAATCCCACTGATTTCACATATTGTATTGATATTAGATAATGTCCACGTATAAGTTCAATGACATCGAATTCAGATGCAATGTAGAAATACTTTCTAAATTTTATTCCTTCTAAATCCAATTTTATCCACTTCTCAATGCATTTCCTTTGGTTAATATCTGAATGAATGTAATTCTTTAAAAGTTTGCTGTCTTTTCTTCACAGCAATTCACAGGGAAGGTTCCCAGTATCACACCAGTGTATGTCCAAAACAAATTCTGATTGAGTTTGGAGGTAGTTAATAAATTTTATTTATTTGAACAACACTGGGTTTATTTCCCGAGACTTTGAACACAGATCAAAATAAGATGATTTTAAGTCAATATAAATCAAAGCCTGGTCTGAAATGTTAATACACTACCTATGTCACTGGTAAAAATTCAATCAAAAATTCCTTTAGATATCAAAAGAAGAAAATTTCTTCTTGAGTAGATTTCTGGGTGATACACATAAATTAGATGCAAGGTAGAAGTTCCTCTATATATCAGTATCATGCATGATATTATAAAGTTGAAATGAAAGTCTGGTACTGGCATTGTTCACACTACAGTGGATCAGTCAGTTATTGTTTTGAGGAAAATAGATTTAACTGCTACATTTTCAACAAATGTATCTCTTACTATCTTATGAGATAATGGGAAAAAATCCGTTAGAAATATAAGGATGTATTGTTCATTTATGTTATAAAGGAATTTTTTTTTTAAGGAAAATGCTTGTTGGAATCATAAGTAAAATATGTTTAGTTTCAATGTCACTTCATATCTTGGCCACTTTGGTTTTATATTTGGTGTATTGCAAGAGAAAGATTATGAGAAAATTGGGGGGAAAAAAAAAAGAAGAGGAAAAAGCAATTAAATTTAATATTAACAATGTAGAAGGCTTTTTCCAAACCATATTCCAAGACTAAGTAACTGTTTTTTGAAAGAGCATTCAGGAGAAAGTATTACCATGGAGTGATTCATCCTAATTCCTGCACACTCTGTTATTTGAGCAGAATATTCTGTTATTTGAGTTGATTTTATTATTTTTTGTCAGTTTACTTGTTTTTTATCTCTTTTATGTAAACTGTGTTCAAGAGCCTTACATGAGTTTTAACTTACTTTGGTGGAAAGTGTTATATTTTTTTAGTAATTTCTCTCTTATCAGGAAGTATTTGGATTCCTGTACTTTTCCACCTTGAAATCTTTTGGACTTTCTTGGATTAGAGTCTCGTGTTTGTCCACCCAGAAAATATTAAAAATATAATGCAGATACCAATTCTGCACAATTTCTAGCAATAGTTTCAACTATGACAATATCGCACCAAAAAATACATCCTGTTTATTCTGGGAATGTAAGTTTATAGAAATGTTGGATTTTGGAGAGCTGTGCCGTGACAAGGAACAAGTCATTGGAAATCCCATTGCTCTGAAGTCTTGGGCTACATATGTCTGGATAAATAATCCAGCCTTGAGGTACCTAGTCTACTAACAAGGGTCCAGGATAATTTATTCCTGGTTCTCTAAAAGAATTGGTAGCTGGACTTGTGCAATTGTTTTTCCAGCTATACAATATAAAAATAAATACCTACAATGTGGGGATGCAGGGAGGTTAATTCATTAATATTTATGTAGTGCTTGTAGACATTTTTATAGAAGTGGCTATAAAAATGCTTATACAGATGAGGCTGTAAAAATGTGAAATTGTATTCCTGCTGCTTATAAATTTTTTGGCAGTAATGGCACGCACCTTGTTTTCAGTATTGGCTCCATTCTTTTGTGCAAAACCCTTATTTAGAATGGAATAATTTTAATCTAGTTTTAGTCACCTAAAATTTAGGTGTGTGGTCTAAGCCAGTAGTTGGCGTTCCTGCTAAAGAAGAGAATTCCACAAATCTAAGTATAATGCTTAATTTTTAGATTCTGAACATTTCTTGTGATGAGTCTGCTCTCTCTAGTAGAAATGTCCAGTAGCCACCAGCCCTTCATGGCTCTGACTCTCTTCTGTGGTTTCACAGGTTGCTGATGTTTTTGGAATGGAACTTAATCATCCAACAGCTTGGCATCATCTCCCCCACAAGTTTCTGGTTGGCTGTGGAGGATTTTCTCCTCTTTATTTAATTTTTAAGGCAATACTAATTCCCAGAAACACAACTAAAAATGCCTTTATTACCTAGATAATGGAAGTGTATTATTTAATATAAATTATGTGCAGAACACATGAATGTCTGGATGTTTAGACTTTATATTTTTAAAATATAATATATATTTTACAGCTGTGCTTTTTTATCCATATGACAATACAGGCTGGAACTTGCCTGTGTAGAAATGGAAGAATGCATTTTCTTCCATAAAACCACAGGAAATTTTAATACATGTCTGAGAGTAACAACATTATTAAACATCTTAACTGTCGCACTCATCACTGAAACACATCATAATGCAGCCATTTTCAATTAAAAGTCTGGTTCTAAATCTCTGAATCAGGGGAGACAGAGGGTGAATTCTATCCATGGCCTAGATAACAGGTATTTTCAATAGTTTGCACTTGGCAGTTCTGAATAATTTGATACAATACAGATAGATCCAAGAAAATTTTGCTTCTGTTCATTCACAAAATAGCTCATCTCTGTCACAGAATTTAAAAGTATCAAGTAGAATATGAGAGGTGAATATGAGTTATAATCATCCTGAAAGAAAAGCAAACTCTTTTTTATTTAATCTGGCATCTATCTCATAAATGAGGTATATACTCATATTTTACTGCAGCAGGTTCCTAAGGTGAATCTCCTCCACTATGAGGTAGAACTGAAGTAAACTGAGGAGCTCTTCCATAAGCAATTCTAAGACATAATAAACAATGATTTACTTTGTAGAGGATTCCATTTTCGAGTATGATAATGACATAAC
>WEIV01014834.1:1440-21256 GCA_013390005.1 Calyptomena viridis | reverse complement strand
TTTGGTTTGCAAACTACCATTCTACTAAAACAAAGCTGAATTGACTGACTGAATGGTGAATTTTAGAGAACATTGTCAGATTTTCCTCCATAGAAAGGAGCTTTCACTTGGCATTTAGGATGCTTTTAATAAACTTCTCACCGGGAACAATAACCCTTTTCCTAGAGCTCTCTGCCAACAGGTGTAAGGGCTCTGCTCAGCCAACCAGGGTGAACTCCACTNGTTTATTTTCCTCTGCTGACTCTGAGGCAGGGCTTGGATGGCTGGTTCAGAGGTAGCACCTACAGCTCAGACACCTAAGCAGAATCACACCTTCAGCCTCATTGAACTCCAGCTTTGTAAAATTCTGACTTCATGTTTTTGTCTGAATTGTTATGTTGTTTTTATTTATTGTTTAAACAATTATTTGTTAAAATACTGTCCTCATCCACGTATGATAATTTTAGTAGAATTATGATTCCATACAATTCTGTATTTAATTTTTACTTCTCTGGACCTGCTAACTGAAAGACATATAATTAATTCTTCATCCACTGGAAGCTCATTAGCATGGCAAAAGACAAGAACAAGACCTGCCATGGCATCACAGCTATGGAAGAGGAATTGAGCTTTTGTCTTATTTCTGAGTATTTTCAAGCACATTTGAATTTCCAGAATGGGGAAAGGATAATTCCAGGATGATTGCTGTCACTGTTGTCCTGGGTGGACCAAACATGGAAATAGGGAGTGTTTTGAACTTTGTAAACTTTTTACACAGCTCTACTCAGGACTCAGGGCAGTGGAGTTACCCAGCAAGCACAAGGCTCACTACCTCTGAATTGTAATTCCTGTTTGATCACCAGTTATTGAGTTTGTGATTGTGAGGCTTGGTGAGTTTCCAGAAGGTCATCCCAAACTCCCTAACATTGACATGGAATGCTCCACAAAGCTATGAAATTATAATCCTCAAAACTGATGTGCAGGAGCGAATGAGTTAAAGCAAACTGCGTTTTATGAGTTGTTCACTTGCAATTGATGTCATACACAAACCAGCCCAGCTATGGCTTTAACAGGGTTCCCTTTCTATCATGAAAGGTTTGATTTGCCATGGATTTCTTGGGCAGCAGGGCAGAGACCATCACTAGCAGAGAATCAGTTACATAAACCTTAGAGAAGACGAGCTGTTTGTTTTTGTTCCAGAGCCATTACTCTCATAACTGCAATTCTTTTTTTTCACAGGTAATGCTTCTAAGAATTGCTCTTAAAAGTACTGACTAACGCCCTCTCATGCAACTTCTTTGAAAAGAAAACCCAACCCACAGAATCCATAAGGACACCACACAGTTGTTGTTTTTCTAATGAACTGGAATTACAAGTCTTCAGGAGTAGAGAATGTGAGTGAAATGTCTTGAAAGCAAAGGCTGTGGGGGTGAAATTGAAAATAATTTATGTATGTGAGAATATGTACCATGTTGGGTTGTATAATCCCAGAATTACAGAACAAATACATGAAGCAAACCCATACTGTAGTGTATAGTCATGCTGTATTGTATGGGACATATAAAAACTAAAATATTCAAATTTTTTATTCATCTTTCTAATCTACTTACCCATGTTTCTTCCATTTGCTCACTAATCAGTATCTAATGTCATTTATCTTCATTTACTTAAACTGGCTGAACAAGGAACATTGCTTATCCTAATCTTTTTGGCAATCTCTGTTTGACATTGTTTATTACTGTCTGCCTTTCATCATGTCACCATTTCGAGCTGACATTGTTTATCTTTGCTCAGCATGCTTTTATCTGCTCATAAATCATTAGTCTTGAGTTGATCCTGCCCACTTGGCAATCATTGGCTGACGGGGTTCACTTCTGGTGGGTCAGTTGTCATCATTCAGCGCTCAAAGGAGTGGGAAAAACTTCCTTGAATGTTTCAGAAATTTAAATGGAAAGGCCAGACTCACTAAAGGGTTCATGTACCATTGTTCTATCACAAAAAGAGAAGCTGAGGCCTTAGATAAAGTTTGAGGTTTCAAACAGCTAATTAATTTGCTAATTGGAGACTGTGGTAAAATCAAATCAAACCAAAAATCCCCCTGTACTTTATGCCAAACAGACACAGTTTAAACATAGAGAAGTGTTTTTTTTCTCTCTGGACTATCAATTTTTTAGACATCTCTTACGATGAGACTGCATGTCTAAGTGGGATCTTATTTTAAACTAATTGAAAAAAGTCAAGTTTCCTCAAAAAATCCACAGTCTAGAATGTAATTTTTTATACTTTTAAAAGAGATTTTCAGGACTTTAACGTCACTTTTTGTATTTGATTGGTTGTGTGTGGGGTTTTTTTTGTTTATTTTAAATTATTTTGTCAACTACTTTAGTTTTTCCACCTTAGAGATTGAATGTTGTCAATACCTCAGGAAAAACCTTGATTTAAGAGTGTTCAGACAGGATTTTGTATCTTCAAAGTAATTTCTAATTACTTTGTATTGGTTTCAGTGATGTCTGTTGTTGGACGAGAAAGACATGGAGGCAAATACATTTGAGAAATGTCCTTGTTTTACTACAGAAGAGGTAAAAATTATATCTAACTGATCATATGGAGTTTAAACAAATTGCATATGCAAGTTAAAAATACCTGCTGCCAGTCTTCTTTGGAAATGATTCTGAGTCCAAATCCAAGCCAGAGCCCTGAAATATTTAACTACAACCAGAAAGGTGCTGAATGTGAGTAAATCCACTGTTTGAAGGTTGAGCTCTGTCTTGGCAATTGCAAACAATTGCACCGTGGTTAAAAATCTGAGTCATTTTTGCTATTTCAATATATATAACTCAGATTTCCTGGTTGACATCCAGTTTTCTCTTTTGGAATTGTCAGAGAAGTGTTAAATGAAGTGGCTCCAAATTCTTGGAGCTGTAAATTGTATCTTGTCTCTGTAGAACAAAGACTGGCTGACCTCCATTTTTTGGAGGTTGCTCAGAAGATGAAGTTGATGACAAGTTACAAAGCCCGAGCTGAGCTATGTTAACAACTCTGTGTATCTTTAAACCATGACAAATAGTGTCAACTACTTCATCTTAGCTGCACTGTGAAGTAAAATAAGCTTTCTTACATTTGATGTGGAATAAAACAGAGCACAGTTATCCATTTGAGGAGCTTCTGTGCGTTTTTATTTTAAAAGGTGATGTGACAATTTGAGTTTTATTATTATTTGCTTGAGGATTGTTATTTAACACAAAATAACATATGTGTCATAGATTGAACTGTCTGTACAACTTTTGCTACAATTTTTTTTTCTTTAATATCCCTGAAATATAGGTCAAAATTTCATCTTCAGAAACAAAAGGACTTTTCTGCGGGGTTTTTGTATAGTTTATACTGGCTACAGACTTGTATCTTATACATGTCATTCTAATTTTAAATAAGCAGACTTGGAAGAACTAAAAATAATGAACATACATGATTACATTTCAAGTCACAGAATCAGAATATTCTGAGTTGGAAGGGACCCACAAATGTCAGATGCCATTTCATATCTACAGTTAGATACAGTTCTTGTTGTTGATTTGTTCTATAACTAGCTCTGAACAGTTGGTAGAAAATTTAGAACATTTGAGACACCATAAACTTTGCTTTTCTTAAAAGAAAAAAATAAAATTGTGAAGATCTGCGTGTACAAGTGTGTCCAAATCTTTTTAACCAGCCTCTAATTTAATTCAAGAGAAGAAGTTTTTTATTGAAAGTAAGAATGCACATTTCCTTTCCAATGTAAAGCTCTCGGATTTAACTCGGGGTTATTCAGTTATATGCTTGTTTATATTTGAACAGGTAATACAGTGATTTTATAGACTTAATCCAAATTCATGCAGATGATGGAAAATGAATCTATTTGATTCGTATATATTCATTTTAAGGAAGGCATTACATCTCTTGAGCCAGTCTGGCAATTCTATCAGATCCTGACTGCTACAAGCATCCTGAATGATGCAGACATTAGTGCTTCCTCTGTTGATTCAACATTAGCTAAAACATTATTTTAATTTCTGAAATAACTGGAGGTACCCCTTAAATTACTGTATTTATACATAGTAATAAGTACATTCTCACCTTCTTGCAGGCAGCAAGTGTTATAGAAGATGTAAGAGAAAAAAAATTATTTAAATGTCAGAAAATGATCAGTAAGTTGAATAGAATTTCAGGGAATAACTTTGGAGAACATTAATCAGTAAGTTAGTCTTTGTGACAGATGCAGTCATATGAGATAAGGAAAAAAAAGGTTGCATTGGTTGATATTTTATGTCCTTTACAGTATGAAGTGCACTAAAGGTTATTGAATAGCAAATACCTCAATGTCCACAAAGTACAGTGTCAGGAACTCTGGGCTCATCACAGAATAAACTTTATCCTTTTATAATCTTATTCAGTTCCCACCTCATTTTAAAAACTTCTCTCCAGCGAAGATTAAGTTCACAGCCGTAAATGGCTTGAGATAGTCTGAAGTGCAGAAACAGGGTTGTCTGGATTTCCTGACCCTAAAATCCTTTACAGGTGAGAACATTTGAAGGAGAGACACCCATTGGAGTGTTAATGCAGGTGGCCAACTGAGTGGTCAGAGCAATCTGTTTTAAAATGGGGCCGATATTTTGCTCATCAGTTCCTATTAACACAGACAATTAAAAGACTGTTTCCTGACTCTGCCATGGTGTTCCCTTGTACCACCTGAGCAATTCCAGCTTAGGTGACACAAGCTCACAAAAAAGATGGAGAAGGACTTTTTACGAGACAGGACAAGGGAGAATGGATTCAGACTGAAAGAGAATGGGTTTAGATTGGATATCAGAAAAAAATTCTTTACTGTGGGAGAGAGTTGAGACTGGCACAGGTTGCCCACAGAAGTGGCTGCCCTATCCCTGGAAGTGCCCAAGGCCGGGTTGGACGGAGCTTGGAGCAACATGGGATAGTGAAAGGTGTCCCTGCCCATGGCAGAGCATGGAATGAGATAATCTCTAAGGTACCTTCTAAGCCATGATTGTATGATTCAGCCTCTTTGCTCCGTCATCTGTGATAAAATCAGGAGAGTTGGTGGGACTTTGTGGTCACCAGGGAATTAGGTGATTCTCCAAGAGTGAGTCTTCCTCCCTCAGGCTTAATATTTGTGATAAATTCAATGTCTTCCAATGGACCCCCAGCAATATTTTGTTTTCTCAGAATTTTTAAGCAGTGACGTCCTCAGAAGGCTGTGTTGTGTTCAGCTGTCACTACAGGTAATGCTGTTGTCCCTGGATTACCCCAACACTTTGATCTGTCATTGGAGGTAAGTGCATAATGTGCTTGGAACTACAAGGAATGATATTCACAGTCTCTCAAGGCAGGAGGAAACATCACTTTATTCAGCAGAACAACCAAAGTAGGTCATCATGCTAGTTTTGCTTTTATGTCACATTAGCTGTTTCCCTTCACTAGGACACTCCACATTTCCTTGAATAAACATCCTTCAAATGTGAACAGTAACAACTGTTGGAAAGAATTCTTTTCTTCACTAAGATGAAGTTCACTTTTGTCAGCGTGGAAGTTGCTGACGTACACATAAGAACATTTCCTTTTTAAAATACTTGGATATACTGATTTTGGGTGTGCTGAGTGCTACAACAGGACCTGCACTCTCTTGGACAGTTGTGGTTTCTGCTGACAATCCCATGATACTCCCTGTGAAAAATAATGTATAAAATACTATGTATGGGAATAACAAAGGGATAACATAAAACATTATTTTTCATTGCTTGGAGATTCTGTATTTCTTTCACAAGCAATAGAGATTTTTTCACACCTGGTCTGGGGGAAGGTGTCCCTGCCCACGGGAGGGCGATTGGAAGGAGGTGGTCTTTATGGTCCCCTCCAATCCAAACCATTCCCTAATTCTGTGATCCTAAGAGTGGTATCCCATAATGCAACTTATAATTTTTACTCTGACTGAACCCATACACTTGTGTTGACACAATGATGTTACTGAAGTGAGCAGAAGATTGTATTTGATGGTGAAATAACTTTGGTTCTTCCCCTACCGTCTATAAAATTAGTAGTATTTGATCCAAAACTTCTAAGAGTCAGTATGGCTTTCCTCTCCCTTTGATTTGCCTTGAATTACACCAAACTAAAGAAAGCTTTAGGTTATGTTAAAAAAAATTAAAATACATATTTTTCAAAAACATAAGTCATGGTAGACGATTTTATCAGGATATAAAGACATTAGGGCAGCTTTTCTCATTAGTTTTATGATGGGTTTTAATTCTGTAACATGATAATAATTCTATGTCTTCTTTTCAGTAACATTATTTTTGCTTTTTTATTTTTTCTTCTTTTTCTTACTATTACAGAATCTGCATGGCTGTGTAATACTGTTGCCATAGTGAACGTTGTCTGATATCAGGGGGCTGACAGTCAGGAGGAGTTATGAAACTAAATGATGTGCTTTTCATATCATTCATCAAAACAATTATTAGTAGAGAAACATGATGGGATGTGCTGGAATTTTGATGACAAAACAAAAATAACTTTCCCCCTTTGTTTTAAACTAAAAATGATTTTGTGTTGTAACAGTGTATATATAAAATGAAGAAAACCAGATTTTTTTAACATTCCTTTTACAGGATTTTCAGATTCCTTTCCTAACAGTGTTCATGCTGCCACACTGCTCTCGTTAAAGTGTATAAGTGATAGTCTAATTAGCAGACAGCACTAGGCCACTTATGTCAATTGACATTTATTAGCCGAGGGAAGGCAGGAGAAACAGAGAAGGCTTTCATCCCTCTGGGGACTCAGCCAGCCACAGTCCATCTCTTATCTAGGCACAACAGGGAAAAGCGAGGGAAAAGGAGGAATTTGTTGAGGTGCTTAATTTTGAATACCTTCACTGAAATGGTCTAACTACCTGTGGGTATAATATTGAAGCTTGGGAGGACTTTTTTTTTTTTTTATTCCATGAAAAGATTGATGGAGGACTAAAGATAAAGAAGCTGTGCCTTAAAAACTCATCCTGCGAAGGGGAGACATTCCAGGATCTCAGTCTCTTTTCTGGAAAGTGAAAAATCTCATAATTTTCATTCCACTTTGCAACTTACAGTACCTTTCCACAAAATAATATATGCTGTATTTAGGAGGGATTATAACTATTTCAGTAAAGAAAACTAATTCTAGTCTCACTTCTCATCCTGTGTGATTATTCAGTACATAAAAAAAATCAGCATGTATGGTCTGCATTAGTATTAGTCACTTAAGCAGAAAGAATACAAAGAATGCAGAAAAAAAGAAAAGCAAAAAAAGGAGTTATTTTCTTTCTGTTTGCCCTCAAAATAATACACCTACAGCCTTCAGAGTCTTTGAAGTTTTCATATTTTCTTGATGTTTCTGCAGCTTATTCACTGTAACATTACCCAGAGCCCATGATTACAAATGTTAGTAGAGCTCCATTCTCTTCTTGAGTTACTGATTAGGTGTTAATTTTTTAGTAAAGTGGAAATATTAAGCTCTGATGTTGACAGGTCTTAGTCCTCAGTTTGACTGTGCATACAGTAACATTTTCTTTGGCTATGTTTGATCAGGTCACTTTAGGGCCTTGAAACAATCAATATCACACTGTGTTTAAAATTATCTTTTAAGGGACACAAAGTATTCAGGTGGAAAAAAAAAATCTCAAGAGACCAGCATGAAACTAATAAGATTTACTAATAGCTTTTGCTTTTGTAATTTGCAGGGAAACCAAAGAGTAGCCTCTGAATAGCTGGATTCTTAATTGGATATTGATCTAAACAAATATTCTCTGTCTAAGTACCTGTTAAAATCAGTTACTGCTGTTTGTCGGGACACATTATATTTATCTGTATTTCTGTGGAAGTGGTGCTGCTGCTCTAAGTTATATAAAGACGCATTTGCAGTACACGTTTAATAGACCTATTAAATTCACTTTGCTTTGATTTACTCAGTATTTGAGTGCAAGCTGAGTGTTGTATACAGCTGCAGAAAGAGGAGTAGTGAAAATAATGTAATTATCACCATTTATGCTACTATTTATTTTGTTAATTTGTGTGGAACTGTGGTTTATGGAGCATTTATTCTGTATCCACTTTGAAACTTAGCTTATATGTAGCTTATACTATTTACCTTCAGTTTCAAAGATCCTGGTTTCAATGGTATTTTCTGGGTTTGATTTTTCTTTCTTTCTTGTTTTTCCCTATTGTAGGGCGACAACACAGCATTGTTCCAGAAGTTGTATATCACTCTTTTTCTAGACAGAAACTCTTCAAGCTAAAATGTTATAGTCACAGAGAGCTGTGAAATGCAGACAGAACACACTAGTGAATGTTTTTCCCCCCTTTGCCAAGTTTCTTAACAATGGTAGAAACAAACAAACAAACAAAAAAGCAAAGCCCAAAAGCTGTTGAATTAAATATATTACTTACTAGAAAGATGAAAGAATATGATGGTAAATACAAATATTTGAGTTTGGCTCTTGACAGTATAAATCAAGACGGCATCTTTCAACTCAAACCCATCTAATAATTCAGATTTTTGTGATTAATTTTTATTCTGATTTATTTGCACCTGGTTTTATTTATCTCTAAAAATGGTTAGAATAGAAAAAATATATTTTGGGAGGTAAACCAGCCTAGGAGTAGCAGAGGTGCAGTTATATCTCTTTTAAACAGGCTTTTACAGAGTAGCTTAGGCCCTTCCTTGAGGTTACAGCATTATAAATCTCCTTCAGAAGTTTAGCTCAGACCCTAAATTATATTTGTACTAAATTAAAAAGAAAAAAAGGCATTAAAACTGATATCTTGATTTTATTTAGTAAGAAAATTAACCAAATTAACAGTGATTGTATCTGTTCAGGGAAACTAAGAAGTGGCTGCACCTTGAGCCTCCAGCTGTGGAACTATTGACCTTAGATTAATTTGGCAATAACATCCTTGGCTACTATGGCTAAAAAATTGCCCAATGAAAGTAAAAGTTATGGCTAGACTTGCAAACATTCAAAGTTTTCTCTCTGCCCTTCTCAGATACATTTTTTATAAAACTTGAAGCAACTTAATTATATTTAAATCTTTTACCTTTCCATGGCATTTGTGAAATGTGCCAGTGGGTTTGAAAGCAATTGAGGTTTAGAAAGAGTCACAAGTGCCTGCACAGAATGAGTGACTGGATAAATAAAAAAGCTAATAAAAAGTACCAGAAATATCCTGACTGTGTCCTGTACAATCCTCAGCACTGTGAGAACAGCAATATATTACGCTGCTCTTCAGCTGCTCTTCAGTCTCCTGCCAAATCCTAAAGGCAGAGAACTATAAAATCTGTGTTGACTAAGAGAAAAAATGATGCTGGAGCTTGAGTTGACCATGCCAGGTGATTCCTGTGGGAATGTCTAGATAACCCTTCAGTTCCTGGTGTGGAAGACGTGGCTTGGAATGACAGAGATCCCCAAACCAATTATTTTTTTGTTGCTGCAGCAGTAATTTTCAGTAAGATGCTGATGCCTGTCAGCAACACAAGCTGAGCCACATTCTGTCCTACCTCCACCTTTTACTCCAGCTATAGCCAGAAAGGTTTAAAACTGGGAATGTGTTCCTGTCTTCCACTTTGTGACAGGCACTGAATCTGGTATCATCCTGGTTTATCAACAGGCAAGATCCAATGGATCTTCACAGCAACACCAAACCAGTGATGCTGGTTTCAAAAAAATCTTAGTGACTTTATGTTATAGTTGAATTTTAGAGCAAATACATTGAATTATATGGGAGGAGGACAGAACCACTTTCTGAGTGTATTTTTTTTGTGGCTTGTGTTTGGTTTGGTTTTTTTTTTTTCTGCAATATATTATTCTGTTTGCGACTAAGATGAAGAAACACCTTTGTCTGTCTTCCAGAAATGCTACTCAGTGGGTATTTCTTGTTCCAATCACAGACTTTTTGTATGACATTTAAATGTAGCCTGAACTAATGAAACTTGCACAGACTGTACAGACCACAGAACTATGGCTATATGTATGTCTTACTTATTTGTNTATTTTAAAAATATTTTTATCTATTTTATATACTATTTATTTTTCAATGATTTTTACATATTTAAAATATTTCCATACATTTTACTACTATGTACATGTTTTATTATTATTTTTTATGTCAACTCCCTTTGGTCTTCTCCAAGCCATGGCTCTAAGTGGTGATAAATCCAGCCACAGAGGATAATGATGTTCCATTGAACAGGAGGCTAAATATAAGTTTGGGGTTTTTTTTTCATTCTACTACAATGTTGGTGTGTNTTAAAATGCCAGTAGTAAAAAAATACTGAAATTAGACTGACACATCTGGAGAAGACCTGAAGAGAGAAATAATTCTATCTCTGTTGTAAGGCAGATTTCATAGCCTACTTTGATATTTCATAGATTTTTAACCTCTTCTTAAAGACCTACAGCACTGGAAACTCCCCAGTCTGCTCCATTGCTTCATTATCTTTTCTACATAATTATCTTTTTTTTTTTAAACTGGTTTGTTTCTCCTGTTCACAGCTGTTCACAGCCTGTGGTTTTTGCCAGTTGTCGATAGTACCAGTTTGCTTCTGGGGCAGCCTGGGGACACTGATGCCCAGGGAATGCTGTCTGTGTTTTGTTTTCCCCAGGTACTTGCTGGGCAGGAGGGAGGGGCTGACACTGGAGAACAGATGCTCTCATTTGGTGTTGCCAGAAGATTCCTCCCCTGCTGCTGTTCTCCTACAGCCAGACATACAAATTCCAGAGCTTCTCTGACTTCCCAGGGCAGAGCAGACAAAACTTCAGGACAGATTAGAGTGTAGTTGGGCAGATCATGTGTGAAGGCAGATCATGTGTGAATCATGAATGAATATCATGAAGGAATAGTGAATGAATAATGCTCATCAATGAATTATTCCTCAGTTTAAAGAGGAGGAAGAAACAAGGCAGGCATTCAGCTCCTCAAAAAAGAAGGAATTACCAGGTGATCTCCTGGCTGTTCTTTGTGGACCAGGATGTTCTGGGTGTTCACAGAAAACAGGCTTTGAATTCACCCATTGCTAAGTAAAGACTAAAGGAGAGAAGGGAAACATAATGAAACCCAAAATATGAGCACAGGCAGGACATTATATTAATATCCAAATTTAAATGGTTGTAACAAAGAAAACATCTCTCCTTTCATAAATAAGGCTTCCCTAGAACTTGTAAGGAGAGAATTTGTGATACCAAAGAAAGGATCAGAACAAAAGTATTTTGGAGTTCTGGGTCCGTCTACTGGTAAAATTATTCTTTTGATATTTTATGGGGCAAGCATTCAAAAACTGTAGTCAACTTCCTTCCCCTTGTAAACTGTTAGCATTACTACAGCAGCAAAATTAGGTGAGTTCACAACAGCAGAAATTTGATTGACAATATTTTAAGAATTTTCTTCTCTCCTGAACCAGCCTTGATATTAACAGATTTTCTTATCAAGCTTTCCTTAGGAAAATTTCCAAAGTTTTCATATGCCATGACCCGTCAGAAGCAGGGCCCCATCCATACAGTGGAAGTTTGTGGTGATATATTACAGTAGATAAAAAAGCAGCATGAGGAAGAAATCCTTCCTGCTCTTTTCAATCATGCTTTTGGCTATTTGCCTGGCTTTAGGAGTGACTTACTTTCTAGGAAAAATTGGTTTTGGATGGGATAGAGTTAATTTATTCTCTTATTGTTATTATTGTTCTTATTACTGTTGATATTATTAATAATATCCTTAATATAATAATCATATTTTTACTATTATTACTATTATAATTTTATTACTATTACAACCATTATAATTATTATTACCTTTAAATTATTAAGCTGTTCTTATCTCAACCCACATGTTTTACTTTATCTAATTCTCCTCTACATCCCATGGAGGAGAGTGGGAGTGAGCCAGAGGTTGTTTCCTGAGGTTTAACCATGGGAATCTTTTTCATATGTGAGGTAGAAAAAGGCATTTGTGTTCCTCTAGTAGTCATTTTTCAAGTTTTGATTTTTTTTTTTAAGACCAGTTTAATTTGAATGACTCCACGAAAAATTCTAAGTAAGCAATTATCTCTGCTCAGCAACTTACTTGGAAATATGCAGGAGCAAGTCAGATGAACAAGGGAATGCACAGGGGACATAAATATCGTGTGGTACAGAAATCAGCTTGATGTGAAGAGGCAGAAAAACATTGGAGCCTGTTTAGGCAAGTGTATGAGTCATCTTTTCATTTTGAGAAAGATAAATGTACTTACAAAGCTCTGCTGCGACCCCACCTGCAGAGCTGCCTCCAGCTCTGGGATCCCTGATATTGGGATGCTCCAACGACTGGAACTCCTCTGCTCTGGAGACAGTCTGGGAAAGCTGGGGGTGTTCACCTGGAGAAGAGGAGCATCTAAGTAGACCTTACAGCCCCTTCCAGTGCCTAAAGGGGCTCCAGGAGAGCTGGAGAGGGACTTTGGACAGTGGATGCAGGGACAGGACAAGGGGGAATGGCTTCCCACTGCCAGACCAGGGTTAGATGGGATATTGGGAAGGAATTCTTGGCTGTGAGGGTGGGGAGGCCCTGGCACAGGTTGCCCAGAGAAGCTGTGGCTGCCACATCCCTGGAATTGTCCAAGGCCAGGTTGACAGGGCTTGGAGCAACCTGGGATAGTGGAAGGTGTCCCTGGCCATGACAGGGGGGGGAATAAAATGAGCTTTAAGATCCCTTCTAATCCAGTACTTTCCTTGAATCTCTGTGTTCTGATTCAGAAAACATCAAGCCCACCTGATTTATCTTTAGAAATTTTAGAGAGAGGGAGTAAAGCTCAGGAAATGTGAAAGTTTAAAAGAATGCTTTGCTTGTTTATGTCCTCAACTCTTTCAAAGTCTCCTCTTTGCTGTTCTAAGTCATTATTTTATTGAATGTCTCTGTCATATGCAAAGAATTTCACACAAACACTCTTGCATAGACCCTCAGGTCACAGTGCCATTATTTAAATGTCCCTGGTCAAGGCATCACAACCAATCGTTGTGACTAATTTTTGATTTCATCATTGAAACTGTCACAATAACTCAACATACAAATCATACAAAAAATCTACATCATTTGCAGTTAAAACACAAATAAAGATTAGAAAGATCTTGTAACTTTGGAGAGGAAATTAATTTTTAAAAGTCAGCATGATGTACTACACAGAAGAAAGCTGAGCAGGACTTGTGTCTTTGCAGAGTTGGATTAGGGGACCCAAGGGATTTCTTTGCTTCTATTTAATGATGAAAAAGTTTCTTGAGTGAAGACACTGTTCTTCAAACATACATCAGTGAATCTGTAAATGTTTTGATGATCTTTATCTTTATGATTGATTGGTCCCAATTACTGGATATGTAAGCAGAAAAAAATGGAAAATATAGCACAAAATCCTCCTCTATCTATATAAATATATATTCACTATTGGATTTGAAATGTTTAAAACAAATGAACTTAAAATGAAATATGAAATACAGCTCAAGAGAAAACTGACCATGGATCACAGGTTTAAACTTGTGCTCTTTTAAGGAAAAAAAATTCTCACAAAATTTAATGTAATTTTTTGTTTTCAACAATTTATGGAACCATGCCTAGGAATAACAATAGCCAGATTGTGTTAAAACATGTCTTCTACTAGTTAGCAGGTTATGAGACGCCATTTCATCAGGAGGACGTGCAAGAAAGCTGTTTAACAGTTTATCTTGAGTTTGATAACTTGTCCACCACAGCCATTTAAGAATAGAAACGTGAACAGGATACAGCTATTAAAATTTCAGCTCAAAACAAGGAAAAATATATTAAAAAACACCCTCAGATGACATATATTTCTGTATAGTACTTACAAGTTAAATAATAACTGTGAATTATTCCCATGGGACAAAGCTAATTTGACAAATTAAATATATGCAGTAATTAAAATGACTGTCAGATGAACTTTAGAGATAGAACTTGGGAAGACTCAGGTGTAACCAGCCTGTGCAGATTCACTGTTGAGTTGTTACTGTTATATTTCATTAGATTTCTTCAGCTTTAATTGGTGTAAATCAAGCACACTGCTGATGATTTAGTATAACACTTCCCCTTAATTGGGCTGAGAGACTTAAGTCATGAATATTTGTTAAAGTATTTGTATTCCTGAAGATTTATGAGACTAGAATTTGCAGAAGGTCCTGGCACTCAAAGGCCTTTTCTAGCAATGAAAAGTCAGTGTGGTGTTTGAAATAAGTCTGAATAAATACCTTTGAGTCACCCTTTTGCATCATCATTGTGCTCTGGGTCTTGCTCTTGACTTTAGTTTTGATATATCAGAAGTTATTATTTTTTTTTTAAATGAAGTGTCTGAACCTCAGAGTTGTCTACTTTGTGCTCATTTCAAACATCAAGCCAAATACTAAATCTTTAACCATTTATGTGTTTCTCTGGATGTCTTTACTATAAATGCTACAGTGTGGCAGTGTTTTATTGGGATTTTTTTAATCATCCTCATGTATGACCATACTATGTTTATGCAATTAAACCTAATATACAGCTTCTGTGGTCTGTTTTCAAATATACCTGAAGTTGTAGAAGTTGAAAACTTTTTTTATCCCTGACAGTGCCTTTCTTTATAGAACCCTGTGCCCTTTTATAAAATGGAGTAAGTATGATAATCTGTTAACCTTCCAAATGATGAGTAATGTGCCAAATAATAGACACACAAGATAAGTTTATGTTTATAAATCAGTAGGAATTTACTGGAGTGAATATAAATTCCATTGAGATCCAGCAAGTGTTGTATGTTATCATGAAGGCAGGTTAGATTAAAATCTCGGGTGTACTCCCTCAGCAACCTCATCAGTGCCAGAAGCTGTGCAGAGAATTACAGTGGCCAAAGTTAGAAGTTTTAAAGCAGAATTCATTTGTGAATTCTCAAAGTTTTATCATAGAGGATTTTTTTAAGAATTGAAAATATCCAACAGTGATAAGCAGTTAACTTTATACTGTTAGCCATATTTATATCTCAATGAATTAATAAGCATTTGATAATAAATTGAGGTTAAAATAGGAGGGTTTTATTTACAAATGGAAAAACCACTGATGTGGACATAAAAATGAGAAACATGCTGATGACAGATTTTAGCATTTAGGAACATGTTTATCTTTTCAAGCAAAACTATCTTAAACAATAAATTCTTCTTTATGGAGAGGCACTCAATGAAGCATAACCATCCATAACTGCAATACTCAAAAAAAAGAAAGAAAATACGGACATTCCTTTAGCTCTGTGGGATGGATCTGTTGGAACCAAAAACTGCTTTAACAAATAACTTGAATTCTCCAAGCTTCTCCACAGGTGAGAAAAATCAAGTGAAAGAGATGTTGTGCTCTTACATTGCGAGCTATTTAGAGTCTTCTTTACACCAGGGCTGCACTACTTTATTTCTTCAAAGAATTGTCTGTATTTTATCTTTTTGATGCAGCACTAAAATATAATGTGATCCTTTTCCAAAGAGGAAATTTTATTTTCTAAAATAAAATTGTTTCCCTATTTTTTTCATCATTACAGCCATCTTCTTTATTTTAAGAGCCTGTAACTACTGATTAGCATTTCTAGTCTAAGCCAGTTCTCCTTGTTCTCATTGCAGCAAGGGCCTCAGTGAGGTATTGTCAGGAAATACCAAATACTGTCCCGAGTTAGTTGACTTATCAGTGAAGAATTTAATGTTATTTCAGTAGACAAAGATATACTTTTTTTCTGAACCCCAATTTTTGGATGGTAGGCTACATCCTGGGGAAGTGTCACTTGCTCTGTGCTTATGAACTTCCCTAAAGAAATTCATGCTGTTCTCTGAGAGAGAGAGGACTGTGAGCTGGGGGGAACTTTTGATCTGATCATTATGGTTTTTTGAATGTCCAAATTAATCTTTGTGGGATAAGAAGAGGAAAAGCACTGTCAAGACCATTTTTATTTCACAGATTACAGTTGCCTTCAGTTCTTTAATAAAGAGCACATCATCAGTGTGCACAGATTGTTAGAGCAGAATAACTCGATAATCTTATGGCTCCTGCTCTGCCCAAAACCTGACCCTGGCTGGCCTATAGTTAATGAAGTCATAATGATGATTATTGTTCTTGTTACATATGTTAAATGAGGCTCATCTCACTCTTAAGAAAGGAGAGAACATGGACTTCATTATAGGAAATGAATAGCTGAGCTGTACCCAGCCCTTGCAGAATATACCAGAAGTCCTTTTCTTCATGCTATTGCTCAGTATTCCCATTTCTTCACATTTTTCGTGAATTATTTGAATTATCTCTTTTCCTGTGTTCAAAAGATATTTAGTTTTATTTTTCTACCTTCCATTCCCAATTTTGTAGATAGATAAATATATATAAATATAAGTCTTTCCTGAGACTTCTATGTTGAAGCATCTTCTATTTGTTACCCAAGCAAAGCTGAATTGTCATCTGTCTTTCAGTCTCCCAAACCTGACGGAGGACTTTGGTCACATCTTCCTTTATTACAAGAAATTGTAGAAATTGTCTTAGGTAATTATATTTTCTTTGGTTTTCTTCTCTGTATTCATCATTATTTTAAGTTTAATTCAATGAAACTAGTGGATTTGGGTGTTTTCTTTCTTCAGGATGCTCAGCTTCTTTTGAGCACAAGAAAATCAGATCACATATTGTCTCTTGAAAAGCACTGAACACTGAACATATCTTTTTATTGCAATGTCCATCCTGGTTAGGAGGAGACAAACTGCTATGTAATATAATCAGTGCAATGTAAGCCAAGTTTTTAAGTAAATCCTAATTTTAGTTCTAAGCAAAACTCTTGAGGCTGAAGTTCAAAACTCTCTTATGTATCAGTCTTTTTGGTACCTTGGTTCAGAGCACAGATAATGATCTGTATTAACTTTAAAAATTATTATGTTGAAGGAGAATTGAAAGCTTTATATGATAATAAGTGTGTTTTGAAAGAGAAATTGAAAAAGCAAACTTCTGGAACTCTTCTTTCTGTAAGTGACAGACAGCAACTGACATGAAGAATTAAAGGGTGCTCAAAACAAAACAATTAATGGATACTGCCATGAAATTTTGCTGCATTTGTGATCGTTATTATTCAGATTTTTTATTTCATGTTTTCAGTTTAGTTGTTATTAAGGAAATTTGTGATCATTAAAATTCTTCTAAAGCTATTTAAAGCTTAAATGCATCCTGAATTATGCTCATAGAAAAGCTTTGTTGCATATCCTGAGTTCATTGCTTTTTTATCCCAGTATTAGACTGGGGAAGACTCTTGATTGTCTCATTTCACAAAAAATGCAAACTAAGTATTCATGTCATTGATAGCTGTCTGTGGGAAGTCTTGCCATATTAAATGTGCTTTTTGGTTTAATTCCTTCCAGTGTAACATTAAAATTCATGAACATCTATGTAAACAGAAAGTTTCCTTTCATCATTCATTAAAAATAACAAAATGCACCCAAGCAGCTTAAAATGTAATATCGCATAAAATTTTTTAATGCATTTATACATATATTTACAGATACATTCCATGAGTGGTTTTGCTTAGGATCTATATAGAAATAGTTTTGCTTTTACTAAATACAGAGGTCAGCTGAATACTGAAATGGAAAGAAATAAAATGCACAGTAAAGACAAATGAGAGGATAAATTAATTAATGAAGTGAGTTTGACAGTTTGATTAACGAAAAATTTTTCTTTATATGAGTTAAGCCTTCCATGCACTGCCTTGAAAATGTTCTACTGGCAGGCCCTAATGCTGATTTCTTCTGCCCTTTATAAAAGACACATAATACAATTTATTCTGGATCCAAACTGGTATTATCCTGTGCATAAGTTTGCCAAACATCTAATGGTATTCACAGAGCTCCTACAAATATCCCCTCCCAGTTGGCATTTGTTTCAGGAGCACACAAAACAAAGGGAATTAAAATACCACCACTGGTGCTGACACCAGGAGTCTGAAGAGCGTTTTCTCTCCAGGGATCTGTAGGAAGTAAATTTTGTCTGTAACTACTGTCTTTGACACTGGATGCTTCTGTCTAATTTTATCTTTCATGTGCTGCAATGTGTTCCTGCTTTGACAGGAAGCCATGGAACAGGTATGAGTTATTTTAGAAACTATGACACTGACTAGATGGGAAAATTCAAATGAGAGAGAAAAAGTTCTGTATTTCTCTTATGGCAAAGAGGCACTATCAAGTTTCCTTTAATAATTATCAGCAGCAGTTAGTGTAGGAAGAAATGGTCTGATCAGCTGAGTGGGAGTTTTATGTGACTTTAGGGGAACATGAAGTAGTGTTGAGTGCTTTTTGAAAATTCCATTCCTAAGGAGTCAGGGTTTGCCTTTTCAGAATGAGTAAATAGTTGTATTTATCTTCTATCTCTACAACTAAATTACTCTCTTCCCAGTTATAGCTCCAATTTCCTCTGAATCTGGGCCAGAATTTTAATTTATAAATAAATATAATGAAGTGTAACTGGTATTTAAGGCTCCTAAAGGAACCATTTCATAGCTCAGTATGCCAGAAACATGTTATATGAATTCTTTCAATTTTCCACAACCCAGAATCCCAAAATAATACCATTATACTGATTTCAGAATAATATTGGTCAACCCGTGCTTTTTGTCCCATCAAGTTAATCTATTCAGAATCCATCTCTGGTTCATGTGTGCCTACAAATCCAGAAGCTCCTTCTTTAAGGGGCTTTAGTAGGCAGCTTGTGTGACTATATTGGAAGGAAGTCAAGCATTCCAGATCCCTGACTGTCTCCTTCCACACCACGGAACAGTTACAAGTGCTCTGCAGATTAGAGCCACAATATCATTGTTCACAGGAGTGGTATGTGAAATCCACTGTGTGCAATGATTGTGCTAATAAAATGAAATACTTGGAGTTTTAAATCCCCAACCCAGAAATTCAATTAATTTCAGGGGAATCCAATTTTGAAATACAAGAACTTTGCTCATCTGCTGTCACCTTGTGAAGCTTCAGTATCTCATGCCTGGTAGAATGAGTTTTGTGTACAAACACAGCATGAAAATCTTGGATTAGGATGGGTGTTTGTAATTTCTAAAGCAGGAGTGTAGCCTTATTTAAAGACATAGTGTGAAATAAAAGTTCCACATACTGTTTATCCCAGAAAGTCTGGCAGAACTCCATCTTCTTTCTTCCATCCTCCACTCGTTCCATGTACAGGCTTTTTTCCTGAAATTTTCCTCATCTAATTGCATGTTTTTACCAGAGATATCTTATTTTACACCAATCAATTTCTTTTAATTTTCAATTATATAATAGATGTCTGATTTTTTGGTTTCAACTCATTGCTTATGCACCTGCACAAAACACACAAAGCGGAGTTATTATCACTTAAAGGATACCCATGAGCTTATAAACCTTGTTGAACCAGAACCAAAAATAGAGAAGTTTAAGCCCACTGTCTTTTATAATTTTATAAGAATCAAGTCTAATCTTTAATCAATTTTTAAGGTTGAAAGTTATAAATATACTATGAAGAAATTGCTTATTACATCTAAAGAATTCTAATGGTTAGAACCTCTGAGAAAATATGATTGAGTCCAAGAAGAAAGAAAGAAGGAAAGAGAGGAATAAAGTAAGAATGAAAGGAAAGCAAATTTGTTTTAACACATGAAAAGTAAAATATTTTAGACTTTTAAATAAACAGTGTTCTCTTAAACAACTTCTAAGCTTTTATATTGAGTGTATAAAAACCCTCAAGTAATAGCTTTAGTTTCAACATGGGAAGATGGAAGGATAGAC
>WEIV01014832.1:20049-40674 GCA_013390005.1 Calyptomena viridis | reverse complement strand
TGATGTGCAAATTTCTGAGAAATATCTGGGACCATCCCTTCACACCAGGCTGAGTCGAAATCTGCCAGCTGTACTACCACTGCGATTTCTTTGAGTTCCTCATAGCTTGATTGCTCAAATATGGACTTGATGGTCTCCAGCAAGTAGTTTCCCTTTTTCCGTTTTACAGAGGATAGTCCAATTGTAAGATACCCTGCACAAAAGACAATTTAAACAAGAACTTAGTATCTGACATTGGAAAAAATTTTGTCATAAAGCTATTCTCCAGTATCATGCTTATATTATATAAATCATGTGAATGGTGAAGAGTGAGAAATTTGGTATGTAAACTTATTAAGTTTCATGCAATTAAGGACCTTTATTGCCTTTTCAGAAAGAAGTATCATACTGCAAGCGAAGAGACATATGGAGACTATTGTTAACTGGGAGGAATGATGTCATGGACAAATGCCAAAGCAATGTATACATATACACCTGGGTAGACAAAACCACATAGACAATGCTAAGGCTGTAAAATCTGCTAAAACAAAGGAGTTTATGAGGAGATTATTTAGACAATATTTTTAAACTAGGAACTACCAAAAGCAGCAAAAAAGGTGATATACAGATTAATTGCCAAACTTTATAATTTTAAGCCCTGTAAAAGTCTAGGAGCATTTATGCCTAACTTCATAGTGTTATGAATTTTGCATAGATATTTTCTTTTCAGCAAGTTTTTAGCTTGTTTTTTAGTTTTTAGCTGAGTTTGTCCAGCTTTTTCTTGTTAGTAGTTCTTTTTCTAACTCTCTTTCAGGACTCGTGGAGCATTATACAGGGAATTCCCTCTTGCTGGATGCAATTTAGATACTAGTTTAAGGTAGAGGTGAACTTACTTCTTACTTGCACTAATAATATTTAATGCTGTTATATTTTTCTAGAAAGAGATGTATCTTAGTTAGAAGGGAAGAATTTTCATCTCTGCTATTTTATAGCCACTGCCATTTCATTTTTACCTGCATTCCAAATCAGGTGTTTTTTTCAGATATTTGCTAATATACCTCTATTTTTCTAACTTCTGACGTAAACATTTTTAAGATTTGTAATTGACAGGGAGCACTTTAGTTGAGCCTACCCCAACTTTTTAAAAATATAGTGGTTTGTAAAATACTGGTCTGATATGGTGATATAGTGATTCAGTGTTTTCCTCGAGGCTTTAGTCCGTCTGGTCAAAAACCAGTTGTACAGTGAAGTACAACCCAAGAAATCATTCACACTGCCTACAGAGCCCCAGTTTTTTTAAATCTAATTTGAACAAACTTTATAGCTTTCTACTACTTTATTTTACGTTCTGTGCTTGGACTTCTGAGCCTTGTGAAATGATTGATTTGGAACTTAAGACACCTGTCTAAAAGCTAAGAATGGCCATATTTCACTTCTAAGAGAAAGGCTTGAACCATGGTTGAAATCTGAATAGCTAAATAGTCCATCTGCAGACAGCTATGAGAAGAATCCTCCTTTACTGTCCCCATAAGAGCACAATTCACCTCCCTCATCATTACAACTAAAGGAACAAGGAGATCCATTCACAGCTGCTGGGCTGGCAGAATAGGGAACCTAAAGGTTCCTAAAGAGAACCTAAAGGAACCTATGTACTTGATCCCAAGCATACTCCAGATTGGATTTACTGGTTATATAGAGAGAGATTGACATTATGGTCTCTGAGAGTGATTACAGAAAACTACCAGCATGTGCCTTTCTTCTGACTTCTAAAGCATCTTCCTATTGCCTGGGAGGAGATCCTCACAGGTATGCCCACACAGACCATCCAGGGGCTGCCTGTAGGTTGTCTACAAGTCAGGCTTTTGGTCAGACAGTAACCAGGCTGTGGGGCAATCACTGCCAGGCCCAGACTTGTAGCCACTCAAAAACTGCCTATGTAGAGAGATATAGCTGTCCCACTAACTCATGAGATTGTCATGAGTTGGTCATGCTTAACTCAGCCCCTCTTGCTTACAGATACCATAGGGACTATATGGATTTCACCTGTTTTTAAATTACCTCATTTTGTAACATTCAGATTGCAGTTACTTACTTTTCCTTGGCAAAGGTGTGCCAGCTAAGTAGCGATAGGAAATGTTTATAGATCCTGAGAAATTAGACAAATCTTTAAAACTGTGAACGTAACGCTCTGAGTTGAGTTGGTGTGTGGCTGTTTCTCTGATTAATTGCTTGTCCCCTTCCTAATAGCAGGAAAACAAAAAGAATAGAAGAGGGAGAGAGACAGAGAGAAACACATTTGTGAGTGCCAGCCAGAGAGGAAACACGGAGAGGCAGGTTTCCAAGAATAACATTTTTCGGTGTCAGCTTTCCTGAAAGCATGTATATGTCACTTCAGTTAAAAAAAACTAAACAAAACAAAACATTACAGAAACATTGCAGAAAATCTACCACAACCCTTCAAATTACAGTTATAAGAAAATAAAAAAAAAATATTTTGCACAAAAACTTGGGAAAAGTAGCAAACACTAAATTATTGGCACAAAATGCTGTGGTATTCAAAAGAGGGATCTGTCAGCAACAGATAAGATAACTTTCGCTGACATATAAGTGGGACAGATTTTTTAAAAATGCTTTCAGTTTTTCAAAAAGCCACCAAAACTGCTGCAAATGAAAGACAGAACTAGTTCCTGGCATCTGTCTCATTCTGGCAGTTTTCTGAATAGCTTCTACTGAGGTTTGTGATGAGAAGAAATGCATGTGATCATGCAGACAGCAAAAGCTTTCTCTAAATTTGGTGAACACTATTTGATGGCATAGAAAAAAGGCACATTTCTTACCATGCCTCCTCTTCCTGCCTCCTTCTTCAGTCTTTTTCTTCCAAGAGGCTTCCCTAGCCATAGTAAAGTCACAGAAGCGGAAGAGTAGCTTCATGAGCAGTGCCCTATCCATGAGGTCACTTGGGCCTCAGGAAAATCTGTTCCTTAGTCCTTAAGAAAAGGGCAAATATCTAACAGGTTTTAATGTCATGAGACAATTTAAAAGTAGAAATGCTTATTGAATTTACTTGTTTGATCTTAGTCTGATGATGGGAAATGTATGAATGAGTTCATTTCTTCTCATATATATAGTGTGTTAATGCACTAAAACTTCCTGATCTGTCATTAAACGAGAGCATTGTGCAGTAGTAGTACTGCTGATAACAGGAACAACCACAGAAACAGTGCTTATATTTAATGGCATAAATATTAAAAAAAATGTGTCTAAGATATATTTTATAGCACAAATAAATATTTCTGTAAACTGATCATACATTCATTTAAAGTTCCTTGTTTTTCTTTCATAGAAGTATTAATAATCCACTTCTGAGCTTAGTAAAGATCTTTGGCAGACATCCAGGGATATCTACCTGCACTGTTATGTTCTCTTGATCTGCAATGTCTCTGGAATAATTTCTCTCTGTTGCTTCTGTGCTACTTTGCATTTCCTCATAAATTACAAGAGGAAGTTTGATGATCAGATTCAAGATTAAAATGTAACTCAATGGTTTAGGAAGAGAATGCACCAAAACTGGTCCAAAAACTTTATTTTTTTAAAACCAGCCTTTCTTTAATATCAAAACATTATGTGTCATTGGTTCCAGAATGAAGTACAAAAATTCCGTGTTTCATAAGAAGGTTTTGGAGTGGAAAGCCATTCTGCTGAGGTTTTGCTACATAAAAAGTTTGAAAATGTTTAGAAATAGACAATGTCAGAACAAAATGTTTTGATTTTAACAAACAAAATATTTAAGCTGACCACAAAAATTTTCCCTTTTTTTCCCCTCTTTAATAAATGCCTTTTGTGGCTCACATAATTTGTTTTAATAGTCACTTTTTTCATTCCTTTGTTGAATGATGGGCAAAAGTGAAATATAGATTTTTCCAAAAGATTAAAATCTGTTTCTCCTATCTCAGACTACTATGCAGAGGTCAGTGAAGCTGAGGAGCTTGATTAACTCTCCTTGGTTGTCTTCTCTAGCTTTTTCTATTATGGTTCTGGCTTTCATCTGTTAGGTAACCTCTAACTTACATTCTTACATTGCTGAAGCTTGGGAGTTTCATGTGGGTGCCACGTGATGAAGTGCCAGAAGTTGTCCACTCTTTATGAAGATACTTTGCTCTGCTAAGGACATTGTGTCAGCTACAATAGTACTATTATATAGTAATTATATATATTACTACAGTACTAGTGCCAAAAATAGTGATTAATATTCATAGAAGAGTGAAAACCACATGCTTCACTTACATTTCACTAACAACTCTGCAAAGGTATAAACCCCCCACTGCATACAATGTGATATCTGCTATATATTAATTCAATATGTCTTGATCAAATGTAGTTCATATGCTGCAGATTAAGCACATTAAACAGCTTTTCTAACACACATGCATCAGCATTGCATAACTGCATACCTCTACCCAGCATATTTAAGCAATTTCGCCACATGGGCCCTTAGTTTCCATTTCTGCAGCAAAAGCCCTGCAGGAAACAGTGAATGGATTCTTTGGGCATGTGACACTCTCTGAGCAAAACCAGAAAGGTTGCCACAACATATCTCACTTTAATATTCTAATTTTTTGAGAAAGACCACTCATCTAATCTCACATCTGGTGCCAGAGACACCAGCCCCACAGCCCCTTGCACAGTCTGCTGCTGGAAACTGGGAAGAGGAACTCGGGGTCAGCTGCCTTCCTTCTATGACAATCCAGCAGGAGACTGGCTACAATTCAGAGGGTCTTTGGGGCTTTGAGGACTTTCATATTCCCATTCCCTGAGGGGAACTGGTTAGCCTGCTGTCCTCAAAAGCTTTCCCCCAGTATCTCTCTCCTCACCATAACCTCTGAAATTGCTCATCTTTTACCTCAGCAGGGAAAACACACCAGACATGCTGTGTTTGGAGCTGTCAGACATGATCAAACCTAAATAAATAAACTAAAAAGTCAACAGCATTTGAAAAACACTTGATGTACCATAAAGGTATCAAGAGATCTGGAAGAACTGTCAGAAGACTTGGCAAGAGACTTGGCTGAGAGCTACATGAATGCAAACTCGCCAGAACTGTGATAAGAGAAGCAATGAAAGAGAGAGAATTTATAAAAAAGGAGAGAAAAGAAGAGAAAATTTAGAACAAGACATGGAGCCATCCGGGAAGCTGGCAAATAGGACAGGAAAAGATTCAAAAACAAACCAAGAGGAACACCATAAGCAATGATAATAAAAGCACTTTCAGAAACATCTGGGGGACTTTGAAGCAATTAGTGAAGGGAGAAGAAACATGATGGAAAATACCACTAGGAAAAAAAATAACTGATAAATCAGGTCAAATTTTATCATGACCAAGCAATGTTAAATAAATGAGTGCATAATGTAAAAATTTTACTATTGTGTGTTACACCTTTTGTCATACTATTGTGTTTCTTTTGAGATCCAACTGAGATCGGAATTCACCTTTCAGAATATTGGAAAGCCCATACTATCCCAGTTCAATTCAAGATCAAGATGAGACTGTCTAATCATATCACAATGTCACATATTCAGCTTAGTCCTTTTACTACTTGCAAGCACCAGCTGTTAAGCCACCATACTCTTTTTCTGAGCCCAGTCAATTCCCAAAGAACTGGAAACTCAATCCACTAATCAAGTCTTCAGGGCTTACTTGAAATTCATCACCGAGACACCCCTACGTTACATATAAACTGTAGGGCTATGTTACATTGTCGGTAGCCTATTTATTGAAATTCCTAACACAAATCTTTCCATAATTTTTTTCAAAATCATAGACTAGGTATAATTTATGTCCCATTGTAAATGCTGTAGCACTGAACCTGTCAGACTCAAATCTTAGATATAGAATGTGACAAAAACACAAAATGAAACCACTAAAAAGAAATTATTCATGCAAGCAGCTTAAAATATATGGAATCAGTGTAAGTTCTCTTTTGTAAGTTTATTTTTATAATATTGTTTAATGCAGTATTCATGGGTGAGATTTGCAGTGTGGACTGAAAAAGGAGCTTCTAGCTGACACAAACATTTCAGATGTAGTCTATTTTCAACATTAAAATTGAGGGAAATCCAGAAATAAGGAAAATACAGAGGACATTTTGTCTCAAAGGACACCTGGTAGAGATACCTTCATTTTTTGGTACATTCATTTTCTCCCATACTTCCAAAAAACAATGACATATTTACTTGTGTGAAAAGGATTGTTGGGATCTTACTTACACACACTGTATGCAGTATACATTAGGAAGATGGTTTCCTCATAAAGGACAAAATTTGAGGACACTTCACTGTTAATGATTTATCAATAGGAGAAATTGAAAGAATTACGAAATTTACTGTTTAACTAGGGATGTATCATGTTCTCTTATATCAGGATAATTTCTTCTATCTAAAGAACTTACCAAAACATAACCATCTTCAATGTACAAGTTCATGAACAGCAAGCAAATGACAAGGATTCCTAAGAATGACACTGCTGATCGTTTCCGCAAGCATCTCATTTTATCAAAATATTTCAGGCTGTGTCTCATGTGAAGAACAGCATACAGTAGTGTCACCTATGAAAGAAAACCACAGTATTACAAGAACTGTCTGCCTGATAAGCATGATAATAAATCAACTTACCTTCAGATTTATCAAATCCCTTCAAACACACATGGACTATACACTTTCAGATGGAATTAATTTAATTTAATCATTGTCATCTTCAAGTTTAATATGCAATCTTAACTATAATTTAAGCTTCTCTTTTGGTTTGTTTTGGGTTTATTTTTTGGTCAGTAAACAAAAAACGTACTTTGTCATACTCATTTGGCTAGAATTATCACGTCACTGTGGCAGGAGAACAGGAATGAGTCAGCAGTTAAGTTTCCCATGCTTAACTGTCAGATCCTAACACGATAGCTAGAGACGATGCTGTGCATTGTTTCCCTGTGTACCTCTGTCTCATCCCAAACACAGGTCAGGCCAAGAGGCAAGGAAAAAGCTATTGCATGACTCAGTGTTGTTGCCAATAGAAGAATTCTGAATACTGGAACTTCCAGGCACAAATGAGGTCTCTTCCCTGAAGTGAGAAAACAGTAGCGAGAATGTGCAACATCCCTTAGCATTAGACCTCTGTACTAGAATGGAAAAAACTCTCACTGGAAGTATCATTTTCTTCTTCAGAAGAAAGGTGTATGTCTATCGTAAACCAGACACATCTACTCAGATATTGAGAAGTCCTGACCCAATTGGATGAATCAAAGAAGGGTGGCATAGAGGTTCATAAAGCTGCTCAGTAGTTCTATTTAAGATGAAGAAAGAGGACTGTCTAGTCATATCACAAAATTGCACATCCATTTTAGCCATTTTACTCTTTAAAATGAGATGAATGGTGTTCTTGCTCACCAAATCATAAGCATTAACCTATGTAGGACTATATATTTTTGAACGAGATTTGGCCACAAATTGAAGATCGCACTGCCCAAACTCTGATGATTAGCAAAAAAGTAGATTATAGGATTATTATTTATGATCTCACTTGTATTTTGACTATTGTCCGTAGCAGTGCCTCATTTTCCAATCGAATGTAATATATAGAATTTTCATACAAATGGAGACTTTAAAGCTAGCCTGTGCAAAGTAGTAAAAAGCACTACATGTGCAATGGTTAAACCCTGCACTTAAATACCTTCATTTTTTAAAGTGTTGAATATCTAAACTGATACAAAATAGACCAAATTAGGAGTTCCATAAAAGATTTGTCATGTCATAGAGAAAATTTTCTGCCCTAATAACAAAAAACCTTCCAAGCACAAAATTCAACATATATTTGTTTTGCCAAACTGAATAAATATATCTAACAGTATAAAATATGAGTCCATTAGACTCTAGAGAACTGGGAGGTAAATATATCAAGTATTAGTAAAACATATGTTTAACTGCAAGGTTTTGTCTACATAGATTCAAAAGGAACTGTGATAAATGGAGACCTGTACATAGAATATTTTAAAATTCCCTACATTGAGAATAAAACCAATTTACATGTTGCACAAGGAAAAAAGGAATTAATAACAGATTTTTGTCTCTATTTATTTGAGGGTGGGCTGAATTACAGAAGCCTGATTATTCTCAAGCTGAAGAATCCCACTGTGGATATTTTTTTAAGTTACATCAAGGGCTTCCTTTTTCTTAATATCTAATGAACATAAACATCAGGAAGAAGCTCTAAGGAATATGAATCTTCAAACACTAGCCCTCCTTAGCCCCCTGCACCTCCCTTGGACAGCACAGTGATTGCTTGTGTCTGTGGATTCCAGCAGGCTGTTGTGGAAAGATTGATCCTGTTTTAGAAAAGACTGTGTTACACATACAGCTTGGGTTTAATTTTTGTTTTTTTGTTTTTTGTTTTTTTTTTTTAATTCCACCTCCTCCTTTTTTCTCACAGTATAATTAATGATTTTCAAAGCAGTACATGCTTTTAAAATCCTATCAGAGGATCACTGGATGGATTAAATACTGACACTTCTCACATAGCATTAACTACTCTGACTATGGGTTAGAGTGCTTTCAGTCACTGACAGTTTTTTACGTGCTGAATTTTTTCTTTGGAAAATTTGGGAATAAATGTATGTTTGTTTTCAGTTGCAGAATAACTGTATGTGCCATATTTGTTGACTGGCCTGCAGTGTTACACAGTTCCCCCATCTTTGTTGAGACACCTGACTGAAGTCCCTAAGGATGAGAAAGAGGACTTACAACTATATTTGCTGGTTATACTATATTAGTTTTTCCCCATTGCATCTTGCATTAAATCATTACTATGTCGGATTAACAATAAAAAAAATGCAGGAATTACACAGGTGAAGCTGCAGGAACATAAAATTGCCATGACTAAAGCTGATCTATAGAAAGAGGAGATCCCAGTACAGTCACCAGTCAGAGGAGAATATCTGCATTGCTTGTGTGGTTTCACACGAACTCACTACATTATTGCTTTACAAATGGAAACAGCTGAAAGCAAAATATCATGTCAGCGAGGGTTTTTTGTTCTTCAGCCCTATCGGTAGGCCCACACGGAGTAAAGACACCAAAGGGAAGAACGCCTCAAGCAGGGCGCGCCCCCGCAGACCCCGCACCGCCGGAGACTGTCACCGCCGCTGACACCAGGTGGCAGTGCGGGCGTGCTCTTGCCCGCCTGCTCCAACCAGCTTCTCGCCCTGATCCTCCCAGCCAGTTTGAAGGTGCTGTTTGACATCCTTATACTGTAAACCTTTAGCTAAAAACGCGACCAGGATCGTACATATGTACACGCAGACTTCCTAGAGCTGCTTCCTGTTGCAGCTCCCTTTCCAATCTGTAACATTACATCGTGGAACACTGCACAAATGAAATGCGCACAGGGGAAAAGGTAAATCTTACCTATTTTGGTAGGTAATGTCAGTCACCTTTTGAAAAATAGCCTTGGAACCTCCTGCAGTGAGACCTCTGATGTTCTTTAAGACCATGTGAGCAGAATATTCACCATTTGTAAAAATCTAAGACTCTGATATTGAAAAAAAGACTTCAATTCATAATTTAATTCTGAAGGCACAGCATTGCTTGAAGATTTTATGCCTTCATTATACGTGCACAATTAAGTAGCTATCAGGATGGTATAAATGCAATTTGTTTCATAAAGCTGGCACTAAGCAGTTAAATACAATAATTAATAAACATGCACAAATTATAAATAATTTACTTTCTAAATGAGATGTATTGCTTTCCTCAGTTTCTTCAGAGGGAACTGGTAAGACTTCAAATCCCTATGAACATGTATGTGTTGCTATCAGACATACATGTGCAGTTTTACACAATGATATGAATGTATAACTCCTTTGAGTTTCTAAAACGACATGGCAATGAAAAGGTGGTGAGCTAAAAAATGCAATGACTTACCTTTAAAGTGTGAAGAGTGTTATTTATAGGATCTGCACAGGTGTGAAAGCTGTGTAAAAGGCCAAGATTGATTTTCACATGATAATGTGAGGTTTTCTCTTGCAGAATTTGCTACACTCAGAAGAACTTTTAAAAATATTTCACAAAAAGTAGATCCTAAATAACCATTCAGAAAGAATGAATTCTTGATAAGTCAAGTCCTTGAAACCACAAAACTAAATTAAAATATTTAAATATAAATAAAATATTTAAATTTAAATAAAATTTTAAAACATATTTAAATTTTTATTTCAATATATCTGTTCCCAAGAGGAAAAAATTACATAAAGCAAGACTTTTTTCCTTATTTTCATCTTTTCAGAGGAAAAGACTTTTTACCATCCCTATAATGCCTTCTTTATGCCACACACATGCATGCTCACTGTGGTAAACCATTTCATATTCGATCCACTCTAATTCTTCATCACTTTCTATTAGTACTAGGGATTTGTGCTTTGTCTTGCTTTCAGAGATTATTGTTACTTTCCTGACATATTTCCTTCATAAACAGATACAAAAAGTCCCTGTGGTGCTCCTTTACCATGAAGGATGCCAACCCAAGTTAAGGACTTGGCCTTACCTAACCAGTACAGTGAATCTGCTTGTATCTACAGCTCTACAAAGATGGAACAACAAGGTCATCTTTGTATTATTTTCTGGTTTGCTTGAGTGCTGTGCCCCAGCAGCTCAGGAAAAGTTGCTTATTTGCAGAGGCACTGATGACTGTCAGAAATGGCAACTGCATTATTTTTATATTTTAATATTTCTAAATGAGGCATGTAGCTTTGCCTGTCAGTGCAGAGTCTGTATTCTAGGAAGCAAAGTAGAGCCGATCCACTGCCACATTTATTATATCAGCAAAACCCACAGATTACACACAAACCCCTCCACGACTGGATTATTAAATCCCTTGTGAACTTTATTGCAATCCCTGATTTGACTAAGCACTCAGAAGCAGGCACTTCATTCCTCTGTTTTGTGACATATCATTCCACCTGAAACATTGAGTCTCAAACCGAATTGCTTTATTTGCAGTTCTTAATACTAGCCCAATTTGCTTTTCAGTTTTTCTGTTTGGAAGGCTGCACACGATGCCTCAGGATAGCATTCAGTTGTCTTTTTGAAGTGGCAGAGGAAACACTTCCAGGGAAAAAAAAAAAAGAAGGGAAAAAATTAAAAAAAAAGATTTTTTTTACATGGTTATTATAACATTTTGCATGTGTCATGGCTTTCTTATAAAAGATTGAAAAAATCCTAGGTCGTGATATACATTTGAGCTACAGATGGTAGTGAAGTGTAGAATTAGAATGGATAGGAAATTCCATGGGGCTTAGATAGACTCCCAGCAAGTTTCACTCTCTGTATTACTGAAAGCCTGAAAGTATGTATGAAATGTTTAAGGCTGACAGGCAGGATGTTTGATGTCACTGGCAGCAGGGAAGTAAAAACTGGTCCAAAGAATAGGAAAGTTTAACTTAGAATGATACTAAAAAATCCAGAGGGTAGAGCTCAGGTTTTAAACCAGCCATAAGTACAGTGTTTGGATGCCTTTCCATTGTGTAGTTCCACATGCTTAAATGGTTTAAAAATTATCATATCTTCTGAAATTTAGATTCCAGATGCAGAAGGTTAAAAAAAAATATATTAGTAGGCAGATTACTCAAGATTAACACTGATAAAAGGATGAGCAAAAGAAGTGGATTTTTAAAAAGTATTTGAAAGGCATGTCAGTCCTTGATCCACAGAAAGTGAGAGATTATTTTAAACAGTGATGTAGCACACAAACATATATAGACCCCAACAGTTTGGAAAAAGGGATGAGAGTTTGGGGGGAAACAGATGATTCAGCTGAGGCAAGTTACCAAACAATAAAAAAAAAGTAGAGATCTTAAATCCAAAGCAGGTATTGGAGGACGAAGTGTCTTTCCTCTCTGACAGCTTCAGAGTGATATAAAATGGAGCCACAAAACTTACTTTGGCTCCAACGCTTCGAGCAAAATATAATGCATTTCTTCTGGCATGGAGGAGTCAAGTCTAATCAAGGGGAAGAGATGACTAGGAGGTGTGAAGTCATATTGACTTAGATGGTAAAGCACTATCTAATCCATCAGTGAATGAATGTCTGTATACCACTGGATATATTTTATCAAGTAAGCTGTAGTGTAAAATGTGGGGTTTAGAAAAATGATATAGACAATGAGTTAATGGCATGTAGAAAAAGCCTGAAAGATAAGAGAAAAATGTCAAAGAAATCTGAAATAGCATTTAAGTTCTGGTCCACAGAGAAAAAGCAGAGAGGAAAATAAGTTAGCATGGGCATGAACAGAGAAGAGACAGCTAGCTGTAACATCCAGAGAGAGTGGGATTAGAAGCTTTTACAGATACAGGACTGAGGTTTTAAGCTGCATCAAAAATACAGGGAAATCGCTGAGCATTGAAAATAGCACTGGGCACCATTCAGAGGAGAGAATTTTTAGAAAGACGAGGATAGACATTCAGTTACATAGATATTCAATAGATTTTATCCATTGACTCATCAATTAATGAAAAGAAAACATGAATACAAGTACTGATATATTCAACAGAATATAAAACTTTAATGAATAGTTGTCATACAGTATATTTCTATCCTACATGAGTAGTATGATTATCATATACTACAGCCCATCAGGTAAGATAAATTCCTTGAGTCTATTAGGCACCAGACTGAAAAAGCTAGAGGCACCTTTTGATCTAAAGATACCTCTGCAGCTCTTAGTCCCTTCACCCAAAGCACAGAATGTATGAGGTAATCTCAGCAACACTTACTCCATGTGCTAACTTTTGCCTCAAGATCCCACAGTCTCTTACCTGAGGTTTACAGCTAAAAGCTTGTCAAGAACATCACTGTTTTAATAGAATTGAACTGAGATGAAGACAAACTTATTTTTCTAGTGAAAAGAAAATGAACATAAAGTGTTTCACCAAAGCCATCTAGTCTTGATAGAAAGAATTTCATCTGATTCTGTTGAAATCTGTTCATAGTTTTCTTTACATCACAATCTGTAGCCTCATCCAACAGGAAGGCGAGTAGCTATTTCACAGAACTGCAAAATCACAGAATGGTTGAGGCTGGAAGGAACCTTTGGAAGTTACCTGTTCCATCCTCCATGCTTGTGTAGGGCCACCACTCATCTGTAGTGCTCTGGGTTGTGTCCAGGTTTCTTTTGAATATATCCAAGGAGGGAGATCCACAAATTCTCTGGGCAGCATGTGCCATTGCTCAGTCACCCTCACAGTAAAAAAAGTGTTTGCTGATGTTCAGAGGCAACATCCTGTGTTTCAGTTTGTGCCCATTCCCTCTGGTTCCTGTCAATATGTGCTACTGGCTCTGTTTTCTTTGCATCCTTCCTTCAGGTATTCATACACATATATAAAAATTCCCTTGAGTCTCCTCTAGGAGCCTCAGCATTCTCAATCTCTCCCTATAGGAGATATGCTCCAAAGCATTCTTGTGGTTCTTTGTTGGACTTTCTCTGGCTTGTCCCTATCTCTCCTTTACTAGGGAGCCTGGAACTCAGTACACCACACTATGTGGAGCCTCATAAGTGCTGAGAAGAGCACACCCTTGACCTGCTGGTAATGCTTTGTCTAAGGCAGCCCTGGACACCATTTGCCTTTGTGTGAGTAGACCCTGCAGTATATGTGAACAAACACAAAAATATCAACAAAATGCAAAGAGTATGTTTATTTTTATTACTCCACCAACTGGGCATCCTTAAAACAACACCCAGGCAGATGCACATAAGTGGGGTTGCAGGCACTGCAGAGCTTGGTCCATGCTAGAGAATCACTGACCCTGATGGTTTTGCCTGTATATCAGGCACTTGCACAGGCATAGATTACACTGTGATTGATCTTTCCCACAGCAGAGCAAAAAACTCAAATGTGTTTGATAGGGTGCCTCTAAGCCTATCACAGGCCTGTATTATCTAAACATAGATGTTCTGCTTGTCAAACACACAAGGATAAACAGCAATTAATATGATATATGTGTTTATCGACACTCCAGCTATAAGTCACTTGAGCGTGTTTACAATACTCCTTGACAATCTTCTGTTATTTCCCCATGGGCTTCTTTGCTGCAAGGGCACCTTGCTGGCTCTTCTTCAAATTCATGTCCACTATGGCTGCCAGGTCCTCTTCTGCTTAAGCTGCTTTCCAGCTGGGTGATCCTAAGCATACATTGGTGCATGGCATTGTTACTGGTGTAGGATTTTGAACTTCTCCTTGTTGACACTCATGAGGTTTCTGCCAGTCCATTTCTCAGCCCGTCAAGATCCCTCTGGATTGTAGCACAACCCCGTGGCATATCAGCCACTCCTCTCAGTTTTGTGCCATCTAAAATCATTTTGTTATTTGTAATCCTGATGTGGAGAAAAAAAACTTGACTGAAAAAAAGTAAGAGCCTCCATGCAGTTGCATATGTGTGTGACTAATGTAGGCCTACAATTTGATGTAACGTTAACCCTAAAGGTGGTGTTAGGCATTGAGGTGTGATTATACTTATCCATCCTCTTCTCGCTTCACAGTGGCTTGTCAGAAAGCAGCATCATCAGACATGTACAACCCTGAGAGGTTTTATGTGATTAGGAACAAGTAACATTTTTTGTGATAAGTATCACTTCTAAGGAGATAGTTTTGAATGTAGTATAAAATGGACCTATGTGAGGTATTGAAAGATGTTTTAGCCTTGCATCCTTACATATTGTTTCACAGAGTTTACATAATAGTGTGCATTTGGGGGATCCTGCCTAGATCAAAAAGTACATAATTTTTATTGTGTGACTTCCAAATATAATTTTTATTGTGTGACTTCTGAATATTTTTTTTTACAAATGACATTGCTGGGTCCTTTACCGTACTTAGACTAGGTTTGACTATTTCAGAAGAGGAAAAAAGTCCATTTAGAAAGTTGGCTAACTGCTAAGGGGCAACTCTCAAATTCATGAGATTCTAACATATAATCGGTTATTTGCACAAAACCGTGTGTTGTGAAGGTCATGGTACCCTTGGGAAATAATGTAAAATAGATTAGGAGATTAAATGCCAGAAAATTTGTTCTCAGTGGTCAGACTACTAGTCTGTTTCTAAGATAAGAATTTCATTAAGACTTTCTACTAAACAGCCAGGCAGCATCTTCCTGATCAATAAGGTAACTCATTCTATAAAGAAGGCTTACAAAACTATGGAGAGGTGTATGTGACAAAAAATTGGCTTATTCCTTTTAAAAAGATAAAAAAGTACAACAAATTTCAGTAAATGTTGATGAATAAGCATGTATAAAATGAAAACAATTCTTTATAAAATGCTGTTTGTTGCTTGTTTTGTCTTCTAATGCTTTGTGTCTCATCTATTGTCACACCCAAAATATACTGCTATGATAATTTATTTTCAGCAGAAGTAATCCAGTGTAGACAAAATACATCCAAAAATTGTCATCTTCATCTCTGATTCTGCTGTCAGATTAATTAACAGAAATCCAACTAATATCTCCAAAACTGTTGATGCATTCATAAACCAGTAGTCTTGATTGCATTTGTTTGTTTTTTAACAAAAAAGAATTAATTTTTTTTTTTGCGCTTGAGTGGACTTTGTTATTTATGGAGGAGTCTGTTGCATTAATGATCTATTGCATTAATTGATGTTGATTGTGTAAACAATGAAGGTGTTTTAGAGGTACTATAAAACCTGCAGCATGTTACCTCATACTCCAATGAAATTCGATCATGCAACCTAAGTAGGATCTGTAGTGGGAGGGATTAATTCCTGCTGTTGCAAGTACCATCACTGCTTTTGCTTTCTGAGTTAATGTTAGCTTAGAGACCTTGTAAATAAATCCTTCATAGAAGGGAAGCAGACCAGGTGCATTAGCAGCTTTCAATTGCCATAATGGTGAATTTAACTTTAATCATCAGATTTCCCATAGACTTCATAAATGTGACTCTAGGCAGAGTGAAAAGAGACCTTGATGAATAGCTATGTGTCGAGCTAACAGGCAATTCAGATCCATGAAGCTGAGTAGCATGGGATCTCTGTGAGCACACTGACTTATCTAAAGCTGCTTTCAGTGAGCAGGGCCATGCTACCTTTTATCTCTGTAACCTGTCAAGTAAAACTAGTTACATCTGAGTAGAGAATATCTGTCCAAAGCCTGTGCCTGTAGAATTTTCTGCTATCCAGTGAGCAGCTGGAGTATAATTTCATTGAATTGATGCCCCTTTATTCAAAGTGATAATGGGGAAGGAGAAGGTATTCCTAACTCTGTCCTGTAGCAGATTAGTTTCCTTTTTTTTTTTAGGAGATGCTTAACTCATTTTGCTTCTAGCTCCAATTTATTTGTTTACTAGCAATACGTTTGGTGGTATCTGTTAGGCTGTGACAGAGATAATTTTGTAATCTAGGCAAAACACTTTCCACCTTGCCATTCTTCAAAAAGAAAAATAAATCCTAAAAGAAAAGCATCAACAAAAGGGCTGGATGATATAGTCAACCAGTTAGGTGTGACAAATGATTTTTATCCTTACCATAGGGCATACATGATGATCAATGAAGGCTTAAATGAGCTTTTCCAGTATTCTAATGTCAGTTAGTACAAATAAACTCAAGCCATAGCAATAAAATACTATGAGTTATCAAGGTTTCTAGTACAAAAAATTTTTTTTTAATTCCTTATTTTTCCAAATAAACAGTCCAATAAAAAAACCTTGGTAGCAGGGAATGAATAAATCCTTAATAAACATATTCAATTATTTTCTCTTGAGTGTTTTAAGATAAATTTACAACTTTTTTTTCTCTGAAGAAGCTAAAAATACTGTTTCATGTTAGTGCCAGAAGATTTTTTTATGTGTCTTAAATCAGTGTCATAACAATATGGTTACTAAGTAAAACAGTTATTTCAATTAAATTCAATATATGGACAGAAAGGAATTTTTCACAGTATGATGTCAGTTGCTACGGTGTAGTTTGGAATGGAAAGAGAATTTTAAAGTTTGAGGAAAAAGAAGTGCTGTAGAAGAACTCCTCACTAGAAAAATTACATTTATTTGCAAGTAAAGTTCAAACAAGACCAATTGATAATTTAAACTTTTAGTTGCACCTGTGTAGTAAAAGTAAAGTGTAGCATTTTTACTGAGGAGAAAAACAACCAAAATATCCCCAATATCTTAAATACAGGAAAAATGCAAGTAACAGATATAAAATGTCCATGCCACATCACTTCCTAACTTTGCTGTAGGTACAGTAACTTTCCTATTTTTAAATAGCTCTCGTAATCCAGAAATGAGGTTTATAATTAGTCTTAAGTCATGATGTGTACCACTTAGCTCAAACAGGTTCCTACTCACCTTGCAATATAATTCTGAATCACCTTTTGTAGCGGCTTTTTGCTGCTAGTGATATAAAGAGCTCAGGGAAACTAAGTCTAACTCAGCAATAAGAAATACTGCTGTAAATGTTCATAAAATCTCAGTATTCCATGTTTTTCTAGTGAATTATGATGTAAATAGATTTAGTGAGCCTTAAAGACAAGAGACATGGCATCTTTTCAAAGAAAGATTTCAGGAATGACTACAAGAGAAGAGTACATAATAACTTTATTGACAGATGCACAAAATTCTACTTCCTGAGATGACACTTTCAGGCCACTTCTCCATCACTGATTTTTGGGTTATATGTCTATTGCATGTGTGGTAAAGGATGGAAGAGGATTCCCACATGCATATATACTCTGTTGTTTGAGAACTCATTAGAGCTGTGTTTCATTGTCTTCTTACTAGGACATTCGCGTGGGCAAACACAGACACTTATAATATGAATGTCTGAGCTAATCACACTTAGTCTCCATTTATAGCCAGTGCAGAAAAATAAGTATTTCTACTCTGCGATTTTTTTACAATTTTCTAAAATATATCAGAAGAATTGTGCCCAAAAAAGGCCCATTTCTCTTCACTGGCTACAAGAATAACCTGAGATAGCGGACTCAGACATAGATACCAAAAGAGAGTAATTTCTTTCACGAAATTACATGAAGTAATTTCTGTTTACTTCCTTTTTAAGGAGAGCACATAAACAATAAGCCACTGTCTCTGTCTCCAAAGCATGGACCTACTGCATGGACCTACTGCACACACCTACACCTTTCCTCAGCACAGAAATGTCCTAATTCTTACAATAATACAAGATCAGATCTTAGATTGTCCCCATCTATGGCAGGCATATCTTGCTTGCAGTAGACTGCTGCAAGTTTTCATCCATTAAAAAGCTTGAATTTTGTTGTCTATCCCAAGACAGTTCCCTTTGTGTATCTCACAAACGAGTCCTTTGACTCTGCTGCTTCCCCGCTGGCTTTACCCAGAACATTTTTTTTTGCTGCTTATAGAGTTTCTGGTCAATAAATTCATCGCAGTACAGCACACAGTAGACAGACATATACACCCCTGACTTTACTGCAGGATATTTGAAAGTCGAAAGAGATATCCATTGAAAGGGCTTAACATCCACAGTGGACTCATGCCCTCAAGTTGTGTTAATGGGGGAAGTAATCTATGGTCTGTCTCTATCTTTGCTTCACCCACAGCACTTGAGAAGACTGGAAACTCAGTTCGTTCAATGCATCCAAATGAAGCATGTAGTTTTAGGTGGAGTAATTTTTCTGTATGGCAGGACAGTAAGCTAGAGAGCTGTTTTGTTTCAATGCAGTAACTGAACTGAGATTCAGATCTTGCCAGGTGAGTCAAAAATACATATAGACTCTTCAGCCTAAAGGTAGAACATCTATTGTATACATCATTCATCCTAATTCTCTTAAATTATCAAAGTAATCTGGTATCTTTTGGTTAGCCCTTGGTATACACCCGTGATCTTGGGAAGTTGACATTTTTTTCCATAATCTTGAAGCTCAGCTCCTTTTTACAGAGTAGAAGCTTCAAGGTGTTACACTGGGATAAGGCATCGGGTACCCCAGCACTGTCTGGTAGTGTATTGTCCATTGTATGGTGATGTGCGTTGGCTCAAAATTTTGTAGGGGTTTTTTTGTGTTTTTGTGGGGTTTTTTTGTGTTGTAGGGTTTTTTTGTGTGGGGGTGGTTTATTCCTAGTGAGGATGAAATGCCAGTTTTAGTTTTATATGTCCTTATCCAGTGTTTTGGATTCACTCTTGCTAGCTTCTGGAATAACCTTGAGATAGTTTTTAAATTGTTAATGTTAGATACCAGTCAATTCAAAAGGAACAGTACTTAAATAGAGTACTAGTGTGATCTCTGATTTTTTTTCAGATCCCATCAAAGAACTTACTGGCTTTCAAAAGTTAAAAATGTCCGACTTCATTCAATCCTTCTTAGTCTTAAATTCCTATTGAGACTGGATTCTGAACTTTTCTGCAGTAAACAGGTAGCTAGAGGGAAACAGGTAATTCCAGAGGGAAACATACCTTTCCTAACACTTCAAACAAGAAAGATGAATTCAATTATTCCCACTAATTAGAAAACAAAAGCACAAGAGCAAATCAGTTTTCACATAACTAAAATGAGTTGACATGAATATTATCTACTTCAATATTTGGCAACCACATCTATAGGACTTCATCAGACAAACGAAAAAGAATATGCCATAGGCTTCCAATTGCTGAAGAAAATTAGCATTATTTCTTGGCTCTCTGGAGTTACAAAATTCTGAAGAAGAGAAAAAATGTTACTGAAGATTAATAAAATTAATTCAGAGAGGCCATTTTTCCTTACTTCCACACTGCTTAGAAATTTGGATATAAACTATTACACAAAACACCTCCTTAGATATACTTTTTCGTGTTCTTTATTAGAGTTGTGGTATTTTTACTAAGTTGCATCTCCATCATAGTAGTATTTGTGCAAAAATCAAATCCCAAATGTAGAATATAACTGCAGGAAAAAAGTTTTGTGTGTTTATTTCTTGAGTAAATCTCTATGACTATAGAAAGATTGAACGGAGCAGTCTTCCAGGAGCACAACTTTAGGCCACTGATATGTTTGAAACTTCAGATAAAGAAGACTTTATTCTTTAAAATGGATTGGAGTCTATCCAATAAAAGAAAAAAACATAACAAGCTGCAAAGCAAACTGAGGTCCTTGTAGATTCATTTTGTAGTACATCTGAATTTCTTGCTGCTAACCATGTATATCAAAGGAGAAACTTGGTATGTGTAGTACTTCACAGATTCACAGACTCACAGAATAGCTGGATTGGAAGGGACCTCCAAGATCATCGTGTCCAGCCCGTACCCTAACACTCATATAACTAAATAACTAAACAATAACTAAATGAGGGCACCAAGTCCTATGTCCAATCTTTTCTTAAACACATCCAGTGTTGGGGACTCCACCACCTCCCCAGGCAGGTTATTCCAATACTTTATAATTCTTTCTGTAAAGAACTTTCTCCTAATCTGTAACCTAAACCTACCCTGGCACAGCTTGAGACGATGCCCTCTAGTTCTATCTGTTGCTGCCTGGTGAGAGACCGACCCCGACCCCTTCCTTTCAGGAAGTTGTAGAGAGCAATAAGGTCGCCTCTAAGTCTCCTTTTCTCCAGGCTGAACAACCCTAATTCCTTCAATCTTTCTTCATAGGGC
>WEIV01014832.1:2362-19407 GCA_013390005.1 Calyptomena viridis | reverse complement strand
GCTACCAACTTTTCCAACAGTATACTGTGGGAAGCAGTATCGAAGGCCTTTCTAAAATCTAAATAAACAACATCCACGGCCTTACCCGCATCAACCAAACGGGTCACTTGATGATAAAAGGAGATCAGGTTGGTCAAACACGACCTACCCTTCATAAACCCATGTTGACTGGGTCTAATACCCCCGCCATTCTGTAAATTCTGTGTAATACCGTTTAATATAATTTGCTCCATTACCTTACCTGGTACTGAGGTCAAGCTAACTGGCCTATAATTACCAGGATCCTCCTTCCTACCCTTTTTATAAATAGGCATCACATTGGCCAGCTTTCAGTCATCTGGTACCTCGCCAGTGAGCCACGACTCTTGATATAAAATAGAGAGCGGCCTCGCCAGTTCATCCGCCAGCTCCCTCATCACTCTGGGATGGATCCCGTCAGGTCCCTTTGATTTATGAATGTCCAATTTACCCAACAGTTCTCTACCAGCCTCTTCTTGGACAAGAAAAGGACCACAATGCTCCCTGACATCATCTACTTCTGAGATGTATGAAATCCCAGGAACGAACAAAAGATTTACATTATCCACCACATAGCTTTATGGTTTTGCTGAACTTCTGAGGTTCATTTGAGTATTCACCTTCATGAAATATCATTAAAGGAATTAAATCAATCTATTTCATTTTTTTTCTGGACATTTTACACAGAAGTGAGTGAAAATATGAAAAGGACCAAATATTCTTCATATTTGAAGATATAAATTCATATTTGCTATATAAATTCTACGGAATTCCAAAGAGGTCAAAGGAATTTGTAGAATTTTAGTTGATGCTAAAAAAATTGAATTAAAAAACACAAACAAATGAACAAACAGACAAACGCCACCAACACCCACCCCCCCCATATATCTTTTTAAAGAAAATGTTATATTATCATGAGGTGAGGTAAGGTAAAGATGCTTATATTAGAGCTTTATTTTTAGAAAATGAAGTAAGCTGTTCAATTGATTTAATGAAGTTAAAATCAAGTGCTTATAGGTTATCTTTCCTTTTTTTTTTTTCCCCAATTGATACTAATATGAGCAGATCACGGTCAAACAGAAGTCAGTAGGAAAAGAGTTATAGTATGACAGGTTGATGAATTCCATGTTTCTAATATTAGAACAACAGAAAAAAAATCATAAAATGGATGCGAGCACATAGAGCATTTGTAGAAAATAAATGTGATTACACTAAGGAATCAATACATTTTAGCTACTGTACTAGTTACCTGGCTGTATCTACATGTCAGGATAAATGGATGTAATTTTCTGACCTCTAGTTGTAAAAAAATGTGGTATGGCACATTATGATTTTTTTTTTTAAAGCATGGTGTCCCAAACCAGAACACATGGTACGATGAAAAAATCCTCACACCTGTGCAATAGAAAGAATGTGTTTAAGTTCCTGATTTAAAAATTAGTATTACATCTTCAGTACCATACAAAATCTGGTAGTCAGCAATAGGAAAATTGTTGAGAATGTCATCCAAAATGTTTCCAGCAGCAGATGACAAGTTGTCATTTTACCTGAAAAGTATTTTCCAGAACAGGAATTTTTCAATTCTTTCTAGTCTACATTTTTTTCAAGCTTTGGATTTTGGGGCTTGTTTAAAGACCACTGAGTCTTCAGTTGACTTCTGCATATCTCACTAAGGGTCACAGTATCATAACAGCCGATATTAATTTAGTGTGTCAAATGTAATAATCTGATAAAATCTCCTGATGAGTGTCTTTAACTCCTAAATCAGAAAAGGTCCAGTGGATGTGCCAAGGAGCTCAGCACTCTTTCTGCAACAGAAACATGAACTGTGTTCTGATGAAACCTAATTCTTTTGGAAACTGACTGTAAAATGACTCTGTGACTGTAATTCATCCTCTGTATATCTATCACTAAGAAAAGTTAAGATTAAAGCTATGTAGCCAGTTCATCATTCCTGTAGAGATACAGTAGTATTCAGGAAGGTAAAAATGTGATATTAAGAGGGTTTTAACCCTTTCATTACGACTGGCCAATGTAACTTGCTTCTTCCTCAGAGGGAACAGTTCAGATCACATTCGGCATTTACAATGAGATTGAAACCTGGCTCTTTGACACGTTACGTCAGTTTAAATTTGTCACTTTCTTTTCTAGGACATATTCTCTTCTCTACGTTTACAATAACACCTTTTTTGATTTATGTCACTTGGCTTTAGCTGTCTTATCTAAACCTCCTGTCTTATCCAAACTGCCTATAAAGTCAAGGTGTACTAACACTTCCCAAAGTGTCTTCCTCTTTATTTATTGACCATAGAAATAAGCTATATAACTAGTTTGGTCTAGATCCCTAACTTTTAGATGGTTAAAGATCATTGAAATAAACACCAGTCTGCTGCCACTACTACTACCTAATAGTCTATCAGTGAACAGTATAGTCAATTGTGTTTCCTAAAATGTTCTTTAAACTTTTCTAATATCAAAAGCCTACCTGAAAATCTAAATGTGGCAAGAAGTTTTGGGGGAAAAAAAAAACCAACCCACACATAAACCACCTAAAATCCTAGAAGACATGTGAACAAAACCCAGCCAAGCATAAATGTGTTCAATATTCCAGTGTGCAAACCAAACAGTTAACAACTGGAGAAGGAAACACATGGGTACACAATACCATCAGGCTTCCAAAAGCTGTGTTTGTGCCAGACTAGACACTCCATAGTAAGAGCTGGTGTTCTAAGCTGTGATATATCTAGAACTGCAGCAGAAAGAATTGCTAATGCATGGCTGACAGCTTACTTAGTAGCAAGCTGTGTGAGAACATACTTTTCAATGGAAGCTCTAAAGGCCATGGACACATCTTCATCAAATGAAGACACAACCTTCTCGGGAAAGAAATTATTCACAGTATTAGTGATAATTTATATTTTTCAGCTATAAATATTTAGCAACTAAGTTTTGTTAATGGCTCTTCCCAATGACAGAAATGGGACTAACCATATCTGTAAACACAGTCAAGCAAGCACAGTGTAACTTGCTGATTTGTATATTAGAAATATGTGACTCAGACATATAACTGTAGTAAATTAGAGGAAAATGGCTGAATTGCCTGCAAATGATAAATCAGGCAGATATTTGGCTTCTTTCATTCTAAGTTTACAGTTAATTATTGTTAATTTTATATAAATTCTTAATGCAGAGAATAAGCAAGAGAAGCATAAGCAAGGGGGAAAGCCAAAAATTCTGGCTTTGTTAGTTGGCAGTCTTTTATTGAAGTAGATATGTTAGTGAGAAGGACTTCTATTATGTACCAGAGACTTTTTAGAATTCTTGACTGCAAATATTTCTGCATGTTAGTGGTTGAGGTATTTTTAATGTTTCACCATGAGTTTTGGAGATAGATACTTCAAGAAGAGCTGTAAAATTACAAGGAAAATAATGTAACTGCTTCCTGCTCTTTCTGGTGTCTAGAAACACAGCCAGAATGCAGCTATGTTTTTAGGTGTCATCAGCTCTCAGTATGACATAATATCTAATTGTTGCTCAGGAAGTATATAGCATTTTTTTCAACTTGGGTTTAGGAAGAGAGGTAGAAGAATTTCCATGATTTTTATACCATTGAATGTTTGAGCTCTAATGACCATTGAGATTTCATATAAAATTATAATTTTCTATGCTACTATCTAATACATCTGGACTGCACTCAGATATCAGCCTAGGATTTCACTGTTTTTTTGACCTCTGATGGTACAAATCCTGTAACATCAATATGATATAACTTTGTAAAATCAATAGGTCAAATGCCATCTTTCTGTGATTCCCTTACTATTTCAGTACATTATTTTAACATGACACTTGTTGCCTAAAGGCAGTATATTCCCGCAACTTTGTGTGCAATAAACATCCTGGTTATTTTTTATTAGTGTATCTACAGAAACAAAGATGGTAATAAATAAATTACACATTATACCTTATCTGCATTTTAGTGTTTATTTTTTGTGAATATTTCATGGCCTGTTGCTTAGTAAGTACACAGTGCATTTTTATTGCTTGTCGTTTCTGTTACACTACTTGAAAAAGCAGTTTGTGTTTCTATACTGGCTTACAGTGTACAATGACTTACAAAGAAGTGCAAAAATTTAAAATATTTCAATAATTAGAGAATCATACTTTGGGTTGGAAGGGACCTTAAACATCATCTAGTTTCAAGCCTCCTGCCATGGGCGGGCACACCTTCCACTAGACCAGGCTACTCAGAGTTTCATCCAATCTGGCCTTGAATACTTCTGGGAATGAGGCATCCACAACTCTTCTGGGTAACCTGTTCCATTGCCTCATCACCCTCTGAATAAAGAATTTCTTCCTAATGTCTAATTTAAACCTATTCTCTTTCAGTTTTAAGCCATTCTCCCTTGCCCTGTCACTACATGCCCTTGTAAATAGTCTCTCTGTATCTTTCTTGTGTGCTCCCTTCAAGTACTGGAAGGCTGCAATTAGGACGTCCAGAAGCCTTCTCTTTTCCAGGCTGAACAATCCCACTTCCCTTAGACTTTCCTCTCTATTTGCTCCAACGGTTGATGTCCCTTCTGTGCTGGGGACCCCAGAGCTGGATGCCCTCCAGGCGGGATCTCATGAGAGTGGATGAAAGGGGCAGAATCACACCCCTTGACTTGCTGGCCATTCTTCTTTTGATGCAGCCATGGCTTTCTGGGCCGTGAGTGCACGTTGCTGGCTTATGTCCAGCCTGTCATGCACAGAGCAGCCCCAAGTCCCTCTTAGCAGGGCTGCTTTCTCTGTTCATCCTCCAGCCTCTTTTGATACTGGGGGTTGCCCTGATCCAGGTGCAGCACCTTGCACTTGGTCTTGTTAAACCTCAAGAGGTTCCCATAAGCCCACTTCTTGAACCTCTTCAGATCCCTCTGGATGGCATTACATCGTTCAGGTGTGTGATCTGCACCACTCAGCTTAGTGTCATCTGCAAATTTGCTGAGAGTGCACTTGATCCCTCTAATTAATGAATATATTAAATTATACTGCCCCTAATATGGACCCCTTAGGGACATCACTTGTCACTGATGTCCATCAGGATTCTGAGCCATTGACCACTACCCTCTGGATGCTACCATGCATCCACTTTCTTATCAATCTAACAGTCCAGTCATTGAATCCACCTCTCTTCAATTTAGAGAGCAGGATATTGTGGCGGACCATATCACAGGCTTTACAGAAGTCCAGATAAATGACATCTGTAACCCTTCCCTTGTCCTACTCCTGTAGTCACTCCATCATAGAAGGCCACCAGGTTGGCCAGGCCAGACTTGGCTTTGCTGAAGCTGTGCTGACTGTCTCAAATCACCTCCTTGTTCTCCATGGGCCTTAGCACGGGATCTGTTCCATAATCTTTCCAGGCACAGAAGTGAGGCTGCCAGATCAGTAGTTCCCAAGGTCCTCCTTTCTACCCTTTTAAAACATGTGTACAGTATTTCCCTTTTTCCAGTCAGCTGGATTTCACCTGACTGCCATGACTTTTCAAATATCATGTAAAATGTCCTGGCAACTATATCAGCCAATTCTCTTAGAACTCTGGGATTCATCTTAAAGAGTCCCATAGACTTATGTGTGTTCAGGTTCTTCAGGGGATCATGAACCTGATCTTTATGTATTGTCCCCATCCTACTGTCCATTCCCTCCAAAAGTGTGAGAAGAGAGGTTGCCATTGAAGAATGAGGTAAAAACGTTGTTGAGTACCTCACTCTTCTCCTTCTACAGTAATGCTTTTCCATAATACTTTTCCAGATAGCTCATTATACTAAAACTCTGTTATCTACTGTTGATACTTTTTAAATTTTAGGAAAAAACCACCATTAACTCTGAAATATTCCATCAAGAGCAGTAGGCTTAAAATTCATACTCCTGACATAGTTGCTGACAAGATGTGTTAATTACGATAACAACCTGCTATTCAGTCATATTTGGATATAACACTAGTTTAGTTCACACTTCTCTGCTAAATAAGCCTACAGCAGCACTCTGTGAAATTAAAATAAAGGACACTTATGTCTTTGCTTAGTATGGGCTTACCTTTCAACATTTTACACTGCTGAGTATAAATATCCAAAGGTGAAAACTCATCTGGAAGGAAGGAGCTGATTCATGACAAGAAAGTTCTAATTTTAAGCAGGTATAGAACCAACAAATTAACTATCTGTTGCTGTGATAATAATTTGTAATGAATTATTTGTCTAACACATTTAACCTATTTTTAGATTTTTCTTTTGTTTGCAAAACAGGCTTAAAAAGGTATTAATTCAGTTATTTTACAATATTTGTAATTATTTTTATTTCTGGTATTTAATTTGAATATTTGACTTCTTTCCAGGGAATAATTACTACTTTTATCATATTTATTAATATTTCTCAGAGATACCATAAACTGTTTCTTTGTGCCATTGATAGTTAAAAAATTTCTTACTGCAGTTTGAATTCCAAAATTCATATTTTGCATAGTGCTCAGTTTGTTATATTTAGTCAAAAGAATATTCATATAAAACAAAGTGGAAAAATAAACTAAATTAAATATATATAAAAACTGAATTTGTATGAACATTTACAGTAATCTCCATACAGTTCTTATCAGTAATGAAAACAATATTAAGGATTGAAAATAGAATATGGAAATAGAATTGGGAAACATATGTTTGGGAAATTTTTTCTTCATTATTGCAAGTTAAAACGGTTTTTTTCATTTGTTTGAATCTTTGAATCTTCCTGTACTGTGTTTTTCAGCATTGCAGTTTCAACTTTTAATTGCTGAAAGTAAATTAAGGTTTTTTTTTTAATTCTAAAAGTACAACCAAATAGCTAATTTTGTTCCCAAAGGAGAAGTTGGAGGGTTGACTCTGATTTCATCTACTTCTTATTGTCAGTAAACTAAACCCATGTTTTCTCTTGCTGAGAAGGAAAGAACCCTCAAAGAGCTAACTGATGGCATCATAAAACCTCTCTTCATTTTTTCGTGGTTTTGGAAATCTGGAGTCTCAGCTGACTGGAAGCTGGCAAATGTCTTGATTTTCAAGAAGGATAAGAAGGAGTACCCCAGTAACTATAGGCATGTCAGTCTCGCTTCATTGACTGGTAAAATTATGGGGAAGATTATTCTGGGAACTATTGTAAAACACCTGAAAGACACAGCCAGTACAGCTTTCATGAGAGGAAACTCCTGTTTGTCAAACCTGATTTCCTTTTATGACAAAGTCACCCACATAGCTGATCAAGGGAAGCCACTTGATGTAATTTTTTTTTATTTCTGTAAAGCTTTCAATACTCGCTCTCACAGGATCCATCTGGAGAAAATGTCCATCACATAGTTAGATAAACACATCATGTGGTGGGTATGCAGTTGGCTCACGGGTCAAGCACGAAGGGTAACACTGAATATGGTGACATCAGACTGGGGACCTGTCCCTAGTGGGGTTCTGCAGCGCTCCATCTTGGGCCTTTGTTCTTCGATGTCTTCATAAATGATTGGAATGCAGGATTGGAAGGGATACTAAGCAAGTTTGCAGATGACACTAAACCAGAAGGAGCTGTTGACTCTCTTGGAGGCAGGGAGGCCCTGCAGAGAGACCTCGAAAAATTAAGAAGACTGAACAATCACCAGCTGTAAAAAGTTTAGCAAAGACAAGTGCTGTATTCTGCACCTGGGATGGGGAAACCCTGGATGTACATACAGACTGGGGAATGAGATGCTGGAAAGCAGTGCCAAGGAAAGGGACCTGGGAGTCCTGGTTGACAGCAAGTTGAATATGAGTCAGCAGTGCCCTGGCAGGCAGGAGGGACACCTGTGTCCTGGGGGGCATCAGGCAAAGCATCACCAGCCAGTTGAGGGAGGTGATTGTCCCGCTCTGCTCCGCATGGGGGTGGCCTCACCTTGAATATTATTGCAGTTTTGGTCACTGCAATATAAGAAAGATATTAATCTATTGAGAGTGTCTAAAGGAGGGCAGTGAAGATAGTGAAGTGCCTTGAGGGGAAGCCATGTGAGGAGTGGCTTGGTCTATTCAGCCTGGAGAAGAGGAGACTGAGGGGAAACCTTATTGCAGTCTACAACATCTCTGTGACAGGAAGAGGAAGGGCAGACACTAATCTCTTCTCTATAAAGAGAATACCAGGGAAGGAACAGGAGGGAATGGCCTGAAGTTGTCAGGGGACGTTTAGGTTATATATCAGAAAAAATGTTCTTCACATAGAGGGCGTCCGGGTACTGGAACAGGCTACCCAGGGAAGTGGTCACAACACCAAGCCTGGTGGAGTTCAAGAAGTGTTTGGATGATACTCTTGGGCACAGGGTGTGACTATTGGGGATGGTCCTGTGCAGGGCTAAGAGTTGGACTTGATGATCTTTGTAGGTCCCTTCCAACTCAGCATATTCTGTGATTCTGTGATTTTGTTATTTGTGAAACTGGGAGGCAGGTGTCCCACTGTGACCAGTCAAGTTTGTTAGTGATGATCTCCTTTTTAAAGCTGACTGCTGTTTTTTAAGCCCAAATTTCTAAAAAGCCTAACCAATTTTTTTTTTTTCAATTAAAAAAATATGCATTGAGAATTGAAAATTGGTAAATCTCTCAATAGTGCACGACTCAGATGGGACGCTGTCTTTGGAAGCTTGTTTATAGGCTTTTCTAAGAACATGTAACTAAAAAATATGTAAACCCACATATATGAGGTAATGAATAATTAATTCAGCAAATATATTGATAAAATATCAGGTCAACTGGCAGACCACTTAGGCTGACTGTTGGGCAATTAGTTTCTTCTATCTAGTCAAGTTGAAATACATAATCTATTCCCTTAAGTGGATACAAGAGAGAAAAAAAAAGTCTATACTGCTCATTGCTGGAGAAAACTACACTTATCAAAGAGTTTCCACTTTTTTATTACTTTATAAAACAGACAATTATTTCTGAGGTTTCTACCTGACCTCTCTACTTTCAAATCTGCATATGTTGCGTTGTAAGCCTTCTACTTGTATTTCATTTTGTTTATAAATGACTTCATATTTTTATAGAATAAAATGACAAAACATACTGCCTAATAAATGCATATTAAGAAGTAGGAACATTGTGGAAAATGAAGAGGAAGTCTGAAGGTAACATATGGGCTCAGTTTTCAGTCTGATGAAAACCTATTGTATATATAAGGAACAATTACAAAATTATTACAAGAATAGTGCTACATTTCTAAAATTAATAACCTTTGAGGTTGAATGAAAAGAAGAGCATCTTTATGAGTGTACATGATTTCAGCCAAGAAAAATGGGTCATGGGAGTAATTTTTCTATCATACTAAAACTGATAATTTAGAATTATTAGAATTAGAATAAGCTTTACTCTTCTCTGTGATCTTACAGTGTAGCTCAAAATTTGGAAAGCTGTGAATCAGGGACTTGATCTTATTATTTCAAAGGTAAGATCTAGACCATAAAGTAAAAGATAAGAAATAAAGGAAGAAAAATCATGAAATAGATTAAAGATGGAGAGAAGCAGAAAATGTACTTTGATTAACTGAAAGGTTAATTACTGAAAGACTTCCTCCACACAGCATACTGTTAATTAGAAAGTCTGAGCAATGTGTGATTTCATTTAACACAATGCAAAAGGCCAACACGACATAGTAAACTGCTTGATTCTTCTTGCATTTGTGAAAAATAAGACTTGGTGTTTCATTTTATTCTGGAGTAAAATAAAGCTCCTTTTCTTTTTTCCCCTTTTATTTTGTTTTTGTTTGTTTGTTTGTTTGTTTAATAGACAAAAGACAAGGTTAAAAAATGAGAGTTTGGGATGAGACCAATTAGATTCCGTGCGCTAGTGTTCTCATCTACCACTGCCACCTTAGCTCTGATCTGTGAAGCACACTGGGCACACAACAGAACTGTGCTGTGCAATAGGGTTTTGGGTCACTTTAAGAGGAATATTATGGTGTCTTCTACAATGTAGCAAATCTTTTTGAAACTTACATTTCTTCTCCAACCTCTTGAGAAAACTGGTGTTCTCATAAGAATGGAAAGTAGAATGTTAGAAGTGTTCTATGACAATGGGACTTCCAGTAAAGTGCCAGACTGTCCTGCTTATGTCTCACCAGAAACTCCTCCCTTCTTATGACTCTTGGAAATACTCTCAGCAAACCATCAGCAGCACACATGGGAAGCTACTAACAACAAGATAAATGTGTGTGGAACCCAGAAACTCTTATCAACTTTAGAACCTCCTGGGTAGATCTCAGGAATGGGAGGACTGTCAAATTTCTGCTTTACAAGGAGGTATAGAAATGGACCGAAATGACACAATATTGGTTAGGGAATTTGAGAGAGTCTGTGTTATGGTTTTGTTTTGCGGAAAACTTTTTCCACTTTTGTTTGCGGGTGGGGGGTGTGCCTGCCCAGGCGGGGCCGGGGCCCCTCTCCCGCAGCGGGGTGTTGTGGGGCCGGCCCCTCTTCCCCTTCCCTTCCCCCCCTGCCCCGGTATGCCGCCTCAGCGTGGGGACGCCCGCGGCCCCGGGGCCTCCTGCCTGCCGCGGTGCCTCGGACCGGGGCACAGTTTTGGTGGTCCCCTCTTCCCCTCCCCCCNGAAAAAGGACATCACGCAGGCGTGAGACGCAAGGATTTCTGGGCCAGGACAAAGAGATATAAAAGCAACGAAGCCCAGACGCGAGCTGTCTTTCAGCCGTGTGAGGTTCCTGAGCGGGTGGCTGCTGCAGCTCAGATCCTTTCCTCTGCACCACGTTTCTGGTTTGACCAAGAGGATTATCCCATTTTTTATTTGGTTTTTTTGTTTCTTCCTTCCCTTTTCTGCTTACCCTCAGATAATTAGTTCAATTCACAGATTTTTATATTGTTTGATAAGGGTGTTTTCTTTGAACAAAAGGGTGGGGCCAGTACCTGGTGTTTTAACATAGGGTGTTCTTAACATGTATTTTTGTTCTCTGTTTTAAGAACAGTTTTTCTCTATCTTGATACTTAAAGGAGTCTCGAAAATTTGATATTGAATTAACTGAATTCACTTCAACTGTCCTTTTTAAACAAGGACAGTCTGGAACTGGAAGATCATGAGATTCAAGTCCCCATTGTTGGTGGAAGTATAAATTTAACATGGAATTTTGATGGGAAATATTTTTTTTGTGTGATAATCAAAAAGACAGACTGGAATTACCAAAGTATTATCAGGTCTGGACAAGACATGAACCCACGAATTACCACCTGTGTCACTGTCTCCCACACTGTGAGCTATGAAGCAGTACCTTGAAGCTGGCTGACAGCACCGTGAGCAGAAACAGCAATGCTTTCAACCATTAGGAAAGAATTCATCATATGGTTTTAGTCACCTGAGCATTAGTGATGTAATCTATGCTGCTTACAGAGGTACTCATTATAAAGTAATTAAATGTATGCTAAGATAGCTGCTTAAGAAACATGCTCTGAATAGGCAAACTCTGTCTTTCCATTTATACCACTTTTTCAAGAGTGGTATAAGTTAGATAAGATGACTTCTGTCTTTGGATACTGACGTAGTTTTTGAGAGGTCTAGACAAGTAAAACCATTTCCTCCAAATTTTATTTTAAGCAGGTTGATAGAATCCCATCACAGTAGTAAGCGAAAGAACATGGAAATAATAACTCCATGGCAAGCAGCATGAGTCAAATAGGAGGAAAAATGCAAAATTTTGCATTTTGAAAAATTTGCAAAATTATGTTATGCAATTAATTTTCCAAGGATGTAAAATCGACGTCATAGACTACTAATAGAGACAGCTTATTGTTCTTCATGGACTTTTAGCATGACTTGTTCTTATGTAATTACTTTTATTTTTCATTGAGAGTCAGGACACATTCCTATTCATATTGCTATGTATATCATTCATTAAAATCTACCCTGCACAGCCTAACATTAATTCGAAAAAAAATGGCTGCATTTTTAGTTCAAGAGTTGCTTCTATTTCACCAATCCATGTTAATAGTGGCTAACTAAAGAAGATATAAATCAAGAAGTATGAGGTAATGAAACAAGAAAGAGAAAAGAAAATATCTCTCAACCAAAAGGTTCACTGAATCCTCCAGCCTTTGAAACAGAAGTTTTGATAAAAATGCGAAAATAAGCATTGGAAAGGAAGAGGGAATGATTAACTCCCCTTCAATTCCCAAATAATAGAGCCTAGTCAAAAACTAGAGGTCTTTTAACAGCTTCTCCTGTAACACGCATTGTAATCACCATGGCAATTAACTGGTTAATAATATTTTCCCTGTCATGGCACAAGATTAAAAATGAAGCTACAATTTTCTTTCTCCATACTTCTATCCTTCCTTCTAGCTCCATTTGTTCTGCAGAGTAGTGTGATAGTAGGAGAAATAAAAGGAAATGGCATACTGGCAATCAGTTCTGCTCTTGACAACAAAACTACTGAAAAATGTATAAAGCTATTAAATAAACTTGGACCATTAAATAAAAAATTCAGGCCCCTTCTCTGGTCTGAAAAATGACATATATTTTAATCTGAACAGACATAATATTTTTTACAGTACATCCTTTCTGATGGAGTTCACACAAAAGAAATAGGTTAGACTGAGAAAGGTTTGCCAAGAAGACAAACCTATAGTCACAGACATACCAAATTCCCTAAGCTCTCATCATCAATATTTTATGGCCCTCACTGATCTGCCCAATCTTGAAGAAAAATGTGGCACAGCTATAGAATTTATCTGTATCAAACAGGAGGTAAAATGCAAACTACAATATAGATGTCAAAGCAAAGTATTGAGTTTGCTCACTGTTAGCTGAAACACTGCATAGAGTGTTTTATTTGAACAGCAGAAACAACATTAGCATGCACAAGTACGATGGCATACCCATTAAGAGAAAAATATGATGAATGTTATTTGTAGGAAGGTTGGGGTTTTTTTTTTATCTCTACCTAAGCACTTAATTTTATACTGTCATTCCATAAAGTAACATCCATTCCCTTTGCTGTAGATTTCTGTAGGAATTATTTCAAGTTTAACCTATCAAGATTTCTGATTTAGCAGCATTAGAAAAATTATAAAAAGGAAATTATCCTTTTCTACATTCGCTGATAAATCTCAATAATGCATCAAGGACCATTTACTACAGTAAAGGCACTTGAGGAGACCATACAGTTCAAATAGTTTTGTTGGTGAGTCTGCTTGCATTAGTGAAATGGGAAAGCACAAGAACAGAAGCAGTGTACTGTGCTCTGTAGTAACTCTATCAGTTATGCTGACATATAGTAGGAGTAACACATTTGCCTATGGCAAAGAAGAAACAATGAATTTACACAGAAAAAAATATGTGTTATAATTCCATTGATACATGTCAGTTATACAAGGCTGACCAGGGATCACCCTTTGATGGTAATGAAGTGTTATATGAGATTTAAAGACCACCCAAGCAATTCCTAGGTTAAGTTCCTTGTTTGTCCTGCCTAGGCTGTGCTGTTTGATGCAGATCACAAGAACAGAACTATGTAAAAGTGTCCCCAGGGAAGTGGTCACAGCACCAAGCCTGAGAGAGTTCAAGAAGCATTTGGGCGATACTCTCAGTCACATGGTGTGACAATTGGGAATGTGTGCAGGGCTAAGTGTTGGACTCAGTGATCCAATTTGCCATATTATGCGGTGGTGCAATTCCTTATCAGACCAAAATACACCTCTTTCTACTCTGTCACCTACGTGAGAGAAGATCAGCTTCATCATCATCCCTTTTTAGCACAGTATGTTGCTGTGATATGGAGCAATTCTTGAAAATCAAGAAATCCAAAGACACTGATACTCCAGGATGCTTACCCTGATATATTGTCCTTGTGATGGCAGCTGACTCCCTTTACTTTTTCTGTTTTACAGTCAAATCAATTTCACAGTAAGATAGAAGTGCTGGTTGGAGGGTTGTCAATGGAGTTCATATAGGTCTATTCCTACTCGGAATGGGGCTATAACCAACATCAGAAGAGATCAGCTGCTATTTTGTCTAACCAGGGCTTGAAATCTCTAAGGGCATTTCACAATCTTTCTGGGTAGCCCATTCCAGTGCAGCACTGCCCTTCTAGTAGATTTTTCTTGCCCAAATGTCTAATTTGAAACTCTCAGGCTGTAATCTCTGACATTAGTAGAGAACTAAAGCTACCATTATGTTACCTTACATTAAATATGAAAATTAAATATGAAAAAGAAAAAAAAATAATAGAAACACTTACAACATTTCATTTGTGCCACCAGATGCAGGAACTGAAAACTTCAGTGCAAAGTCATCTCACAACAGCTCATATGAAAGACATGAAAACTCTCCAGCAGAGTGCCTTACTATTTGGAGATCCAAGTCAGAAACTGAAAGAAAAGAAATGAAAATACACTTTTCAAACCCCATCAACTTTATTAGGGTCAACTGTGGTAACAGTTTAGTTCAATGGGAAACATATTCTATTATCTGTAATACAATTAAAAATCAAATGGTATTCAGTCACCTGTATTTTAGAATCTGATAATTAATACTTAGTATTACCAATGTTTGAGTAAACCCACATCCTTATATCACACCCTCAACAGTAGTTCAGAATTTACATCTGGGAAGAAATAAGAAGTGCAAAGGACACGACAGAAGGAAGGAAAATCACAATCAGAAGTGTGCCATCTCTTAAGATGCCTTACTTGAATGAATATAGTCAGCTGAAAATAAGATTGTGAATCTCCAGTGGGTCAGTAATGTTATCATCAAAAGTAAATTAGATTATCCTAATTCTGAAAGCATTATTAAATGACCATAAAAAGGGGATAGTGCTACAGTAAGTGGTATATTAGGAATATGAGTATATATTTCTTAGTATCTGGCAACTATTCTACAAAGTGTAGAGGAAAACATTTAATAAGGAGACACGGAGAGTGGAGATTGGGCGAAAAAGGGAAGGGAAGAGAAGGGAAGGGAAGGAAAAACTGTTAACCTCTTGATCTGGGACAATGTAACTGCTTAGTTTCCCACTCATTAACACAACTATATATCTGCTGTTACAATGAAACAAGAATTTTTTTCCTATGCTGAATGAGAAATTACAGTCTTACTTAAAATTATAGTCTTAAAACTTCCCTGTGTTGGAAAAAATTCAGCATAGGGATGTAGTACTAAGATAAATGATTCAGTCTGTCCTTTGCCATTAAATCCTTAGTGATGTTACCTGTTAAATACAAAATTTGTGTAGACAGATAGATTACTTCTGTGATTCTTCCGCATACTAAAGTACCCTTTGGTCTTCAGAACAAAATGAAACCGGAGTAGATAAGATAAAAACTGCTTTAAAAATAGCAAAGAAACTTGCCAAAATGAAAAATTATTTTATTATTGTAGGCATAAATTATGGTCAGTAGTATATTTGCTTAGACTGTGGAGACCTTAACACAGCTATAAAAAGAAAGCTGTTAAATCGCAGGTGATGATTATGATGATGATGGTGGTGATTATGATGATGATGATGATAATAATAATAATAGCCACAATAATAACAACAACAATAATAATAATACAAAAGAGAGCATACCAAACTGCCAACAGAAAAAAAAATCAGAACATAATAGAACTTGTGTTTAAATTACATGCATCCTCAGGCTCTTGGCAATGAAAATCATCTCAGCACTAAGCTATAGTATAGGGAGTAAAGATTCTTACAGTGTCAGCTGGTAATAGCATCATCCCCAGCAGTTTATCATGAAGCTGTGCAGGTGATATGAGGGAAAAAGGGGGAAAAAAACAAATCTGCTGAAGTCTAACCATAGTCACTGAAAAATAATTGATATATAATTTAGCACTGAAGTTTGACATTTATATATTGCATTGCTTCCACTATATGACAGTAATATTCTCCTAGGATAATAACATTCTAGCTCCTGGTACATGTCTCAAAAAATAGTGACTTCTTACTGAGGAATTTCTGCTTCTGATAGAGGAAAAGGAACAACATGAACCAAACTGACCAGAGTTTATTGGCCAAAATTATACTGCCCTTTTTTTTTGGTGGGGGAGAAGGCTGAGAGAAAGATAGTGTAAATTGCTACAGATCCACTGAAATCACCTTTATCTGCCATCTCAGGAATTGTTCTTGAGTTTAAGCTTCCCTCCCTGAGATTCATTTTTAATATCAATTGACAAAGAAAAGGAGGGTAAAGCACGAGTGTTGTTTCTTAATTGCTCACTAGTTACAGATCAAAAGCTGTTGCTGATTCATTTTTTTGATGTGTATAAGCTACTGAAAATAGTGGCACATGGAAATTATTTTTACGAGTTTTTTTTTTTAAATGGCCTAGATTTTCGTATATTGCCTATCTGTGCTAAGGGCAGTATCCTATGACTGACAGATTATGGTGTTCTAGCACCATATTGGAAGGGAGTTCACACCAGTGTTCTTTATAATCTTTAAAATAATCATCAAGGATATTTTTCAAGTAGTCCTCATGGATGATAGGCGAGCCTGTCCCTGAGGCACATTCTTTCAGTGCTTGTTCTCTAATACCTTGAAACCTAGCAAGAGCCTTTCACGTGGCACACATCTCCTTTAGTTGTCTGCCAGAAATGAATGCTGGCAGCTGCTCTGAAGAGCATTCATTGAACCTGTACCATTTCTAGAGCAAAGCTCTGCTAGATGTGAGGGACATTGTGCCAAGTCAGCCTGTATTTGTACTATGCAGTCACTGTTCTTGTTGCCCAGTGTGAGCCTCCAGGGCTTCCTAAGGATTTAAGGAAAGAAAGCAGAGGATGGAAATGGGCTGTTTTTACACAGACTCACGTCTTTTAGCAAAGGCAGTTTCTAAAGTGTAAATAGGGGGACATTTTCCAGACAGATCAAGTATAAGTGTTACAGAAATTTATAAACACATTTCTAAAGGTGTTAAATTTAATTTGCCTAGTGAAATCTGTTATCTAAGTCCAGGAAAATAAAATTAAAAAAATAAAAATACATGTTTTATATTTAGGTACATATATATATAT